>BPTQ01000007.1:151916180-152141180 GCA_019973895.1 Chrysanthemum seticuspe
CTCTTTTATAACTTGACGTCGTCACTTGAAAATAAGAGTTTTCGCTTATGTCCCGTCACAAAATCCTCCGACGGCGTCGCAGTTAAGCAGTGACGCCGTCACCTTGTATTTTAGCAGCTTGAGTGTCTCGATTCTTGACTTTGGCCATTTTCTTCGTATATTCACGCCTTTTCGTCCAAATAAGTGCCATTCCAGCAATTTGCCTTCAAGAGACCTAAAAAGTGAAAAGGAACGGTATTAAGTAATAACGGATACAATAGTGATCAAATAAGGGCTTAAACAACCCCTCAAAAAGGTACATTTTGAAACCTTATCAAATATCTCTACACTTGGTATTTGCTTGTCCTCAAGCAAATGTGCTTTTAGACAATTAATTTATAAGTTAGGGGTCATGAAGCATTGGTTTAGAACAATCCACAACACATATAAGCCTCGCAAAAGTCATAACAAGCACGGAAATTACATACTAGCACCTCACATGGGGTGTTTGGATACTCACATCTCTCGGGTGTATATTGAATATAACAAGTTGGAAATGGAAGATAAACACTCATTAACCGGTCCTAGTACATAGATTACCATAGGCTTGAGAATAGATCAAACCTCCATCGCTTTGGCGTAAGCACCTAGGAAAGACTATCAAAGAGGTCTTTAAAGGGTTGTAATGTTAGGCTTACGGTAGGGAAACAAAGGGTTTGGTGGGATAGGCTATTTAGTGGTGGCAAGTCAAAAATCTCTATGTTACAAGCATACGAAGAATGGCGTTGCTAAGGCAAGACTCGACATTCTAAACTCTAGATAACTGAAACACATAAACATAAATTTAAAGATAGATGTGGGATGGTAGCCCGTATGTTTTTTTTTTTTTTTTTTTTTTTTTATTTATTTATTTTGAACACTCTATTATTATTTTTTTCTCTTTTTCTATTTTTTTTTCATACACTTTTACTCTACCATCCTCTACGGTAACATCAAAATAATAGGGATTTATAGGCACATCCCTACACTTGAGTTTTTATTACTCTAAAACTAATTTGACCCGAATTGAAAAGATCAAAACATTTGGGGTATATTATTACGCAAATAAGGGAATTCGAATTAACGTTCCCTTCCAGTCATTAAACTTTAACTTTTCCCATGAGTCCCAATTGTCCCAAAACTATGTACAAAGGATATGACTCGACTTAGCAACTCATGCAAGCAACTAGATAATTGAACTAAGGGTTTGGGGTGATAACAATAATGCACTAAAAGTGAGTGCATACAAGGTAGGCTAAGGCGATTTGGGTGTATATTTGGGGGTGGGGTGTAAACAATGCTTTTCATTGATATTCCGGAATAATCGAAACATCACGAGAACCGCGAAAAGGATAGGCTCTGAGGGGTTAACTAGGGGTATCGTGTACTAAAGATGAGTACAACGCAAAGGTGTGAGGGAATTACTCAACCGATGTGGAAGAAGTAATTATATTACGGGTATCAAACAAGGGTTATCCTAATGCCTCTTATCATTTAGTTATTCCTAACTACACAAGTGTAGTCTTACTAGCGATCTCGGGATGCATCACAAAACAAGTTCTAGAATCTAATATACTACCGGTTCACACTCTAAGCATTAAAGATGAATGCTTTAATTCCTACTAATCTAAGGGTGATCCTCACATTTTGGGTGGAATTTAGGTGGTAAAGGGTTTTTGTGCTAGTCATATAACTTCCTATCCGTGAGACGCTTTTGTTAAGACTAATGGCCCACTCCTATATGTCATGAAAACTTTTAAATTTGGTGCCAAAATTACCCTAACCGACATTTTCTCATGGTTTATTACACAATTACAATTGGACAAAGCAAATAATCAAGGATAAGCATAGTTTCAAAGTTCCCGTTTTGTTTTCCCTCCCTACACTTAAACTGAACATTGTCCCCAATGTTCCTCGAAAGTATCAAAGTTATGATAATGGAAGGTGATTAAAAACGAAAGAAACTAATACTCCCCTGATTAGCTCGGTAGGATCCGTGTGTGAAATAGTGGTTAAATCCTTTCCAAGAAGAATGTATGCGTGAAAAGCTCCTCCCAACCTTATGTATCTTCTTCTTGATAAATAAAACCTGCACACTTGAAGAAAACAAACAAAACCTTCGCGTAAAATCGGCGGTAATAATATATATAAGACTCTACTAGGATATAATGCTTGTGGAATGAATGTTTACAGAATTTCTGGAAAATTAAGACCTGGAAAATTCCAAAAATTTATAAGTAGCTCAGAAAACGAAAAAAAAGTAATCTGTTGTTTTTACTCCTTCCTGACGCCGTCAGGTTATCCTGACAAAAACTGGTCTTCAATTTTCTGGAAAAAATTCTGGAAAATTTACATCTTTAGAATCTGGAAAAATCTCTGCAAAACATCCATTATGACTCGATAGAAGCATTTGACTCAAACAAACACACATATATATCTTTTAATGAATTGCTATTCTCATGTTTACGTTTCTTTTGAAAACGTGTGTAATCCTCCCTACACTTATCCTTTATGTAAAATACCTTTATATGCAATTAAGACGAGGTTAAAAACAAAACAAAGCATTTTTACAAATTTAAACATGAGAATAAGCAATCAGTAAAAGATATATGACACTAACAAGCAAACAATTAAGCATGGGTTGCCTCCCACGAAGCGCTTTTCTTTATTTATGAGTCTTGTAGCTAGACTCGTAGTCGTACCCTTACGTGACTTCATTACCGTCACCTTCGTCCTCTCCCCACTCGGTCCTATATTTCGGTCCTAGGTTCAAGCAATCCTGATGTGTCGGGAGTGTACAAGTTTAAAATTATAAAAGGTGAATTACCAATATTTCCAAGAACACATACGAGCAAGTATACTCGTCCGTAATAGCAAGGTTATGAAGGTAATTCGGGATCGTTCGCAGGGATTTGAGTGAATCTAAACACAAGTTTGAATGAACTAAGCCTATCCAAAACATATAAAATAGCAAAATAGATATGATAAAATTCAGATGATTAAAAACTACACTTGCTTAAACTAGTTTCATATTATAGATTAATGTGATTGTGTTAACCTCTTAACATGTTGGTTGAGATAATTAGTTGGAAGACTAATCTAATGTTCTTACAAGTCAAACTTTGATCAAGCGTTTAGTTTATAAAAACAAGCATTAAGTTTAACCAATCAATTCAAGATCAATTCAAGTTTCATAAGTTTACATACATAAAATTAAACACAAAAACATTGTTTTGTTCATCAAATCACTTAAGAAATGGTCAATACAAAAGGTAACCGATTATAGACAAAAGGCTACAATTGATTCTCAACAACTAATCTTACGACCATTTAGATGTTTCCAACCAATCCAACTTGATAATCAAAAAGAGTTTCTATTACAATCACACCTTAGTTCCTTTGTATAATCAAGAATAATGGGTAAAAACAATCATCCATAGACAAAATGATTATGACTAGTTGAAAAACAATTAGTTCTTTCGACCCCCAACGTTTAGATCAATTAGCCAAACTTGATTAACAAATGTCACTATGAAACTTTAGCACAATTGGATCTTAGAATTGACTTGAAATTGAATTAAAACATGTTAACACAATCACTAACTAATCATATAATAATCAACATCATTTAAGCAAGTGTATAAAGAAACTAGCCACTCATAGCAAACATGAACATAAACTCATAACTTTGAACATTAGAAAACATGATTAAAAGTCTTACAATGCTTGGAATAAGATTACAAATGGTGAAGTAATGATTCCCAAAAGATTGAGGTGGACTTCTTGGTGTTTTGGCCTCCAAATGTGGAACTTATGGAACTCCAAACTTCTCTGGATTTCTAAGGACGAATTTTGAGAGTTTAAGGCTTTGTTTGATGAGTAGAGAGATTTGTATTTGAGGTGTGTCTCATATGCTCACAATTAGCCTCTATTTATACTAAGTCTAAGGCCTAGGGTATTAAATGCTAAACTTGGCCTCCAAGGAGTAAGGAAGGGACTAGAATACACCAAGAGAAGGACCTAGAATCGTTTGGATGCAAAGGGAAAGCTTAGTAATGAATTTTGGCAGATGCAGCTCCTCCAACCGGATCGGTCATACGACCAACCGATCCGGTTGGTCTTCTACAATAACAGGCTAACCGATCCGGTTGCGGGTTGCGACCGATCGGTTGGCAGTGGTAAAAATGGTACGTCTGGCCGCCTTCCAACCGAATTGGTCGCGACTGCAACCGGATCCGGTTGGATCTTCTGAGGTATGAAAACTTGATCTTCCCTTCACTTTGTCTTGTGGAACTTGGCTCTTCAATCACTAAGGTCTTCAAAGGTCCTTGAGGTACTGATTTAGATTTACTGAAACGGGAATCTTCGTTTTGCTAAACATTTCTTCAATCTCCATCCGTTTCTCTGCACTTGGTTATAAACACTAGACAAACATCTTTTTCTGCGTTTGAGTAATATAATCACTCAAATATAACCAAATAACAGATATAAAAGCACACATAACGCTACTAAAAACATGCACAATCTGAGCATTATCAAATTCCCCCACACTTAAACTTTGCTTGCCCTCAAGCAAATCTAGGAAAAACAAACATCCACTGGTACAAGATTGTGATTATGAAAATATGATGCAAATCAACCAAGTATAAATACGAGAGATGATTCATCAATTATGCTTTATAAAGGTGAAACATCAAGATGTTTGACAATATCCAATGATTTGCTTGCATGATTAACATTTCAAAACACCTCAAAAAAAAGGAACGAAATATAATTCACTCAATCACTCATTTTTAGTGGAGTAACAAGATAAATCACACTCATTGCTCAGTCATGATTAGATTATTACCATAAGCTTGTACAAGAAACAAAACTCCACCGACGTGGCGTGAGCACCAAGTGAAGACATATAAAGAGGGATTTCATTCGGGTTATAATGATAGGCTAAGGGTGAATAAAGGGTATGGATAAGGCATGGGAATATTTATGAAATTGGTGTTAAAATAAAAATGAAATCAAGTCTAATACCCATGTTGCTAGTCACCAAACAATCCGCAAATCCGAAAATGATTATAGTTACAATCTTCTCTTCTCATATCGATCACCAAATATATATATCACGTCTTAGCACATTGGCTAATCGATATCTCAAACATACTTCATCTTCCTTCATCTACATAATAATATAGCACATTGGCTTGAATTTTTTTTTTTTTTTTTTTTTTTTTTTTTTTTTTTTTTTTTTTTGAACATATCTCCTCCATACTTCGCATTTGTCAAGATGGCACACACGAATGACATAGTGTGGCAAACTAATAATCATCTAAAACAATCCAACATTCCAAGCAACTAGCAACCAACCAATTAGACATTGACAAAGGGTAGGCTAAGGTTTAAAGGTGTAAAATATTTTTGTATTTTTCTGGATGTAACAAAAATGAAAAGGATGGCTCAGAGGGTATACTAGGGGTATCTAGTGCTAAAAATGAGCACTACAAATGGGTCCATGTAAGTGGTTAACTAACCGATGTGGCTAGCTAATAATCATTAGATGTAAACGGAAGGCCATTTGGGTTTTATTCCTAAGGTGCCTCTTTATCACACGAATTCACTTATAATGCACGAATGCAATCTCACTGCGGTCTGGTAATGATTTACAAGTACAAGTTCTAGAATAAATAAAATCACCGACACACTCATAGCAAAAGATTCAAGCATAAAAGATGAATGCTAATAAGAAATAGGCTCAAATCCACACAATTTAGTGAAAAGGGTATAATATGTGCTAGCAAATGTTAATCGATCCAAGAATGGATTGCAATAGTAATCGAAACACATCTCGAAATTTCAAATATTACCAATTTTACCAGTGGAATGATCCAGTTATTCTAATAGATAATCCTAAAAGTGTGAAAACAACTAGATCATAAGGGCAAACAAAATTTTAATTTTAAGCATGAAAACTCTAATTTTTCCTATTCACCCCCCCACACTTAAGTTAGACATTGTCCTCAATGAAAAACGAACTTCAAAGTATAGAAATAGGGAAAATAGAGATGAAACCAGATATGTCAACGAGTTTATCAGCTTAGAATTCTTTCTTCACCCTAGGTCTTCACTTGAGAAATCAGCACCTGCACACAATCTTATAAACAAACAAAAGGTTTTATTAAAAGGATGGCACTCCCCCACACTTAAGTTCAACCGAAGGTTTAAACTTTGGGAAGTGACCATCAAAATAAAAGAAACACACGGGTTGCCTCCCGAGAAGCGCTTGTTTTATTACCGAGTCATCAGCCTGACTCGAGCCTTCCCGAATTTATTTGGCCGCAAGGGCATCTTTGAACATTTTGAAAAGTTCGGGGATGTACATGAATTCTTCACCAGTAGCTTCAATATTGTCCCAGACGAACTCAGCAGATGGTTTCTCAGGAACAGTTTGTGGAATACTTCCTGGAAATGGTGCTACAAAAGTGATAGTTTCGAATTCATTCTCATGGTGTTGCCAGGATACTGCCGCAACTGAAACTTCATTCGTTTGCTCCTTGTCGTAGTATAACTTGATTCGGTGTCCATTAACAATGAAACTTCCACCTTGTTTGTCATAGAGTTCGACATACCCAGATGGATATCCATGTTTAACGAAATATGGTCCAAACCATTTTGGTTGTAACTTAGGAGCTTTGAATTTGAATTTCATGTTAATAAGCAGAACTTTATCTCCGGCTTTGAATTCTTTTCGAATTCGTAGCTTTTTATCGTGATAAGCTTTTGTTCTGGCTTTGTACAGTTTGGAATTTTCATAAGCTTGGAGTCTTAATTCATCGAGTTCGTGCAGTTGCAGGAATCTTTTTTCTCCAGCTATTTTGAGATCGGTGTAACAATTTCTGAGAGCCCAATAAGCACGATGTTCAACTTCGAACGGTAAATGACAAGTCTTCCCATACAAGAGTCTGTAAGGAGTTGTGCCAATTGGAGTCTTATAGGCTGTACGAAATGCCCACAGAGCATCGTCAACTTTCTTTGCCCAAACTGAAGGATTGTCCTTCACTGTCTTTTCTAGAATTCTTTTGAGAGCTCTGTTGGTATTTTCGACTTGACCACTGGTTTGTGGATGATAGGCTGTTGCAAATCGATGATGAACTCCATATCTTTTCATGGTTTTCATCATTTGTTGGTTGCAAAAATGGGTTCCTTGATCGCTTATTAATGCCTTGGGAATCCCATAACGATTGAAAAGCTTCTTGAGAAAATTAACGACGACACGAGCATCGTTCGTTGGTAAAGCTTCAGCTTCTGCCCATTTGGACACGTAATCTATAGCAACTAGAATGTATTCGAATTTGTGGGATTTAGGGAAGGGTCCCATGAAATCTATTCCCCAAATATCGAATATTTCACACACTTGAATGCTTGTTAATGGCATTTCATCCCTTCGAGAGAGATTGGTGGTTCTTTGACAGGCATCACAGTTTTGAACAAGTGTGTGTGCTTCTTTGAATATTGTTGGCCAATAGAATCCAGCATCAAAAACTTTCTTAGCTGTGGTGGAAGGACCATAATGTCCCCCAGTTGGACCATGATGACTGATTGGTGCTAAACAGTCAAGTCTAATCACACAAGCTAACCACTTGTGAATGGCTAACCGTAACAGACTTAAAACTGCCTAAAACACAAATGCAATGAGGATCAGGGAATACAGTGAATTCTCGGGTCGTTAAGTCCCACAGAAGATGAATTGGTGTTTAAAACAACTTCAGATGATAGAATGATCACTAATGATAGTGATCAGTAAGGATTTCGATGGATAATTACCTAAAGAAAAGATTTACAAATAAAAGCGATTTAAATGCAAATTAAGAAAAATAAAAGATAAAATCTATTAAATAAATGCTATCACTATTTTTACAATGATGTTTGTTTAAAACCTATAACTTAAAACTTACGTTTAAAATAAAAAATACGTAAACGTAAAATAAAAAGTGAGTTTTAAAGAAATAAAAGACCTACAAATATGAAAATGATATTTTTACAATCCTAATAATAAAATAAAATTATTAGAAAAAGAAAATTATTTTTACAACTATTTATTTAATTATTATTAATTAAAAACTATTTATTAAGTACTTAAAATGCACTAAAATACAAGAAAATACAAAATTAACCTAGAAAAATGAAATTATAACTTAGAAAAGTCTAAAATATGATAAAACTTATTTTAAAACTGAAAATATATTTTTAAGACTTTATATGTATTTATTATTAATTTAAAACTATTTAAAACTAATTAAAATGCTAAAAAATACTTTTTAAACTAAGAAAATTATGGAAAATACTTTTTATTACTTTTATATTTATCTTAACCTAAGAAAATTGAAAAATTATTTTTTTGAACTTTTTCTTAATTATTTTCTATTAAAGCTAATTAAAAATGATTAAAAACTAAATTTAATCTAGAAAAATAGTAAATGATGACCAAAAATTATGAAAACTTCAGGGAAAATCTAAAATATTATTCTAAAGCTAAGAAAAATAAGGAAACACAGGCTTATGTGGAAGAATATAGAGCTGCTATGTAAATGAGCTAGAATAAGCACTTTAAAATAAGCTATTAAGCACTAGGCAGTACCAAATGATTAAATAAGCTAAGGTATGCTAAATCCACTCTAAGACAACTAATGCAAGCTAAATCTAACACCTAATGAGCAGGCTACCAAGGAATAAGCCAACTGCCATAATAAGCTAACCATGGTTTGGGACCCTACTGTTGAGCTACTCTAAACTGCTTAATCAATAAGCTAACATGAAAACTAAAAGTTGAGATCTAAAGACCACCTGGCAGAGATCATGTAACCAAAGTTTCAGCTAATTAGGACTTAATATGAGAAAGTTATGGATCAAACAAAAACTGGCCAAGTGGGATACAAGGCTGCTGTTGCAGCAGACAGTAAAACAGGTAAGCTGTTTGAGCTTATCTATGAGCTTATCAGAAAAGCAAATGTGAAAAGAAAAATTGCAATCTTAAAGATCACCTAGCTGACTACTTATAGACCAAAGATCAAGCCTTAGCTAGCTAAAATGAACAGTCTGCAGCAACTGCAAGATCTGCATAAAACTAGACAAAACTGCAGTTTTGACTTTTGATCAAGAACTCAAACTTTGACTTTTGTGAGTTTTGCAAGCAATTTAAGGACTGAATTAGATGAAATGTGATGAAATGAGACTAAAGCAACCTATGATTAACAGTTCTAAACACAAAACAAGAGAATGGATTTCCAAAAATCCAACAGTGAATAAGTGAAGACAGTAAGATGATGTTTTTGACTTTTGATGCTTTGCAGGCACAATCAATGACCAATATGAGTCTATCTGGAGTTAACAAACACACATCAACAGAATTCCAACACTGAACAAGCCTAGAGCACAAGTTTATCAGCAAATCCAAACACTCCTTAATGAAACTGTTTTGAAGCTAAACATACTGAGAAAGATTTTTAGACCAAGTGAGCTATTAATTAACTTGAACTAACTGTATTTAGGCAAAATTAAACCAAAATTAACACACATTTAATAGATAAACTAAGAGATGCAAATTTTGAGAAATTGCTTACAAGTGATCAAACACAGGTCAAGGAAATAGGAACTGAGAATCATTCCTATTTGCTTACCAATAAGCACTAGCCCACTAAGCAATCCAGAATACCTTTGCTTCAATCTTTAGCACCATATCCATGCCTTTTTTATTTTCTCACTATTTTCTCTTGATTTTTCTTGTTTTTTCTATTTTTATACCAAACTGAATTATAAAGAATCTAACAGCTTTAATAAGCTATTTAGAAGCTTTCTTGGACTTATTCAGTCCTTGATAACATCTACAAACAGGATTTGATCATTCATGAGATTTTCAACATAATGAAAATTTGCATAATCTGTAATATTGACTTAAAGCTGAAATTGCTGCTGAGAAAAGTTTAACAATATATTGAAGACTTGAAATTAAAAACTTGAAAGCTTGGACAACCACTGGAAATTAAAATTAAGCTAAAAATGACATAAACTACACTAAATTACACTACTACTTCTTCCACACTGCTTCTTCTTCCATTTATAATGTTTCTTTCAACTTTTTGTCGACCTCTGAGTTAATCCCACCATTTTGCAGCCATTGGATCTTCATATTTCATCCAAATCGTCCAAGTGTAAAAATGGCGGGAAAAGTCTTATGAGCAGGTTTAAGCATTTAATGCTTCTTGGACTTTGTTGGATGTGGAGGGGAGTGGGTAGATATCTGTAAAGGTGGAAGGGGTGAGGTGGAAGGGCAGGTGTGGTTGCAGGAGTGGAACAGGTGTTGAGGTTGAGGGAGGGTGAACAGTAGGCGCGCTCTTATCTGATTTAAAAATCTGGCCGGGTCATGTATTGGGCTTAGTTTTGGGCTTAGTGTTAATAAAGGATCCGTTTGGTTTTATTTAACAACAAGGACCTAAGGTGTAATTTGGCCAAAGTTGAAGGTTTGATCTTGAACATTTTCCAAAGCTCTCACAAGGGTAAAACCTGCCAAGTAAGAATAGTACAAGGACCTAAATTGATAATTTCCATTTTTGTAAATCCAGGGACCAAAACTGTCAAGTTTGAAACTTGAGGGACCAAACATGTAAATTCTCAAAAGTTTTATCATAAGGACCATTTTTGTCATTTATAAATAGAACAAGGTTAAAAGTTGATAATTTTCATTTTTTAAATTAACCAAGGACTATTTTTGACAATTTTCAAAGTTAAAGGACTAAAGTTGTCATTTTGTGATTTTTAAACTTTAAAGGGTTTGTTTTGACAACTTTTGAATCTCATGGACCTAAAATGATATTTTACAAGTTTTTGAATTACCAGGGACTGATTTTGACAATTTTTATAACTTGGGGGACTAAAACTGCCAATTATGCAAACTTGATACGTTTTTCACCAGATTTTGATGTTTTTGCATTTAAAACATATAAAACACTTGTTTGTGATATTTTTATCATTTTGAAGCATTTCTGAGTGTTTTCAGATGTTTTTGGCATTCTAACAGTATAAAAATGATGAGTATTTAGACACTCATCAATGACATTCGTCAAGAATTTTTCGAGTTTCGGAACCGAAAACACATCTTCGGATCATCCCATCGGGGCACATTTTGAAAAGATATGGCTCTTCCCAAAAGTGGTATTTAAGTTCCGAAAAGAATTTGTTCCTTTGAGCATGAGTTAGACCTTTTCTGAGAATCCCTCCGGCGAGGTAGTTCGCAAAGTCAGCAAACCAAGGATCGTCATGTTCATCGATGGTCATGAGAGTTTCATCGGGAAAATAATCATCGATTTCTTCTTCTTTCAACTCCTCAAGGTTAGGGTTTTCAAGTCGAGATAAGTGATCAGCAGCAAGATTTTCTGCTCCTTTCTTATCTTTGATTTCGATGTCGAATTCTTGGAGTAGTAAAATCCATCTTATAAGACGTGGTTTAGCATCTTGCTTGGTGAACAGATACTTGAGTGCTGAATGATCGGTAAAAACGACTGTTTTTGAGAGTACAAGGTATGATCGGAATTTATCGAATGTGAAAACGACGGCCAGTAATTCTTTTTCGGTGATGGTATAATTTTGCTGGGCACTATTCAGTGTCTTGCTAGCAAAATATATAGGCCGAAAGTGTTTTCCTTCACGTTGACCTAAGACAGCTCCAACAGCAAAATCGCTTGCGTCGCACATAAGTTCGAAGGGTAGTGACCAATTAGGTGAGACCATAATCGGAGCACTAGTAAGTTGAGATTTTAGAGTTTCGAAAGCTTGTATGCAATCAGCATTGAAGTCAAAAATGGATTCTTTCTCAAGAAGTTTTGTCATCGGACGAGATATTTTAGAAATTTTTTTGATGAATCGGCGGTAAAAACCAGCATGTCCTAAAAAACTTCTAACGGCTTTGACGTTAGTTGGTGGTGGAAGTTTTGAGATGACATCGACCTTTGCCTTGTCGACTTCCATTCCGGCACTAGAGATTTTCTGACCAAGCACAATTCCTTCGGTTACCATAAAGTGGCATTTTTCCCAGTTAAGGACAAGATGTGTAGCTTCGCATCTTTCGAGCATTTTATCGAGATTAGAAAGACAAGATTTAAATGAGTCTCCAAAGACTGAAAAATCGTCCATGAAAACTTCCATGGAGGTTTCTAGCATGTCTTGGAATATGGCGATCATACATCACTGAAAAGTCGCAGGTGTATTGCAAAGACCGAAAGGCATACGCCGATATGCGTAGGTTCCAAAAGGACAAGTGAAAGTGGTCTTTTCTTGGTCGTTAGGATCTATAGGTATTTGGAAATAACCTGAAAATCCGTCGAGGAAACAAAAGAATTTATTTCCTGCTAGTCTTTCAAGCATTTGATCCATGAACGGTAGAGGAAAATGATCTTTCCTGGTGGCTTTGTTTAACTTACGATAGTCAATACAAACGAGCCAACCGGTCACAGTTCTTGTTGGAACTAGCTCATTTCGTTCATTAGTTACAACCGTCATTCCTCCTTTCTTGGGAACACAGTGTACAGGGCTTACCCAAGGGCTATCCTCAATTGGGTAAATGATTCCAGCATCGAGAAGTTTGATGATTTCCTTTTTAACAACTTCTTTCATGTTGGGATTGAGTCGACGTTGACATTCTACCACAGGTTTAATCCTTTCTTCAAAATTGATTTTATTTTTGCAGAAATTGGGACTAATTCCTGGGATGTCGGATGTTTTCCAAGCAAAAGTGATGAGTGTCTAAATACTCATCATTTTTGTACCAATTAAACTGCAAAAACATCTGAAAACACTCAGAAATGCATCAAAATGATAAAAATATCACAAATAAGTGTTTTATGTGTTTTAAATGCAAAAGTATCAAAATCTGGTGAAAAACGTATCAAGTTTGCATAATTGGCAGTTTTAGTCCCCCAAGTTTCAAAAGTTGTCAAAAACAGTCCCTGGTAAATCAAAATAAAGAAAAATATCATTTCAAGTCCCTAGGGATTCTTGAGTTGTCAAAATTGGTCCTTGAGATTTAAAATTTCAAAATTACAACTTAGGTCCCTAAACTTTGAAAATTGTCAAAAATGGTCCTTGGAAGTTTGAAAATGTCAAAAATGGTCCTTGTACTATTGGAACTTGTCAGTTTTGGTCCTTGAAACAACTTTGATAAATTTGCAGCATTGGTCCTTCAAGATTTCAGAAATTGCAAACAAGTCCTTGTCATTTAAACTAAGCCATGACCCCTTTCAATACTTTTGGTCCCCTGCCAAAACCAATTGAGCCCCCTGTCAAAACCTTTGACCCCCCTTTTGGACCCCTGGTCAAACCCAGTCAAATCCTACTCCCGCCCACCTTTCTTCTTCACTACTAGCCCTGCAACTCAGGCATCTCCCATCACCTCTCACCTTATCCCTCCCCCCTCATCATCACATCCACCAACTTATCACACCACAATTAATGCCCCCCCCCCTAGTTGCAAATTCAGAACCCATTTGCTAAAACAGCTTTTCCCGCCAATTTTGATCCAATGGCCAAAATCCACCCAAGTGATCCAACGGTTCTGGAAACAAGTGGGATTCACTCAGAGGACACGTGGAAGCATATTGGTGTATAAAAAGAAGCAAGAAAAGGAGAGAAGAGGCAGTACTTAGTTTTTAAAATTCATGTATGTCGTTTTTTATAAAAATGTCTTAGTTTAAGTCTTAAAGTGTAATTTTCCAGCTCCTATTGTATTGAATTTAAGTTAATTAAGTGTTTGTAATCAAGTTCAAGTCCTAATTCAAAGTTTGATTTAAGTTTTCATGTTTTCAGGTCACTGTTGAAAAAGTTAGTTTCAAACTCCTGAATTAAAAGCTTCCAGTAGCTTTATGTTAGCCTCAATAGTTATTTAAGCTTATTAAATAGCTTTAGTAAGCTTAATAAAAACAAATTCAAGCAAATTGTCCTGGTTTGGACGGTAAAAGAGTTTTGACGAAGTTCCCAGTGAAAACTGTTCAAAGTTATCATGTTCCTGATAAAAACTATAAAAGTTTGAAGGTTCCTGGTAAAAACTGTTAAAAGTTTCAAATCCCTGGATTCAACATTAAAACGTTTAAATTTAGAGTTCCTGGTTAAAACTGTTGAGTTCTTAGGGATTCCTGAATTTTACTATAAAAAGAAATAAAACTAAATGGTCCCTGACAAAAACTGTTGAAAACTTTGAACCCCCTGATTTTGACGGTTAATACGTTTGAACTATGCAAAAAGTGGTCTAAAACTATAAAAACGTAAATTTTGTGTATTTTGTGAATAAACACTATAAAAATAGTAAAACTACGTAAAGACTCACAAAAGTCTAGTCAAAAATGGTCCTTGGAAGTTTGAAAATATCAAAAATAGTCCTTGTACTATTGAAACTTGTCAAAAGTGACCCTTGAAGCAGTTTTGAGAAAATGGCAGGTTTGCACGCCAATTTTGAATCCAATTGGCCAAAATCCACCCAAGTGATCAACGGTTCTGGAAACAAGTGGGATTCACTCAGAGGACACGTGGAAGCATATTGGTGTATAAAAAGAAGCAAGAAAAGGAGAGAAGAGGCAGTACTTAGTTTTTAAAATTCATGTATGTCGTTTTTTATAAAAATGTCTTAGTTTAAGTCTTAAAGTGTAATTTTCAGCTCCTATGTATTGAATTTAAGTTAATTAAGTGTTTGTAATCAAGTTCAAGTCCTAATTCAAAGTTTGATTTAAGTTTCATGTTTTCATGTCACTGTTGAAAAAGTTAGTTTCAAACTCCTGAATTAAAGCTTCCAAGTAGCTTTATTTTAGCTCAAATAAGCTTATTTAAGCTTATTATAGCTTTTAGTAAGCTTATAAAACAAATTCAAGCAATTTTGGTTTTTGGTCAACAAAAGTCAATTGTGAAGAGATATTGGTTTAAGCAGATTTGGAAATGGAATGGGGTTGATGCAGAGTTGATTTGGGTTGGATTTGAGTAGCTTAGTTTGGTTTGGGTTCTGTTTAAGCTGCACAATAAAGTTGGACACTTGTGAGTTTACATCTTATTTTCTATTCCTAATTCAGTTTGCATAAAGTGTTTATGTTGGAACCTGTGATCATTAAATGGCTGAAACCTGTTCAGTTAGTTGTAATTAGGAGAACTAGATAAAATTTCAGTGTTAGCATTAGCTTATTCAGTAGATAGAACAGTTAAAGATTGCAAAACAGTTAGTTAAGAGTGTTTGGATCAGAAGCCTACTTGAGCTTGAGTTGTTGTTTGTGCTTCAAATGTGTTCACTCAGTCTCAAATAGGTCATTTGAACCATTCTAGTCATTCATGTGTGCATCAAATCAGCTCAAAGTCAAATTTAACTTAAACCTGTCCTCAATTCACAACTATTGGAATTTTCAAATATCAAAAGCTTGATTCATGTTTAGAAATCAGTAGAATAGCCTAATATAGTTTCATTTAACCATATAACATCAATCTCAGTCCACAAATTAAGATCAAAGTTCACAAAAGTCAAAATCTCATAACTGTCAAAAAGTCAAAACTTGAAAATCTCAGTTTTCACCAAACTGAGATGATTTTTCATTGATTCAGTTTTGGGCCAAATCAAGTAAAACTCTGGGTTTTATAAGTTCAGCTGGTCTAGTTTCTTAAAATGATTTTTATAGATTTTTAGTAATTTTGTAAAAGCTTCAAAACAACTTGTCAAACAGGGCTTATTTGCCCTGTTCACAAACTCAGTGAATACTGAGTTTTCTCAGCTTTATGCAGGGCTTGTCAAAAGCTCATAAGAGCTTGTCCAGGTCTGGTTTTTGGTTTATAGGTTCCTAGCCAGGTCTACTTTAGGTCCCTACTTTTGGTTTTGAGTTTAGCTTATTTGGGTAGCTTATTTTTAAGCTACAAAGTGGTACCCTAAAACTGATTTTGGCACTTATCTCAAATCAACCAAATCTGTGTAGTTTGTATTTCAGTAGTTTAGGATAGTTGTAATAAGTTGTTTTAGAGTAGTTTTAACATATTATAGGGTCTGTGATAGTTTGGTAGCTTATTGTTCTCCTTTGGCTTATTTCAAAGTGCTTATCTATAAGCAGTTGCACTGCAGTCTCATTTTCTTACACATAAGCTACTGTTTTTATATTTTTCTTAGATTCATAATATTAATTTAGACTTTTCCTGAAATTTTCATAATTTTTCATCACTGTTTGCTATTTTTCTTCATTTAAATCAGTTTTTAGGTAATTTTAATTAGCTTTTAATACAATTAATTCAGAAAAGTTTCAAAAAAATAAGTTTTCATTTTTCCTAGGTTAAGATAAATATAAAAAGTCAAAAAATTATTTTTCCAGATTTTTCATAGTTTAATTTGTAATTTTTTAGCAATTTAATTAGTTAAAAATAGTTTTTAATTCATAGAAAATAGAAAAATAATCAGAAAAATACAAAATTAGTTTTGAAAATTCTATTTAGTTATTTTAGATTTTTCCAAGTCATAGTTTCATTTTTCTAGCTTTATTTCATATTTTCTTGTATTTTAGGGTATTATTAAATAGTTAAAATTAGTTTTTAATTAATAATAATTAATTAAATAGTTATAAAAATAATTATCTTTTTCTAAAAATTTTCTCTTATCATTAGGTTTGTAAAAATGTCATTTTCATATTTTTAGGATTAATATTGTTTCAGTTCACATTTTCTTTTGTACGTCACGTAGTTTTTAATTTAAGTTTTATAAAAGAAAAATCAAAAACATCATTTTACAAATAGTGATAGCGTTTATTTAATATAATTTATCTTTTTAGTTTTCTTTAATTTGCATTTAAGCCCCTGTAGTTTATATACTCTTTCTTTAGTTATAATCAATCATATCTCTTTTCTGTTCAAATCCTCTCGATCACTATTCGTTTGACTATTCTCGCACAGCTCGTTGGGACTTAACGACCTGGGGAAACACTATACTCTCCTGATCTTCATTGCATTGGTGTCTGAACTGTTTTAAGTTTCTTACGGTTAGCCATTCACAAGTGGCTAGCTTGTGTAAGATAACTTGACGGTCTGGCACCAAATCAAATTTTGGCGCCGCTGCCGGGGAGCTGTGCTAATTATCTTACGTTTAGCAGATTAGTGATTTGAATATTCACTCCTTGTTCATACCATCTATCTATATCTATATATATTTTCTTATAAAAAATCCAAAAAACCCAAAAACAGCTTAAAACGTATAAAACAGAAAAATATTTTCCTTTTGTTTCTATATATGTATCGAAGATAAAAATACAAAAAAATATTTGTCGTTTTCTTTGTTTAATAATAACAACATAAAAGATTACCACCGCAAACCAAGGCAGTGTACTACCTAACTGGGGTACGACCATAATAAGTTCCCGAACCAAAGATTAAAACTTGCCTTTGTGTCCTTGTGAGTGGTGTACCTTTTTCAAAGAAGCCACCCATCTTGTGATTATTGGTTTAAGTTCACTGTTGTTTTGCCTCGATATTGTTTTAATTGGATTTGTTGTTATATCTACTTGTCAGAACCATAAAAACCAAAAAGATTCTCCTTACCCCATTTTCACCACTTTCATAATTCCTTTCCTTAACTCTGAGATCTCTTAGAGTTAACTCTAGTGTATGCGCACTCGCTCTTCTAGATCTGTAAGCCCATTTCGTGAGCTTATCAGGATTCCAAGAAGGCGTGTCTGTAGACTTTCTGCCCCATCAGTCGGATCTGAGATCCGGACTGCTCACACTACTTCCATTGTCATGGCGGAAGAACGTCCTATGTGT
Source organism: Chrysanthemum seticuspe (assembly GCA_019973895.1). Lineage (NCBI taxonomy): Eukaryota > Viridiplantae > Streptophyta > Magnoliopsida > Asterales > Asteraceae > Chrysanthemum > Chrysanthemum seticuspe. Next base: position 151,934,004 of record BPTQ01000007.1, read on the forward strand.
GAGCTTCTCCAGGCACCCATCGACGGGTATGGATATGCCATTGTTATCCCAGCCATTGTGGCTGAAAATTTTGAACTCAAAACCGGGTTACTGAATCTTGTAACCTCAAGTCAATTCTATGGTTTTGAGCGGGATGATCCTCATGCTCATATTCGATGGTTTAACAAGATTGCATCTACCATCAAATACAAAAATGTCCCTACAGATGCTGTCAAGCTTCTTCTGTTCCCATTTTCCCTTGAGGGGCAAGCCCGGATTTGGCTTGAAAAACAACCCCCTAAATCAATCGAAACATGGGAAGACCTGGTGAAGAAATTTGTGAACGAGTTCTATCCACCTTCCAAAACCACGAGTCTTAAAAATGAATTCATCAAATTCACACAAAAGTTTGATGAACCCTTCAGTGAATCGTGGGATCGTTTTAAGGAATTGCTCCGCAAATGTCCTCACCACGGTTTCTCCGAGTTGATGCAACTCGATACTTTCTATAATGGAGTGAGTCAATCTGATCAAGATTCTCTCAATTCCTCCGCTGGAGGATATTTCTTGAGTAAAACTGTAAAAGAAGCTTTAACAATAATTGAAAACAAGTCTAAGGTCCGCACTGCACGAAGCAAACCGGTTGTTTCCCAAGTCAGTGTTGGTCCTTCTACTTCATCACCCGTGAGTCAATCTAGCACCGATGCTAAAATTGACAAACTCACGGAAGCAATTCAAGCTTTGGTTCTCTCCAACCAAAAGAAAGTTTCTTTTCCACAAACTTCACCTCCTGCTGAAGTTAAGAAAGTGGAAGTCTGTGTTACTTGTGGTGGCCCCCATTCCTATTACGACTGTATGGCCACCGATGGTAACCCTTTTGAAGCAAATGCTGTGGGCGGGATTTCCAATTCAGGAGGCAACCAATATCGTGCTCCTATGGACCCGAACCACCGTCCTAACCATTACCCTGGACCACCCGGTTTCAACCAAAACCAAAACCGTAATCAAAATCAGCATAGACCAAACCAAGGTTTTCAAAATCAAAATTAAAACTTCCAACACCAAGGAAATTTTAATAGAAACCAAGGTCAGGGAAATTTCAACCCTGGGTACTTTCATGGCAATAATCAAGGAAATTTTCAAAATCAAGGTCCTAATCCAAACAATAGAGGCCAGAATTTTCCTATGCAAAATCAAGCCATTGTTCCAACTGGACCATCATCTGATGAGTTGTTGAAGCAATTCATGAAATCCCAAGAGGAAATGAATATGTTGTTGGTTAGTCAGATTTCTGACATTAAGAAGTCTTTAAATGATCGACCCTCGGGCTCAGGTACTTTACCTAGCAACACGATCGCTAATCCGAGGGGCGATGCAAAGGCGATCACAACCAGAAGTGGTGCTTCGTATGATGGACCCGCTATTCCTACTACCTCTTCTTCTTCTCTCCCGAAGGTAGTGAAAAGTGAACCTGAGGCGACAAAGGACAAGGAACTTCCTACTAATAACGGAAGTACCAGCAATGTCCATCCTCAGGTTGTCCCGAAACCCAGAACCAAAACTGGAGTTGTTTTTGAACCTCCAGTTGATAACCCCAAATCCAAAACTTCTATTCCTTACCCATCACGTTTAAATGAGCAAAAGCTCCGCGAAAAAGCCAGTCATCAAATGGAAAAATTCTTTCAAATTTTCCAAGAACGACATTTTTACATAAGCTTTGCGGATGCTATCATGCTGATGCCCAAGTTTGCATCAACTCTCAAACACATGTTAAGCAATAAGGAAAAACTGTTTGAAATGGCTAAAACTCCTTTAAACGAGAACTGCTCAGCAGTTCTGTTAAAGAAGCTTCCCGAGAAGATTGGAGATCCTGGAAAATTTCTTCTTCCTTGTGTTTTTCCAGGAATGATTGAATGCTTTGCCCTCGCCGATCTTGGTGCAAGCATCAATCTGATGCCTTATTCAGTATGGAAGAAACTTTCTCTTCCAGAACTTGTTCCTACCTGCATGACTCTTGAGCTTGCAGATCGTTCTATATCGCGTCCTCTTGGCATCGCCGAGGATGTATTCGTGAAAGTAGGAAAGTTCCATTTTCTAGCTGATTTTGTGGTTGTTGATTTCGATGCCGATCCTCGGGTTCCCCTCATTGTTGGAAGAGGATTCCTGAGAACGGGACGTGCTCTCATTGATGTATTTGAGCAAGAAATCACGTTACGTGTGGGTAATGAAGCTGTCACCTTTAACCTTGATCAAACTTCAAGGTACTCCTCAAATTATGATACTGAATCAATTAATCGAGTCGATTTAATTGATATTGGTTCAGAGGAGTACTCTCAAGAGTTTCTTGGTTATCTTCATAATTCTGTGAGTGGGGATTCCACCACATCTTCTCAACCAATCATTGCCGACTCTTCCCCCTCTCTCACTCCGTTTGAGGGAGGTGACTTCCTTCTGGAAGAGATCGATGAATTTCTTGCTTCTGATGAATCAATTCCGCCGGGAATTGATGGTGTTTATGATTCGGAGGGAGATATACTTTATCTTGAGCAATTGTTAAATGAAGATCCATTACCTTCACTCCCTCCGAAAGAAAACACAATTGAGGAAATCAAATCAGTTCAAACATCTACTGAAGAATTTCCCGAGGTTGAACTTAAGGACCTACCTCCTCATCTCGAGTATGCATTCTTGGAGGGTGATGATAAATTACCCATCATAATTGCTAAAGACTTAACTGAGGAGGAGAAGACTGCTCTCATAAAGGTCTTGAAGTCACACAAGCACACAATTGCTTGGAAACTCTCCGACATTAAGGGTATTAACCCTGAGTTTTGTACTCACAAAATCTTAATGGAGGATGACTTCAAACCAGCAGTCCAACATCAGAGAAGGGTGAATCCTAAGATTCATGAGGTTATCAAACAAGAGGTTCTCAAACTTCTTGATGCCGGTTTAATTTACCCGATCTCTGATAGTCCTTGGGTTAGCCCAATTCACTGTGTTCCAAAAAAGGGTGGCATAACTGTTGTCACAAATGAAGAAAACGAGTTAATTCCAACTCGATTGGTTACGGGATGGCGTGTGTGTATTGACTATCGCAAGTTAAACGAAGCCACCCGTAAAGACCATTTTCCTCTACCCTTCATGGATCAGATGCTTGAGAGATTAGCAGGGAACGAATACTATTGTTTCCTTGATGGTTTCTCGGGTTATTTTCAGATCCCCATTGATCCGCTGGATCAAGAAAAGACCACATTCACCTGCCCATACGGAACTTTTGCCTACAGATGTATGCCTTTTGGCCTATGTAATGCTCCTGGCACGTTCCAACGATGTATGATGGCAATTTTCCACGACATGATCGGGGAAACAATGGATGTGTTTATGGATGACTTCTCGGTCATTGGGGACTCATTTCAGACATGTCTCTCCCACTTAGATAAAATGCTAAAAAGGTGTGAAGACACCAATCTCTGTCTAAATTGGGAGAAGAGCCACTTTATGGTCAAAGAAGGCATAGTCCTTGGCCATAAGATTTCAAAAAAACGGGATTGAGGTAGATAGAGCAAAAGTTGATGTTATTGCCAAATTGCCTCATCCTATTACCGTCAAAGGTATTAGGAGTTTTCTAGGTCATGCCGGGTTTTATCGCAGATTCATACAAGATTTTTCTAAAATCGCTCGGCCTATGACCCATCTTCTTGAAAAAGATGCTCCTTTTATTTTCTCACCTGAGTGCATCGAAGCTTTTGAAACATTAAAGAAAAAGCTTACGGAAGCACCCATTCTAGTTGCCCCCCACTGGGATTTACCCTTTGAGCTCATGTGCGATGCAAGTGATTTTGCTATCGGTGCAGTCTTGGGGCAATGAAAAACCAAGCATTTTCAGCCTATCCACTACGCGAGTAAAACTATGACTGAAGCTCAAACCCATTACACCACTACAGAAAAAGAACTATTAGCTGTGGTGTATGTGTTTGAGAAATTTCGGCCATACCTTATATTGACCAAATGCGTGGTGTATACGGATCACTCGGCTCTCAAATATCTCTTTGAAAAACAAAATGCAAAGCCGAGATTGCTCCGTTGGGTTCTCCTCCTGCAAGAATTTGATATCATTATACGTGATAAAAAAGGAGCTGAGAACCTGGCTGCTGATCATCTGTCCCGTCTAGAAAACCCTCACCAAGATGTGTTTGAGAAAAAGGAAATTAATGAAACATTTCCTATCGAAACACTCAATGTGGTTTCTTTTCGTGGAGACTCTTCTACCCCATGGTTTGCTGACTTTGCAAATTACCATGCGGGTAACTTTGTGGTGAAAGGGATGTCGTCCCAACAGAAAAACAGATTCTTTAAAGATGTAAAACATTACTTCTGGGACGACCCCTACTTTTTCAAAATTTGCGCGGATCAAGTCATCAGGCGATGTGTGTATGGTCAGGAAGCTATTGACATTCTCAAGGTTTGCTATTCTTGACCTACTGGGGGACATCATAGCCCCAACTACACCGCCAAGAAGGTGTTTGATTCCGGATTCTATTGGGCCACGATTTACAAGGATGCCCACGAATTTGTCAAAACCTGTGACGCTTGTCAACGTCACGGGAATATCTCACAAAGAAATGAAATGCCGCAAAACGCCATTCAAGTGTGTGAGATTTTTGACATCTGGGGCACTGACTTTATGGGGCCATTTCCATCATCTCGAGGAAATAAATACATACTCGTGGCCGTTGACTATTTGTCAAAATGGGTTAAAGCTAAGGCTTTGCCTACCAACGATGCCCGAGTTGTTGTAAAATTCTTGAAATCTCTTTTTGCTAGGTTTGGAACTCCACGAGCTATAATCAGTGATCGTGGTACGCATTTATGCAATGACCAGTTTGATAGAGTCATGCAAAATTATGGTGTAACTCACCATCTCTCTACTGCGTACCACCCCCAAACAAGTGGGCAAGTGGAAGTTTCCAATCGGGGGATTAAAAGAATTCTTGAAAGGACAGTAGGCGAAAACCGTGCCTCTTGGTTGGATAAGCTATATGACGCACTCTGGGCCTTCCGTGCAGCTTATAAAACACCCATCGGGTGTACTCCATACAAGCTAGTGTACGGAAAGGCATGTCATCTGCCGGTTGAGCTTGAGCACAAGGCATACTGGGCCTTGAAACATGCCAACTTCGATATTCAGACAACTGGTGATCACCGGAAAGTTCAAATGAATGAATTAAATGAACTCCGTGATCAAGCATACGAGAACTCTTTGATCTATAAAGAAAAGACAAAGAAGATTCATGACTCCAAAATCAAGAACCGCGTTTTCAACGTCGGTGATCGAGTCCTTCTTTTCAATTCAAGATTGAAGATTTTCTCGGGAAAACTAAAATCCCGCTGGTCTGGACCATTCACCATCACTAAAGTATTTCCATATGGAACCATTGAGTTATCTCAACCCGATGGTCCAAACTTTAAAGTGAATGGTCATCGATTGAAGCATTATTTTGGAGAGGACATTCCTCCTGTGGTTGTCCCAAATCTACAAACTTTCCCCATGAACCAATAAATGCGGGGATCGAGTCAAGCTAGCGACTCGGGAATCAAAAACAGTAGCATGCTACATGGGTTTTCACCAGTGTGTACCACCCTAGTGTGGGGGAGTTGCCCCACATGTTGTGTATATATATAAGAGTTTCATAAAAAACGTTTAATTTTCTTTAATTTTTCAATTTTTATAATTTATTTGCGATAGTGATAAAAATGTTACTACAAAAACACTAAAATATTTTATTTTATTGAATTTATTTGATATAATTGATTTTGCATTTGAGTTTAATGAATTTTTGCACTGAATTTTACTTTTGCATGCAATACATGTTTTTAATGCGACCTCGCGTTCAAATTTTACGTTTTATCTTGCGCTCCAGCGTAATTTTTGTACATAACGTACGTTTTCATTTTAAGTCACGTTTTTAAGTAATTTGAGTTTACGTTTTAGTTAATATAGTTTATTTAAGTTATTTTATTTTATAAAATCACAAAAACATCATTGTAAAAATAGTGATAGCGTTTATTTAATATTTTTAACTTTTTAATTTCTTTTAATTTGCATTTAAGTCGCTTTATTTTATAAACTTTTTCTTTTGTGTAATTATCATATACAAATCCTTTCTGATCACTATCATTAGTGATCATTCTATCGTCTGAATCAGTGTTTGCACACCATTGAGTCTCCTTGGGACTTAACGACCCGGGAATTCACTATATTCTCTGATCTTCATTGCATTTGTGTTTAAGCTGTTTTAAGTCTGTTTGACTTGACGGTTTAGCACAGATCAGTGATCGAGTCCTTCTTTTCAACTCAAGATTGAAGATTTTCTCGGGAAAACTAAAATCCCGCTGGTCTGGACCATTCACCATCACTAAAGTATTTCCATATGGAACCATTGAGTTATCTCAACCCGATGGTCCAAACTTTAAAGTGAATGGTCATCGATTGAAGCATTATTTTGGAGAGGACATTCCCCCTGTGGTTGTCCCAAATCTACAAACTTTCCCCATGAACCAATGAATGCGGGGATCGAGTCAAGCTAGCGACTCGGGAATCAAAAACAGTAGCATGCTACATGGGTTTTCACCAGTGTGTACCACCCTAGTGTGGGGGAGTTGCCCCACATGTTGTGTATATATATAAGAGTTTAAAAAAAAAAAAAAAAAAAAAAAAATCTTGCTAAATAATGGCCGTAGTATTTCCCTTTTACATTCTATGTTTCGGCATAACCGCCGGTACTTTGAATATTGATGGCAATATTCATTTCTAGTGTGGGGGGGAATTCTCACGAATTTTATCATGTAATTATACCGCCCAATTTCCCCATTTTTGGCCAAATTTTTTTTTGGAGTAAGTGTTTTGCACTTACTCAGATTACGGTTATCAGTCCGCCATGTCTAATAAACAAAAGGATTGGCTAATCCAGGAGCAAACGGCTCTTGGTAAAGATATATCAAATCCGTTGACGGCTTGCAATTTGCCCAAAATTGTATGGTATTCAGCTCACCATATCCTTAAAAGTGAAGAGTTGGCTAGCCCGCAAGTTTATGGCTTGTGGTAAAGGCAGTTGGAAAACCATAATTGGTAATCAGCTCACCAAAGATATTTTATCTAAGAGTTGGCTAGTCCAGAAGCAAACGGCTTCTGGTAAAGACAAATCAAATCCGTTGGAAGCTGGTGATTTGCTCAAAATCATTTGGTTATCAGTGTACCAAAGTTCTTACTTGAACTGAAACATTTGGCTACTCCAGAAGTAATGGCTTTTGGTAAAGAGATGAAATCCATTAATTTTTCTCAAAACATTGCTAGGGACTAGCAATATCTTAGTGTGGGGGATTGATGAGTGTCTAAATACTCATCATTTTTCTACCAATTAAACTGCAAAAACATCTGAAAACATTAGAAATGCATCAAAATGATAAAAATATCACAAATAAGTGTTTTATGTGTTTTAAATGCAAAAATATCAAAATCTGGTGAAAAACGTATTAAGTTTGCATAATTAGCAGTTTTAGTCCCCCAAGTTTCAAAAGTTGTCAAAAACAGTCCCTGGTAAATCAAAATAAAGAATAATATCATTTCAAGTCCCTAGGGATTCTTGAGTTGTCAAAATTGGTCCTTGAGATTTAAATTTCAAAATTACAACTTAGGTCCCTAAACTTTGAAAATTGTCAAAAATGGTCCTTGGAAGTTTGAAAATGTCAAAAATGGTCCTTGTACTATTGGAACTTGTCAGTTTTGGTCCTTGAAACAACTTTGATAAATTGGTAGCAATGGTCCTTCAAGATTTCAGAAATTGCAAACAAGTCCTTGTCATTTAAACTAAGCCATGACCCCTTCCAATACTTTTGGTCCCCTGCCAAAACCAATTGAGCCCCCTGTCAAAACCTTTGACCCCCCTTTTTGGACCGCTGGTCAAACCCAGTCAAATCCTACTCCTGCCCACCTTTCTTCTTCACCACTAGCCCTGCAACTCAGGCATCTCCCATCACCTCTCACCTTATCCCTCCCCCTCATCATCACATCCACCAACTTATCACACCACAATTAATGCCCCCCCTAGTTGCAAATTCATAACCCATTTGCTAAAACAGCTTTTCCCGCCAATTTTGATCTAATGGCCAAAATCCACCCAAGTGATCCAACGGGTCTGGAAACAAGTGGGATTCACTCAGAGGACACGTGGAAGCATATTGGTGTATAAAAAGAAGCAAGAGAAGGAGAGAAGAGGCAGTACTTAGTTTTTAAAATTCATGTATGTCGTTTTTTATAAAAATGTCTTAGTTTAAGTCTTAAAGTGTAATTTTCAGCTCCTATGTATTGAATTTAAGTTAATTAAGTGTTTGTAATCAAGTTCAAGTCCTAATTCAAAGTTTGATTTAAGTTTCATGTTTTCATGTCACTGTTGAAAAAGTTAGTTTCAAACTCCTGAATTAAAGCTTCCAAGTAGCTTTATTTTAGCTCTAATAAGCTTATTTAAGCTTATTATAGCTTTTAGTAAGCTTATAAAACAAATTCAAGCAATTTTGGTTTTTGGTCATCAAAAGTCAACTGTGAAGAGATATTGGTTTAAGCAGGTTTGGAAATGGAATGGGGTTGATGCAGAGTTGATTTGGGTTGGATTTGAGTAGCTTAGTTTGGTTTGGGTTCTGTTTAAGCTGCGCAATAAAGCTGGACACTTGTGAGTTTACATCTTATTTTCTATTCCTAATTCAGTTTGCATAAAGTGTTTATGTTGGAACCTGTGATCATTAAATGGTTGAAACCTGTTCAGTTAGTTGTAATTAGGATAACTAGATAAAATTTCAGTGTTAGCATTGGCTTATTCAGTAGATAGAACAGTTAAAGATTGCAAAACAGTTAGTTAAGAGTGTTTGGATCAGAAGCCTACTTGAGCTTGAGTTGTTGTTTGTGCTTCAAATCTGTTCACTCAGTCTCAAATAGGTCATTTGAACCATTCTAGTCATTCATTTGTGCATCAAATCAGCTCAAAGTCAAATTTAACTTAAACCTGTCCTCAATTCACAACTGTTGGAATTTTCAAATATCAAAAGCTTGATTCATGTTTAGAAATCAGTAGAATAGCCTAATATAGTTTCATTTAACCATATAACATCAATCTCAGTCCACAAATTAAGATCAAAGTTCACAAAAGTCAAAATCTCATAACTGTCAAAAAGTCAAAACTTGAAAATCTCAGTTTTCACCAAACTGAGATGATTTTTCATTGATTCATTATTGGGCCAAATCAAGTAAAACTCTGGGTTTTATAAGTTCAGCTGGTCTAGTTTCTTAAAATGATTTTTATAGATTTTTAGTAATTTTGTAAAAGCTTCAAAACAGCTTGTCAAACAGGGCTTATTTGCCCTGTTCACAAACTCAGTGAATACTGAGTTTTCTCAGCTTTATGCAGGGCTTGTCAAAAGCTCATAAGATCTTGTCTAGGTCTGGTTTTTCGTTTATAGGTTCCTAGCCAGGTCTACTTTAGGTCCCTACTTTTGGTTTTGAGTTTAGCTTATTTGGGTAGCTTATTTTTAAGCTACAAAGTGGTACCCTAAAACTTATTTTGGCACTTATCTCAAATCAACCAAATCTGTGTAGTTTGCATTTCAGTAGTTTAGGATAGTTGTAATAAGTTGTTTTAGAGTATTTTTAACATATTATAGGGTCTGTGATAGTTTGGTAGCTTATTGTTCTCCTTTGGCTTATTTCAAAGTGCTTATCTATAAGCACTTGCACTGCAGTCTCATTTTCTTACACATAAGCTACTGTTTTTATATTTTTCTTAGATTCATAATATTAATTTAGACTTTTCTTGAAATTTTCATAATTTTTCATCACTGTTTGCTATTTTTCTTCATTTAAAACAATTTTTAGGTAATTTTAATTAGCTTTTAATAAAATTAATTCAGAAAAGTTTCAAAAAAATAAGTTTTCATTTTTCCTAGGTTAAGATAAATATAAAAAGTCAAAAAATTATTTTTCCAGATTTTTCATAGTTTAATTTGTAATTTTTTATCAATTTAATTAGTTAAAAATAGTTTTTAATTCATAGAAAATAGAAAAATAATCAGAAAAATACAAAATTAGTTTTGAAAATTCTATTTAGTTATTTTAGATTTTTCCAAGTCATAATTTCATTTTTCTATCTTTATTTCATATTTTCTTGTATTTTAGGGTATTATTAAATAGTTAAAATTAGTTTTTAATTAATAATAATTAATTAAATAGTTATAAAAATAATTTTCTTTTTCTAAAAATTTTCTCTTATCATTAGGTTTGTAAAAATGTCATTTTCATATTTTTAGGATTAATATTGTTTCAGTTCACATTTTCTTTTGTACATCAAGTAGTTTTTAATTTAAGTTTTATAAAAGAAAAATCAAAAACATCATTTTACAAATAGTGATAGCGTTTATTTAATATAATTTATCTTTTTAGTTTTCTTTAATTTGCATTTAAGCTCCTGTAGTTTATATACTCTTTCTTTAGTTATAATCAATCATATCTCTTTTCTGTTCAAATCCTCTCGATCACTATTCGTTTGACTATTCTCGCACAGCTCGTTGGGACTTAACGACCAGGGGAAACACTATACTCTCCTGATCTTCATTGCATTGGTGTCTGAACTGTTTTAAGTTTCTTACGGTTAGCCATTCACAAGTGGCTAGCTTGTGTAAGATAACTTGACGGTCTGGCACCGAATCAAAAACCTTGTTTGTGATTTTTGAGGACAGAAACTAAACTTTCTTTCTCATTATCATCAAGCAATGAAGATATGACTACTGGAAGAAGAGAATTTTCCTCCAAATAAGCATATTCAAGATGATCTGGGAGAGGTTTAAGTTCGAGATCTGTGGGTGGTTCTTCGATAGAGGATTTTATTCGCAGCTCGTTATTCAAAGTGATTTCCTCAAAATTTTCTTCTTCTTCCTCCATTTCCTCTTCTTCTTCTGAGTTATCTCCTTCGAATTCTACTTTCATGAAATCATCAAATTCTTTGTCTAAATCTGTTTCATTGATTTTTTCAGAAGTAGTCATGAACGGATCGGATTCGTTCAGTAATGCATCCAACTCCTCATCAGTGACTTCATCAATAATATCGATGTTAAAACAAGTGTCATCACTGGAATATGGATAGCGCATCGCTTTATCGATTAGAAAGGTAATTCGATCATCCCCAACTCCCAGGTTGAGTTCTTTTCCTTTTACTTTGATGATCGCATCGGCGGTATTTAGGAAAGGTCTTCCCAGAATGAGTGGGACTTTATTATCTTCTTCCATTTCCAAGATCACAAAGTCTACTGGAAAAATGAACTTGCCAACTTGAACAAGCATATTCTCGGCTATCCCCACAGGATATTGATAGGAATGATTTGCCAATCGAATGCTCATTTTTGTTGGTTTGAGGCTGTTTTTGCACAACTTGGAATAGAGTGAATAAGGCATCAAATTGATACTTGCGCCAAGGTCGGCCAAAGCATCACATTTAATATTATTCCCGAAAGTACATGGAATAAGAAAGCTCCCAGGATCTCCGAGCTTCGGTGGGATTTTGTTTTGAACTATAGCTGAGCATTCTTCGTTAAGAAAATGTAGGATCATTATATTTATGTGTTTGATGATTCGGGTGGTCTTGGGAGATCAAAATACATGTTTTCCATTTTAGAGAGAGAAAGTAGTGAGAGAGGGTGTTCTTGCTAGAGGTTTACACAAAGTATGAAATATTAGATTGAATGAAGCACCACCCCTTCCATGGATGGAAGGGGTATTTATACTTACAGACTCAACGACCTCCTATCGGCCTGTGGATCAGGGATACAGTGGGTAAAGACCCGTTCTTCCTCCACGGTGTTGCACTACGCTAAACTAAACTAATAACCAACTAATAAACTGATAAATAACGTAACTAACGACAAGTCTACGAGCTAACTTAAGCTAGATAACATTTGGGGTGACCGACTCTTCACTAAGGAATTTTCCAATTCCTAACAATCTCCCCCTAAGGGAGGTCACCCCATGTTTTACATTTCAAATCCTAGCATTCTATTCTTGACATTGTTCTTGAGCTCGTAGACTTGAATTCTTCATTTCCGCAATCTTTGTGCTTTTGTAGTGCAACTTCAAAGTCCGCATTGATTTGTACTCTCAGTGGAGGTCTTTGAACTGATCCACATCTTGATGATCTTCGAGCTTTCTTTGAGATCATCAGCCACAGTAAATCTCTGGATCACCCTTTATTGTGTTGCCATCATGTGAAGTTGTGACTTATGGACAGACATGCTCACACTTTTGAATCATGACATCTTTCCATCAGAGTAGCGGAAGCCTTACTGGTTCATGATATTTGCAGCAGCGAAGCATAAGCATAGTATGAAATATCAGAACCAAGTTATGTAGATATGCACCAGTCATGATTTCTTCAAATTAAGTGTGGATTCTGTGAGCATGCGGCTTTGGATTGACTCCTCAATTCTGATCAGCTGCAATCGTCGGGGTGTACCTGCATACGACAGTTAGCAATAAAGTGCACGAAAGTGTCTTTGATCACTTTCGTTGAATTGAGGTACACGGCCCACGGTTCCCCGTTGATCAGTACAAGTACTGCCTGTGATCAGGTAGGATTCCTAAGAATCTCCTTGACAGGGTTTCGCAGCTGTTCTAGCTGTTCTCAAACCGGAACGTCTCAAAGAAGACAACACGGAGTGAGTGAACCAGCGAATTCAGATTCACTGATTGATGAAAAAATGATTTGAAAAAACAATCGCGTATTGCTTGAAGAAAGAGTTTTGCAATACGACGAAGGTTTTGTGAGAAAGATCAATTTTCAAAACAAAATACTTTTTGTATTAGAGAGTGAGTACACATTCGACGTGCTAGCGAAAAGAAGAGATTCGCACATCGAACGGTTTTTCTAAAAATATTTTTCAATCAGAGATACTTTTTGAATTTGAAAACATAAGTACACATTCGACGTTCTAGAGAAAAGAAGGTTTGCACATCGCACGGTTTTTCCAAAAGTATTCGTCAATTCCATTCCTGGACCAAGGTTGATTCAAGATTGAATCTCCCTATCGTTTCTATCCAGTTGTCACAAGCTTGATCTTTTGCAAGATCTCACATGTCACCCACCAAGAGCTTGTTTGATGTTGGCTCTAGAAGGATTTCCATCTTCATTGTGAATATTTTTACATATCACTCGGATGTTCTGGCAATACCACAAGGATAATGCGTAGGACTCTTAATATATACTTACTTTCCACATTGTGTGAAAAAGCAAGTCTTTCAAGAATTTAGTGTCCTAACGAGATATTGTGGATGATCTCTTGGCTCTAGACTCAATAGTGCACATTTGGTTCCTGTGTCGGAGACTAGGGAGAGGGTCTCCTTCTTCAATATCAACAATCTCTAAGAGAAAGTCGATAGATAATGTTGGTTCCCCGTGAAAATGAAACAAGCCCTTTTAAGAGGAACTTGAGTGGTTTGGAAAGTTGAAGTGCAGTGCGTCACTGGGTCCATGACGTCTTGTCTTCAATACCGGCGTTACCTTAGTAACCACCAGTAGCATATGTATTGAACCCGGTTACTGCCCTAAGGTTGAATTGATGGAGGGCTATTTCTTTTCACCCCTTTTCACATTCAGTTCTTTTTCATTCTTCAACCCCTTCAGTGCTTACCGAGACTTCATAACTAGAACCTTGTTGGGTTTATTCCAGTACTAGCTCTGTCTCAGTCCGCACTCTTCCCATATTCTCATTTTTCTCCTTTTTTTCAATATTCCTAAGGACTCTACACTATCTAGTGGATTATCCCTGGGAAGATCCCTCCGGTTCTGGCGGATCGTGGGAACAAATACCTAACCTAACCATCCTTATAACACCATGCATAAAGTAAATTTGGTCGGTCTTTTGGTATTGTTCATTCCTTCTCGAAACCAATTGAAAAATCATTTGGAAAACCAATCAAGGTACTTGTGATACGAGATCAAAGCATTTTGTACCTTAATAGTTTTGATCATTTAGAAAACCTCCCCCTCAACATGTGCGTATGATTTAGAAATTGTTTAGCGCAAGGAGGCAAGAGGACTTTGAAATATTTTCTTTGATCACAATTTTCATACGAAAAAGCCATTTGATTTTCATGGTAAAATTCTCCCCCTCAATATGTGCATAGGATATTTGAAATCATTTTTATCACATAGAGGCAAGAGTTCTTTTGAAGCACATCCACAATCACAAAATCCATTAAGAAAACCATTTGAAAACACAATCAAGGTACTTTATAATCTCTTTTAAAAAAACTTTTGTACCTCGATAGTTTTGCTCCCCCTCAATATGTGCTTCGAGATTCGAAAGCGTTTAGCACATATGAGAGAGCAGCCTGCACAACTGAATCAAAATGATCAACTTTTATCAAATTTCATTATTAAATCACAAATTCTCCCCCGATCAAAAATATCAAATCCTTTGAGATTTTGGATCCCAAGTGATTTAATTAGGTTTAGAAAACATGGGAGAATATGTGGCCTGGTTTAAATACTCATCATGTTTTTGGATAACTCCTCCTCCTCAACATGTGCATTCTGTATGAAATTGTTTGGCACATGGAGGCAGGAGTGCCTTTAAAGGACTAAAACCATATCCATTTAAACAGATAAGAGATTTAACTCACGATCTCTCCCTTGATCAAAAATATCAAACCATTTGAGATTTGTGATCCCATCTGATTTAAATTATTTAGAAAAATTTGGGGAAAGACGTGGCAAGATTTAACTTTGAAAGATGACAGATACGGACCATTTTAAGACATTAAAGATTGTTAGTGTCAGGTATGATAGTTTTTAAGAGATCTTTTAAGTAAAACAAAACAATTTCACAATCAAACAAGAACAGAAAAGATTTCATTTTGAAAGACCTTGATTCTAAAGAAAAAATCATACCATGACATAACATTAAATCTTTAGATCACCACTTTTTGTTGTACAAAACGGACTTTTTTGAAGATATATTGTATGAAAATATTTTAAATTAAATCACTCTCCCCCTCAATCGATGACCGAAGTCGATAATTGAGTGACTTAAGTTTTGATAAAATGAAGTCCGGTGATTTTCAAAATTTAGTCCAATATATTTTCAAAACAATATATTCCATTTTCAAAACAATTTATTCAAATTTATTCAAAATTGTATAAAAATGGTATCCTGCACAAAGATACTTTAGTGGTTGAGAAGCTTCCGTTGTTGTTGTTGTAGGGTTGGAAGAAAAACCGTCTGCAAATGCAGTGAGACTTCTTCATTCGTTGCATTTTGAATGCCAACTGAGGTCCAATTAAGCTCCGTTTCATCACTTGCTGAAGAAACCCATCTGCTGATGCAGTAAGACCTCTTACGTTGCATTTCATGCCAACTCTCCATTGAAGTCCAGTTAAGCTCCGTTTCTTCATTTGTCAACCCAAGATATAGTTACCCTTTCCTTTCGGCATCCAATCATGTTCATTTGTGGGATCCGGATCGGGAACATTCTTATATACCAATATACCTGCATATGTTAGTGAACACACATACAAATATATGGTGGTCGACAACACCCAAACAGCAATCGACTAAGAAAAGTCAATCCAACATATCAATCAGATCATGTAAGGTATGGGAATAATGTGTTTCTCAAACTCTAATCATCTAAACCTAGCAATCATATCCTAGGCACCTAGTCCTTCAACATAGGTTAACATCATTTTTAATTAAGCATATTAGGATAATTAAGAAAGCCCGTTAGAAGATATAGATTTGAAAACATTATCCCCCTCAATCAATGACTCAATTTGTGAAAAGTTTAAAAGTGCTGAAGTCATTGATTGAGCTTGCAGATTTAATAAAAACTCTGAAACTGATTGTTGTTAAAGCAACTCATTTACCACCATTTTTTTTGAAACACCAAATATTTTTCTGAAGAATTTTAGACGGAAAAACATTTGTGTAGGAACAGCAGTCCTTCGACATACTTTCCTTGTTTTGGTTTTAGGATAAGTGCACGAAATTTGTGAAAAACGTTTAATCGTAGCACTTTCCTTCCTTGAAAAACGGGTTGTTATCAGACATAATAGCAAGCCATTTTTTGAAGCGCGGGTTACAGTCTGAAATAACTGTAAGCCATTTGATTTGTGACATGTTTAGAAAAGAATATTTACACCTCCTGCTCGAACTTCATCTAAAGTCCCGTGCCATTATTGAATGACATTTCTAAGACCGTAGATGTTATCGATACTAGAAGACATGTCTAGGGAAAACATATTTTTGGAATTTTTTTTCAAATTTTCTGATTTTTATGGGTTTTTGTTGGTTTTATATTTTTCTATTTTCTTTTTCTTGGTTTTATATTTTTCTATTTTGTTTTGCTGGTTTTATATTTTTGTATTTGGTTTTTCAGATAAATATATACAAAGATAGAGTAGATGATATAGTTAAAGAAGATGATGATACGAGTACCGAGATAAGGATATCGAACAACCCCGTTGTAGAAGATAGAAGTCATCATCCCTAAAACTTTCACCACCAAAGCTTCCAAGACTCTTGAATCGAAGAGAGAAATTGAGCCACTTGAAAGTGAGACTTTGGCAGCTTCCCCCCAAACCGAAAATCCTTATGTTGAGCAGATTCGAAGCTATATTTCAAGCTTGCCTTAGCCAGGTGCACAGAGATGCACACCATAATCATAAATCCCGCTGCTCCATTTAAGACCGATGATCGAGATTCTCCGTTCGAGGTTATATCATCCAATAGAAGAACAGCAACGTTTCATCCCACACTTAAATAATCTTCTCAAATTTCTTTTCCACTGAAGTCTGAAGCAATCCATTCCAAAAAGGTGTCAAGAGAACAATTCCCCCTAGTAGTTGAATTGATGCAGTCAGTCTCTTTGTATAATGCTCAAGAACTCTCCCGAATACACATCATGAGGGTAATGAAGAACAACTCCCCAATGTTCACATCTTTCGTCCCTGATGAATGTGTATGAAGCTCAAGAACCCGAAGTACACCAATATCCAAGAACTCTCCCGAATACACATCTAGAGGGTAATGTAGAACACCTCCCCTATGTTCACATCTTTCGTCCCTGATGAATGTGTATGAAGCTCAAGTATCCGAAGTATACCAATACACAAGGAATGATTAACTGATAACATTGAAGAAGCAGACCAAGTCACTGATTATCTCTGCGGGTGACAATCTCTACGGATGTCAACACCGGAATAAGTGATTATATCTCTGAATCACTGATTAAGCACTCAAGTGAAACAGCTGAGCATCCCCAATGTACACAATCTCTCTCCCCTGATCCTTGAGACACCATCGAAATCACCACATACTAGTGTACCTCTGTTATCTTCAGAAACTTTCTCTAACATCACTTCCCCCACGTAGTTGGAAAAATAACACAAAAAGCCTTGATGAGTAAAACCTTGAGTTTCTCTGCGGTCATGACAATTGTTTTCCCGGGATATCTTCAATCACTTAGAAGTATTAAGCTCATCAAGTTTACTCGCCATGAGTCAAACCTTGAGTTTCTCTGCGGTACTAACATTTGTCTTCCCGGGATGTCTTCAGTTACTTAGAAGAGTTAAGTTCATCAAGTTTACTCGCTTTGTGTTTATATGTGAGTCTCCTTACGCCTTGCTGGTTTTTGACACTTCAGAATCAGCAACTCTTTGTAAGCCCAAATACTTGAAATTTGTTGAGAATATTGCTTGAAGTCTTTGTGAGAATCATCATGCTGAAGACTCTCTCTGACTATTTATATCAACCCTTCTGTAGACAATTTGAAGTGACCACTGAAGAAGAAAACCCGCTATACCATACTTGAAACTGAAGTCAACTTCCCCACATTTGTATCTTAAGCTTGCACCTAATGATGGAAGAACGGTGTAGAGAATTTATGCTTCAAGCAAATCTCTAAGTACTCACTACCCAAACAAAGTATGAGACATTAACACCTCTTGCGATTATCCACACCGTCATATGCGTGTGACACTGAGTAAAACAAAGTAACTCCTAATTGTGATAGTTAACCAGGTCTTCAACCATCCACTTCGACTGCTGGTAACTAGATAAGCCAAGTCTTCAACTCAAATTCTTAAGCCCGATCAAGTTATCGAATAAGAACACGCCTTTGTGAAAGTCAACTTCAATCTCAAATAAGTGATAAATGATTAACTCCAAAGTAATCAACTTGTGTCAAATGTCCAACAATAGTCAATATCAACGTCTCGAGGAGTCACTGCTAAAAAATATGAGCAAGTCTAATTGGGAATTGAATCTGACTTATAACTTTCTCCCAATTAGTGCCCCCCCTAAACCGACAATCTGTTTGATAAATGCCCAGATAAAGAAGAAGTCTTTAGATCGTTAAATGCAACTCGTCTTTAGTCTTCTAACATGTAGCAGAAAATGTAGAACAGACTGTAGACTCGACCTTCTTCAAGATTGTGCAGTTGGGGAATAGAAAGTTAACATCTTCAACTCACCAAAAACAAGAACATCACCAAACAGCATCCCAATCAACTTACATCTTGCAAATCCCCTTAACTAAAATCCCTCCCAATCAAACAAGAACAGAAAGATGTTCATCAAGGAAATCAGCAATCAGGCCGCAACGAACACACAAGATGGTAACACCAAACTACCAATCACATCAAACAAGAACAGAGAGATTGTTCGGAATCATCATGTTGCTGTATACGTGAAGCATTAACCGGAAGCACTTTGTCGATAAACTCATCAATCCGAGTGAAGATGTCAACCAACGGCTCTTAGACGAGAGAAACTCCATGTGAAGATTACCCGATAATAAGAAGCTCGGTTCTTACATGAGTTTCGAGCCGTATGACCATTTAAATTCTCAAATATCAATCAGCAATGCAAAAAATTCACACTTCTTCTCCCCCTCAAGAATTGCATACGGAGATGCCATTCTTGACTAAATAAGTGAAAATCATCCGAAAGTTCTATTCACACTTCTCTCCCGCAAAATCAGCACGAGATGTCGCCATCTTCATTATAATCGAGCAAGTGGAATGAGAAAACAATCAGTGGTAGCCCGGTTCACTTTATGACTGAAGCGCATGGAAAAAGCATGAAGCATGTTGATGAGAATGGTCATTAATTAGAAGATTTCTCTTCTTCAGAAGATAAAGCGCACTGACACGTACACCTTTCTTTTCTTTAGAGAACGAGGCATGAACTGAAGTGTTCAAACGTCATAAGGAGATTTCTCTTCTCCAGAAGATAATGCGCACTGAAACGTACACATTTCTTTTCTTTAGAGAACGAGGCATGAACTGATGTGTTCATACGTCATAATCTCTCTCTTTTCTGCTCTCTTAGCAAAACTTGTAATTCACCCCATTATCATTCAGTAGGCTCTTTGAAGTGACAGCTGATGGAGAAAACCCAATATGATGAATTTGACCCAGAAGTAAACTATCCCGAACTCGTGACTTATACTTGCACATATGTAACAAAGAGCGGTGCCGAGACTTCATCCTCCATTGAATCTCTAAGTACTCTATACTCTTCAACCAACCAACCATCAAGTATAAGACGTACATCACCTCTTGAAAATCCACAATTGAATGTGACACTGAGCACTACAACGTAACTCCTTAAAGTGATAGTTATTTTGAGATGATAAGAGCCCAATTCCCCCAAGTGGTAAAAGAAAAGGTAAAAGTCACTCAACAATAACTAGATTTCCAAGTCTTCATTTTTGATAATAAGCTCGAACAAGGATCATGAAGAATCTTCATCCATCCATCCCCGATACCTTCAGATACTAAGTACACACGCTCGTGATAATTCACTTCAACCTCAAATAAATAATACCGAATTAACACCGTTGTCACATCTTCTGAACTGCTCAAATCTAGCCTTCTTTGACTTTTTAAGTGAACAATGATAATGGTTTCATCCCGACCATGGTTTAATGAGCATAACCCCGTAAAACTTTGAAGTAACCAAACTGCCATGACGAATATCCAAACACACATCCAATTCATGAAGTACACCCTTTTATCCCTTCTTCGAAGCAGAAACCGTGGCACCAGCATCAAAAGATCCAGAATTACACTTTCTCTTCTCCAAGATGGTTCCATCATTACGGGATTTTACAACTCTATGGTTTAAACCGAGAAATAGTATCTTTCGCGGGATTTTACAAAACCAAGAATAAACCGTAAGATAGATCCGGAAATGCACTTTACTAATACCAGGATGTTTCCATTGTCACGGGATTTTACAAGTCTATGATTTAAACCGAGAAATAGGTTCTTTCGCGGGATTTTACAAAATCAAGACAAAACCGTAAACAATGTCAGCTTGAATGTGTTACGACGACTTTGGTTTCAGTGAATATCTGTTTTAGGGGAACATGCAGTGGTTCTTCAACGAATCATAATCCAACATCAACAAAATCGTCAACCATCCAATAAACACTTTGGTAAACACATCATTCACGCAATCTGTCGGCTGTTGCTGTGACCACTTGGAGAAGTAGACCCGATATGTCAAACTTGATCATGAAGTGAACTTCCCCAGATTTGTTACTTAAATTTGTACTAATCCTTGCGAAGAAGAAACGGTGTACCCAATGTACAAAACCTCTTGACATTCTCAACTGAGTGAGACACCGAAGTGATAGTTACGTTGTGGATTAAACGAGAAGGAATCACAACCATAATTAAATAGCCAAGTCTTTATCACCCTCTATAAACGCCCAAACAAGTCATCTTCGCGGAAGGATAGAAAGAAAGAAGACGAAAATAAGTAAATAACCCCGGAAAACCTCACTTCAAATCCAAATACGAAATACCGACCAAACAACCCCGTAGTCAATATTTGTTCAACCATTAATTCAAGCCGAGACACAATATTTTCCATGAAAATGTATTCCCCAAAGTATCAAACCTCAATACGAATCTCATCATTATCAAAACTCTTCAGTCACTCTCAACGATAAATTACTTCAACAAATCTCATCATCACTCCACATCTCATCAAAACATCTCATAAATCACATTATCACAAATCACAATTTATCCAAATCTCATATTATGAACATTTTCCAAAATCACGTTATCACATAACTTACACAAGCTTGGTCCAATGACGTTTATCACTACTCATCACGTGATCAAAATGAAAGTCCCACTTGGTTCAACTTACAAACACGTACACCTGATTCAAACACACCATATACAAAACATCACTTAAATCACGGAATCACATGGCCCATTTGAAAATCCAACCGACAAGTCCAACAAGTATATAAACCAAGAAACAGCAAATCGGCCTAAGTCAATCATCCAAATCTCATAGAAATTATCAAAGCTGTCATGTTCACGTTCAAAGCCTAATACAATACGCCTCCTCTTAAAGATAATAACTTGTTAAAAAAAACGTCCAACATGTAATATTTATCCAATGCCACGTCTAAAGCCCAAGTCCAAGGATTCAGCGAAATTGAGTAATCCATCACATAACCATAAGGTCCACGAAGTCCAAAATAAACAAGATTAAGCACTAGTGTATGGCCCAGGCCCATATACATAACCGGTATACTCCCCCACCATACCCTAATAATACGAGTATTTAACTCCCACTTAACACAAATAACCCTAATCCTCCATTTTTTTTATATCCGCCCCACACAAAAAAATCCTCTCTCAAATCAGTCAAACCCTAAACGCCTCTCACCATCAGTCTGCCCCCATCTCAATTTTAGCTCGCCACAGGGTTGGCATGAGCATCACCATTTTAGCCACAGGGTTGGCAAGAGATGAGGATAGGACAAAGATCCGAGATCAATCCCAAGGAAATAGGTAAGTTATACTAACAGAATAGTCATTTGATTTTGATGTCCGTAAATAAAAACGAATGAATGAAAAATGTATTAACCTTTCATGTTAATAACATTTCATGGTTACAAAAATTTACATGATGTTCTTGATTCATGAATTGAACCAAAGATATGTTTTAACATAATTGTTAAAAACACCTCTTTATGTTCGATTAATATCAGACATAAGATCAATGATGATCTCTTTTGGGTATGAATGGATCTGAAAAGACAGATTTTTGAGAAAGCCTTAACCCACGAAAAAGAGAAACTGAGATCTAGATGCTTTAACTTGATTATTTCTTTGTTAAGTTTTAGATCTGTGATAAAATAATTCTTGTGTGGTATGCCCTCCAAGGCTTGATTTCATTAAGAAAAACACAAAGAATGATTCTGAGATCTAGTTCATCATTTGATTGAGTCGAGTCTAGGTTTAGAATGATGTTGAAATTGACGAAGTTTGAGTATTGTTGGTTGTAATTGGATAAAGTTGGATCCTTTACTGTTTTTCTATTTTCATTCGTGGACTGATGAAGGTGTTGTAGCACTAGAGGTCGATCTATATGGTATATGGAATTTGGTCTTGTGGTTGTGGTCAAAGTCTGTATTCATTCTCCTTCATCATTTCTGTACCAAGTCACTAAGTCAATAGAGTCAAGTTGCAAACCTTTTCAAACACAGCAAGTCGTTAGCACTTTTTTTAAACCAAGTCGCTAGCACTTTTTTCAAACCAAGTCGCTAGCACTTTTTTCAAACCAAGTCGCTAGCACTTTTTTCAAACCAAGTCGCTAGCACTTTTTTCAAACCAAGTCGCTAGCACGTTTTTCAAACAAAGTCGCTAGCACTTTTTTCAAACCAAGTCGCTAGCACTTTTAGTTGACTCAATAGTCAAATAACCCAACTCGCTATTGTTTTTCTTTCACAAATGACAAGTCGCTAGGTAAATCTGTGAACAAGTCGCAATTGACTTTTAAAAGTCAACAAACCTTCAAAGGTTCATTGAATCAGGACAAAACATAGGCAAGTCTCTACGAAGAACATTAGCACCAGCAGCAGATTTGACCATAAACAAGACATGCTTAGTAACTGTTAAAACTGATAAAACCATATACAAGACCAATAATCAGTTTTGAAACATGATATTTGAACCCATTTAAAACCAGTTTAAATCAGATGAAACTAGGAGATGAAACCAGGATTAATTTAAGACATGTTAAAAAAAACGTTCTCATTAAAACCAGTCCACAAAATCACCCATGTTTAGAAATCATTAAAAACGTTTAGACATTCTCATTTAAAACCAGTATTGACCAAAACATCACTCACGTTTAGAAATCATTAAGACTAAAAAACACCTCAAAACAATAACACCTTAACACCATATTCAAGAAACAACATTAGCTATCACCAACAACACATCAAACAATCACCAAGTCTAACAAACCGCATACAAAACAATGAATCGAACCACGAGAATCAACACAAACAACAAAACCTAGGCTCTGATACCAATTGTAGGATCATTATATTTATGTGTTTGATGATTCGGGTGGTCTTGGGAGATCAAAATACATGTTTTCCATTTTAGAGAGAGAAAGTAGTGAGAGAGGGTGTTCTTGCTAGAGGTTTACACAAAGTATGAAATATTAGATTGAATGAAGCACCACCCCTTCCATGGATGGAAGGGGTATTTATACTTACAGACTCAACGACCTCCTATCGGCCTGTGGATCAGGGATACAGTGGGTAAAGACCCGTCCTTCCTCCACGGTGTTGCACTACGCTAAACTAAACTAATAACCAACTAATAAACTGATAAATAACGTAACTAACGACAAGTCTACGAGCTAACTTAAGCTAGATAACATTTGGGGTGACCGACTCTTCACTAAGGAATTTTCCAATTCCTAACAGAAAAGCTGCTGATATTTGCTCAAGCTTGCTTTTGTTATTAAGAAGTTCTTTCAGAAATTTCCCGTAATTAGGCATTCCGGCTAAGACATCAATGAGAGGAACATTGAGTCTAACCTCCTTGATTATTTCGATGAATTTTTTATAACGTTCTTCCATCTTTTCTTTCTTCAGGCGTTGAGGATAAGTAATTTTTGGTGTATACGCCTTAACGGATGGGATGTTTTTCTTGGTGGTTTGAGTTGTGTTTTGCTCCTTGGCTTCGTCCTCACTATCAACGGTGACAGGAGTGTTAGGATTTGGTGGTGGATCGTACGAGAGACCACTTCTTGTGAAGACAGCATTGATATGCTCATTTCTCGTTTGTAGTGGACGGTACGGTTTTTCATTCGATGGCTTCGGGTTGGATTGGGTGTTACTTGGCAATGAGCCAGATGGTCGAGAGGAATGTTGGTCAGAAAATCTGCCAAACTTGTTTTCAAGATCTTGGATAGATGCTTGATGATTTTTTTGTCCTTGCTCAACTTTGGCTTTGAGATTGAAAAATTCATTTTTTATAAAATCATTTTCGGATTTTTGACCAGCCACGAATTCTCTCATGGTTTTTTCGAATTCAGTTTCTTCCATCTTTTTATCAGGATTTTGTGGTGGCGGATCGTCGGTTCGTGGTTGAGAATCACGGTTGTCATCCCTTGGTCGGCGATCTTGCCAATTTCCAGAATTTCGTCCGTAATAATTACTACGATATCCTCCTCCACGGTATCCTCCTTGAACGTAATTTTCTTCTCCTTCCTTCGGTTCACCCATAGGTTTATCGTCGCACTCGGACGATGGATGATTTCCTCCACAATTGTTGCATCCGTCTCGCATCTCTTTCATTTCTTCTTTGATATCTTTGTATTACGAGTCGATTTTTGAGGTTAACGCTTCCATCTTCTCCATGAGTTTTGATGTATCGGTATTTTCGACAAAAGCAACGGTTTTCGGAGTGGTTTGGTTTTGGAGTCTTTGGACCAATCAAGTTTGAGAAGCACTCGATCTTCGAGTAATTGATGTGCATCGTTTGGAGTTTTATAGAGAAATATTCGTCCAGCATCAAGGATGCCTTGAGAGATTTCATCTAGTCCATGGTAAAAGATTTGGATAATGGTTCCTTTGGATAATCCATGTCCATGACAACTACGAAGCAAATCTTTCATTCGAAGCCAAGCTTCGACAAGTGATTCGTTTGGGTTTTGGTTGAAAGCACGAATTTCTCCCATTAATCGATCAAACATGGCAGTTGGAAAGAATCGGCTCACAAAAGCTTGCCTCATCTCCTCCCAAGTATTGATGATTCCTGGGGTTAATTCATTGTACCATACTTTAGCATCTCCGGTGAGTGATGATGGGAAAAGTTTGAGTTTAATGGCATTGACATCGGTGTCGCCATAACGGAACATGCCGCAAATTTCGATGAATTCGGCAATGTGCTTATGCGGATCGGCCCGCGCACGGCCATCGAATTGTCGATCTTTGATCATAGAAAGGTGATGTCCCTTCACTGTGAAGTTGTCACCAAGGTTAATAGCAACAATAGCACTTTCGGGGGTTGGTGCTACGGTTCGGTTGGTTCCCCACATGGGTTGATCGTCCGCCATGGGAAAAGGTAAATTGGTGAATGGGTTGTAAACAACTTTGGCTTCTATGAGGTTATCAAATGGTGGGTTTGGTACTCTTGGCACTCGGTTTTCCAATGGTGTGAAAAGTGTTCTCCTTCTTCTTCGAATCAAACGTTCGGGGTTGGTAAGAGGTGTAATTGGTTCTATTCCCGTTGCTCGAGTGTTCATACAATGTCCTAGAGAATCTAGGCAATATCTGAACGCACGGACAAACAACGAAAACAATTTACAGGTCAGAATGGGTAACCGGATCGGTTGCGGGATGCGACCGATCGGTTAGACCAGATGATTGATGGGCAAAACTGTAACCGATTCGGTTGATGGGCAACCGGATCCGGTTAAGGTTTCTGTGAAAAATTCTTTGGGTTGAATCGACTTTGGGGAGTTCAAAAAAACTTGTTGAAACACAATCAAATCCCCGGCAGCGGCGCCAAAAACTTGATGTGTCGGGAGTGTACAAGTTTAAAATTATAAAAGGTGAATTACCAATATTTCCAAGAACACATACGAGCAAGGATACTCGTCCGTAATAGCAAGGTTATGAAGGTAAGTCGGGATCGTTCGCAGGGATTTGAGTGAATCAAAACACAAGTTTGAATGAACTAAGCCTATCCAAAACATATAAAATAGCAAAATAGATATGATAAAATTCAGATGATTAAAAACTACACTTGCTTAAACTAGTTTCATATTATAGATTAATGTGATTGTGTTAACCTCTTAACATGTTGGTTGAGATAATTAGTTGGAAGACTAATCTAATGTTCTTACAAGTCAAACTTTGATCAAGAGTTTAGTTTATAAAAACAAGCATTAAGTTTAACCAATCAATTCAAGATCAATTCAAGTTTCATAAGTTTACATACATAAACTTAAACACAAAACCATTCTTTTGTTCATCAAATCGCTTAAGAAATGGTCAATACAAAAGGTAACCGATTATAGACAAAAGGCTACAATTGAATCTCAACAACTAATCTTACGACCATTTAGATGTTTCCAACCAATCCAACTTGATAATCAAAAAGAGTTTCTATTACAATCACACCTTAGTTCCTTTGTATAATCAAGAATAATGGGTAAAAACAATCATCCATAGACAAAAGGATTATGACTAGTTGAAAAATAATTAGTTCTTTCGACCCCCAACGTTTAGATCAATTAGCCAAACTTGATTAACAAATGTCACTATGAAACTTTAGCACAATTGGATCTTAGAATTGACTTGAAATTGAATTAAAACATGTTAACACAATCACTAACTAAGCATATAATAATCAACATCATTTAAGCAAGTGTATAAAGAAACTAGCCACTCATAGCAAACATGAACATAAACTCATAACTTTGAACATTAGAAAACATGATTAAAAGTCTTACAATGCTTGGAATAAGATTACAAATGGTGAAGTAATGATTACCAAAAGATTGAGGTGGACTTCTTGGTGTTTTGGCCTCCAAATGTGGAACTTATGGAACTCCAAACTTCTCTGGATTTCTAAGGACAAATTTTGAGAGTTTAAGGCTTTGTTTGATGAGTAGAGAGATTTGTATTTGAGGTGTGTCTCATATGCTCACAATTAGCCTCTATTTATACTAAGTCTAAGGCCTAGGGTATTAAATGCTAAACTTGGCCTCCAAGGAGTAAGGAAGGGACTAGAATACACCAAGAGAAGGACCTAGAATCGTTTGGATGCAAAGGGAAAGCTTAGTAATGAATTTTGGCAGATGCAGCTCCTCCAACCGGATCGGTCATATGACCAACCGATCCGGTTGGTCTTCTACAATAACAGGCTAACCGATCCGGTTGCGGGTTGCGACCGATCGGTTGGCAGTGGTAAAAATGGTACGTCTGGCCGCCTTCCAACCGAATCGGTCGCGACTGCAACCGGATCCGGTTGGATCTTCTGAGGTATGAAAACTTGATCTTCCCTTCACTTTGTCTTGTGGAACTTGGCTCTTCAATCACTAAGGTCTTCAAAGGTCCTTGAGGTACTGATTTAGATTTACTGAAACGGGAATCTTTGTTTTGCTAAACATTTCTTCAATCTCCATCCGTTTCTCTGCACTTGGTTATAAACACTAAACAAACATCTTTTGCTGCGTTTGAGTAGTATAATCACGCAAATATAACCAAATAACATATATAAAAGCACACATAACGCTACTAAAAACATGCACAATCTGAGCGTTATCAAATCCTTATAGAATCAGAAAATCTTAGCCATAACATAATCTACTCCTTTTTCTTTATCCTCCTCATTCCTATAATAGACCGATAGTTTAAGTTCCTTTTCATCATTAGAGAGTGATGAAAACTTCTCAATCTTAAACGGCATTTGGTAAGCTATGTCATCGGTCTCATCCTTGAATCGCACTATTCCTAACGAGGGGTCATAGGTCATCACGGTGCTTTCTATAAAAGGTTTTCCTAGAATAACGTGGGACAAGCTAGGATCTATGGCCGTACTAATATCATTCACAATTATGAAGTCCGTAGGAAACGTGAAACTACCTACATAAACGGGCAATCCCTTAACTCTACCAACAAAATTGCACCTAACCCTAGGATTAACGGGGTCTTGCCTAGTTGGGATAGGCTTCTTCATTACCCAATTATAGTAGGTGCTAGTCATTATGTTTATTGGTGATTTGTGGTCAATGTAGGCCTTTGCCACGAAAAGGTGTCCTATGCAACATGGAATGTTAGGATTCCAAGGGTTCCCAAACTTGATTCAAGGGCTTTTCCTAACATACATGTGACGGAGGTCACGCACTAAGTGAGGGTGGCGAGCTAGCTCTTCTTCCGTAGGAAACTTATTGAAATAGTCATTGTCTACTTCGTCTACTTCCTCGGTTGTTTCATTATCCTCAAGTATAGCTTCATGGTCCGCTTCGTCATTTGTTCTATTAGGTCTCACTAAGGTGATGGTATTGACGAATTGGACGTGTTTAGCTAACTTACTTGGGTCCTTAATCTCTACACCGGAAGGCTTGGAGGTTGAGATAGCATTAACCTTCCTATCACTATTGGTCATGGCTTTCAAAAGGTTATCTATCTTCCTATCCATTTTGGCTTGTTGTTGGTTAAAATGGTCCAAGAGCTTAGCTATTTGAGCTTCTTGGGATGCGACTAGGTGTTGCAACATCCCCTCAATGTTTTGTTGGTTAGGGCCATGAGATGGGGGCCATGAGAAATCATTGGAAGTGAATTCTTTGGTTTGTCCCCAATAGAATTCGGGCTTGCCCTTCCATGCTTCTCGGGTTTCGTTGAAATTCCTAGGTCCGGGTATTGTAGGGAATCTTCCTCCCGTTCCATTAATACGCGAGGATGCGTAGTCAACGGAAGCATGTTTGGGGAGTCGGGTGCAAGTGCGCGTTTCATGAGGATCACTACATGGCTCACACGAGGAAGAGACTTTGTTCACATGGCGTGAAGACTTAGGATTTTCGTAGGAGCTCATTAGGAATTTTACTTGATCTTTAAGCTCGATCATCCTACGGTCAGAAGATTGTGAATCAATTGGAGGCAAGGAGATTGCCTTAACGGTTTTGGGCAACTCACGGGGGTTATTCCAACTTTCGTTGTCATAGAGAGCAAGGTCCTCTATTATACCCCATGATTCTTCCGCGGTGAGATCACTAAGTTTTCCACCGGCCGCTTGGTTAATGGATCGCTTTGTGGGGAAGTTGACATGATCATAGAAAAGTTGGACTTGGAGCCAAAGATCAATGTTGTGATGAGGGACTTTATGAAGTAAGTCCTTGAATCGAGTCCAAGCTTCGTAGAGATATTCACCTTGACGTTGTTGGAACATCAAGATGTCATTCCTAAGTTTAGTGGTTCTCCCCGGTGGGAAAAATTGAGCAAGGAAACGAGAGGTGAGATCATCCCAACTTGAGATGGAGCCGGCGAGAAGTCGCTCAAGCCAATTACTAGCTTGGTCCCGTAGAGAAAATTGGAAGAGACGCAGACGCGTGGTCTCCCGAGTAGTAGCATCAAGGTCGATGGAATCAACAATTTTAAGGAAATCCTTAAGATGCTGATTAGGATCTTCAGAACGAAGTCCATGGAATGCACATCCGTTTTGCACCAACCGGATGGTGTCGGATCGCAGGGCCGTAGTTTGGGCTTGGTCGGGAAGCTCAATGGTGTTCCTAGAGCCTAGGTGGCTTGGTCTCGAGTATTCAACAAGAGTACGGGCTCTTGGCGGGTCATTTGGTGGTAGGTTGATGAATGGTGGTTGGTTATCACCTTCCATGATGAAAAGTGATGGGATTACGAACAAAGGTCACGAAGAAGGGGGATAGACTACGAGAAAGCTAAAAATGAGAAAAATTACTTGATAGGAATCAAGCAAAGAAACCTAAACGAGGTGGACTACTAACTAGGTATTCTATTCCCCGGCAGCGGCGCCAAAAACTTGATAACGCTACACGCGTCGTTCGGGGTCAAAGGAACTTCCTTTTCTTCGAGCAAGTTTTATAACACCCTAGGCAGTGAACCTAATCATTGTAGTGTAGTATCAGGGTAAGCCACGGGTATTGATATCGTTCTCTAGGGGAATAGGAATGCTAGTGAGAAGTTACTACGCTAAGGTTGGGGTTGAAGAAGATTATTTTTTATCTTTTTATGTTTTTTAGAAAATGGAAAGGTACGAATCTCGGGGTTTAGATTTGGGGGTTGGTATTTCTACTGATTACTCTACTTGTCTAATTATCTAAACTAAGGTGTATGTATTCTATGTCTAATTATTGTGTGCTCGTATGATAGTTTAAAGATGTGTTCACTTAGGTTTTATTACTCCTTAATTATCTCCTATTGATGGTTGAATCGTCACGTCCTTATTCTTAATCGCGTTGTGTGTCTAAGGTCGTAGGGTATGCGTTTGTCCCTAACTCTTTGAAACTACCAAAAGGGTCTCGTCTACAATATCTCTAGGAATTATAAACTCTAACTCTAAGGTACTCTTCGGATGGTATAGCCTACAACTGCTCTAAGTGTTATAGTCTAAGGTTCACAAAGATTAATCAAGCATTAACTACACAACGAATGACCTATCGCATTACTAGATAATTAACAATTAAGATAAGAGACAACCAATCAATATTCAATAATTAAGTTTCATATTCCCTAAGCAAACACACAAGTAAATTAGCTGGACATGGAGAACATGCAAGCATACACACAAGTAATTGAAGACATAATTGAATTAATGAAGTAAAACACTTATCTTGATGTAAGATAGGGTTTTGAACCCTAAAATACTGTACAAGACAACCTTGGTTCGGTTTAGGTTTTTTCTCCAAAAGACTACACACTAAAACTGAAAAATTCGGATTCTATATATAAGATTACACTCGCGATGGCGTCAACTTATGATTTGTGACGCCGTCGGGTCGCCGTCATTAGGGTTTTGTCTTGGCCACGTTAGTCTTGCGACGGCGTCACCTTATGCTTGTGACACCGTCCCCTTCAGTCTCTAACGCCGTCTGGATTAAATCTAGGCCGTCTGAGTTGCGACGGCCTACTCTTTTAATGCCTGACACCGTCACTTGAAAATAAGAAATTTGGCTACTGAGCCGTCACAGAAGAGCTATGTCGGCGTCGCAGTTAAGTAGTGACGCCGTCCCCTTGTATTTCAGCAGCTTGAGTGTCTCGATTCTTGACTTTGGCCATTTTCTTCGTATATTCACACCTTTTCGTCCAAATAAGTGCCATTCCAGCAATTTGCCTTCAAGAGACCTAAAAAGTGAAAAGGAACGATATTAAGTAATAACGGATACAAAAGTGATCAAATAAGAGCTTAAACGACCCCTCAAAAAGGTACATTTTAAAACCTTATCATTGTGTTATAAGCACTATAGTATGAGCTTTATTGTTTAGTATCGAGGAGGCCACCTCGGTCACATGTGAAGATTAGAGTTAGAGTTATACCAACTGAAGAAGAAAAGGTAGTGTGCCCATCACGACGTCCTCTAATGACACATCTACCTTGCATTTCATGATCCGGTCTCTAGACTTCTAAGCTTGAATTTTGGGCGGACGGTAAGTGTTGATGACTTAGTTATAGATATAGACTACCTGCTTGTTTTTCATTTTACACCAATTATATATCCCATGTCTTATCCTACCCTTTAGTCATGAAGCGTGTCTAGGTGATGCAGCGAGCAATCTTTGGTGTCTTGGCCATGGATTTGGTCATGTATCATTGATTTTGTCCACTTCGCCGTGACATGTTAGTAATGACGAGTCACCCCTTAACCTTTGTCTTGTCTACCCATATTGCCTTAGAGAATTGTTTAGCCCTTAACTCTAGTGGTGGAGATTTGTGTAACCGCCAAGCTTATGATAGAATACATGCTATGACTGTGCGATTGAGTGATCACCCCCAAATTGACACTTAGAATAGTTGAGAGATTTGAGTGTTTGTTCCCCTTTCATGAGGTGTTCGGCTTTGTTTTATTCTAGCATAAGGGATTTTTAAACTCATATTTTCCAGGTTTTAGGAGATATCTTTTTAGGAATCTATCTAATAAGGTCTACTTGAGGGCAAGCAGAGTTCAAGTGGGGGGATATTTGATAACATCAAATAGTCCTGAATATTAAGTGTCAATTTCCCCCGTTAATGCTCGTTATTTATATCATTTATATGGATTTACGCTTGTTTTCCATTGTTTTACACTTTCAGGTAAATTACGAGCATTGGAGCTAAAGAGACGCGGAAATGGAAATGTTACTAAAGATTTATCACAGTATGCTTATTTTGAAGGAGTTACGGCGTAACTCATCTCTCACATTACGCCGTAACTATTGCGTGACCCAAAAGTCCAGCTTATCAAGAGGTTACGGCGTAACTCCTCCCAAAGGTTACGACGTAACTCCATTAGGTCAAAAGAGGTTCCACGCCGCTGATACTTATGCCCTAACTACTGCATCACTTACGACATAACTGGGTTTATTGAAGACTACGACGTAACCACTTATAAGGTTACGCCGTAACTAGAAGATCTAGTGCATTTATGGAGAAATAGAAGGTTACAGCGTAACTCATCTATTGGTTACGCCGTAACCCAGACCTGGCCTATAAATACCCCACGAATTCCAGCATTTCAAAGCATCCCATTCCACACAAAACACTCTGAGAACGTGGGAAAAAGCTCAAGGGAGGTCTAGGGAAGCATACGGAGCTGTTTCCAAGGGATAAGTCACACCATTACAATAAGCTTTAGCGTTTATTATTTATTTTACTTTCAATTCATGTATTTCGTACCTTTGAATATTGAATTGATGTGCATGATTAATATGAGTGGCTAAGCACCATTTGGTGCTAGCCTAGTTATGATTCCTTAATTGTTTTGTTTGCGTTTACCTTTACTTTCGTACAATTATTTCTAAG
Source organism: Chrysanthemum seticuspe (assembly GCA_019973895.1). NCBI lineage: Eukaryota > Viridiplantae > Streptophyta > Magnoliopsida > Asterales > Asteraceae > Chrysanthemum > Chrysanthemum seticuspe. The sequence goes on from BPTQ01000007.1 coordinate 151,966,892, forward strand.
TGTATGCATGCATAGTTCTTTGGTAGTCACCCTTGGTTCGGTAGTTTTGAATGGCGATAGAGGCCAATTTCCTAGGAGATATGACCAACTGACCCTAGGTGAGCGGACTGAGACGGGAAGGGTAAGATATGACCAACTGACGACCCTTTCTACTTGTGCGATTTGACCAACTGATCACCTATCGTTTGGATGAACTTAAGAATTGGGGGGGGGGTGTAGTGTCTAAGTTCCTAATGGCTAGGCACTCACTATTTAGAATCTAGCATGTAGCGGTACTTAATGGCTCGACTTAGGGGACCAGGAACAACAGGACTTATGACGGTGCGCCTGATTTTTCCTGTGGTGGCATCTTTGCTGATAGGTTAGGGCGAATTGACCAAATGCTGTCCTCTCGAATTTGACCCCACCTGAAGTAATTAGAAGTAGGTAGACGTAGACATAACTAGTTACGAGGATTAACTAGGTTAGCACCACTATTCCTCTATTTATTTCCCTTCTACCATTTATTTGCTTTTATATACTGCATTAGTAGTTTAATTAATTAAAACCCTATCAAGCCATTAATATTATGTGACAATTAGACTTAGTAATTATCTGACACACTTAGCTCTTGGGACGACCTCGGCTTTACCATTTACTACACTACACACAACCGGGTACACTGCCCGTTAGTGCATTAGGGTAGACCATAGGTATAGCGAGACACTATAAATATTAAGACCTGGTCAGTAAAACCTGCATCAGTAGCCTCCGCATCCTGGCTCCATTGGAAAGTCTTTTTGTCGACGCAACCCTTAAGCGTTTTGAAAAATGGTAGAGACCTATCCGCCCCCTTCGACAAAAACCGGCTAAGTGCAGCCAATTTTCCGTTCAAACTTTGTACGTCTTTTAAACATTTCGGAGCTTGAAGATCTGTGATGGCCTTGACCTTCGAAGGATTAGCTTTGATCCCTTGCTTTGTAATCAAATGCCCCAAGAATTGCCCTTCTTCGACACCTAAAGAGCATTTCTTTGGATTTAACTTCATATTGATCGCCTGGAGTTGGTCGAATGTTTCTTCGACGTCGAGAAGCAAGTCCCCCTCCGTCTTGCTCTTGATGACCATGTCATCCACATAAGCTTCGAGGTTTCTTCCTATCTGCTTGCCAAAGGCTTTGTCTATGAGCCTTTGATATGTTGCCCTGCGTTCTTTATTTCGAATGGAATTTTTCTGTAACAGTAGACGCCTTTGCTTATGTAGAAGGCTGTCTTCACTTCATCCTCTTTGGCCATTTGGATTTGATGATACCCTTTGTAGGCATCTAGGAAACACTTTAGTCGGAAACCTGCCAAGGACTCTACCTTCCAATCGATCTCCAGCAAGGGGTAGCAGTCCTCTGGGCATGCTTTGTTGATGTCAGTAAAGTCAACACACATGCGCCATCCTCCATCGCTTTTCTTTACCATCACTGGGTTTGCCACCTAGGTTTAGTATTTGACTTCCCTCAGGATCCCTTCCTGCATTAGCTCATCCACCTCCTTACAGGCAGCGGCGTTCCTTTCAGGCGCTAGGCTTCTCTTTTTCTGTTTGATGGGCTCAATGTGTTAGGAATTGGAAATTTCATTGTGAAGTGTCGGTCACCCCAAATATTATCTAGCATAGGTTAGCTCGTAGACTTGTAGTTATTTACGTTATTATGTAGTTTATTAGTTAGTTATTAGCGTAGAATAGTTTAGTGTAACATCGTGGAGGAAGGACGGGTCTTTACCCACTGTATGCCTGATCCAAAGTCCGACAGGAGGACGTTAAGGTTGTAACTATAAATACCCCTTCTATCCATGGAAGGGGTGTAGCTTGGAATCTAACCTTTCATTTTTATTGAACCAACTCTCTACCAAGAACACCATCTCTCTACTTTCTCTCTCTAAAATGGCTATCATGTATTTTCATCATCCAAGACCACCCGAATCATCAAACACAATAATATTACGATCCTACAAATGGTCTCAAAGCCATGGTTATGGTGTTTTGTTGATTTGTGTGGTTTTGTATCATGGTTAAGGTGGTTTTTGGTTCATGTTGAAAACTGTTTTTGTACTTTTAGATTGTCGGAAAAACTTTTCTCGAAGTATTATTATGGTAAGCAGTTTAACATGGTTTTGTATTCTTTTTGGCCAAAATTGTCATGTGATGTTTACCTGTCGAAAAATCTGTCTTGTGTCATTATTTTTGGTCCAAGTCAGTATTTTTTATCACTTTTACATGACTTTTTGTACAAAACTATATCCGTGAAAGTTTAGGTGGTAATTTGGTCAGATTATTGTAGTCTTTTTAATGGTCAAACTGGGTCAAAACAGTCATATGTAGCAGTCTTTGTCACGTTTTCTGGGTGTCTTTGAATATGGTCGGAAAATGGTCGGATAATTCACCGGAATATCATATTAGCGACTTGGCCTCATAACAGTCCAGATTCAATGAATGTCTCGTAGCAACTTGACACTAGATAACCATAGCGACTTGTCTTTACAAGTCGTAGCAACTTGGCCTAGCGAGTTGACCTAGCGAGTTGGCTTGGCGAGTTGGGTTAGCGAGTTGTGCTTTGTGGTTAGCGACTTGACTCATGTCTAGTATATGTTATCGACTTGTTACTGAACAAGGCTTAGCGACTTATGCTAGCGACTTAACTCTATACTCTGCTAGCGATTTGCTTTGAAAAAGAACTACACCTAGCGAGTTGAATTCATAAGACTTGACTTGGACATAAAGGAGATGAAGAAGAGTGTGACCTATGACCAATTAACAAGAACCAAGACTTACTCATGACCTCAGTTATACTCATACATCATCAGTCCATGTCTAAATGAAATAAACCGAGCAAAAGAAGAACAACCTTACATCCATTGAAGACCATATCCACAATACATAAACCATTTTCCAATATCAAACCTCAGTTTCAATAATACATCATAGGTTCATGTTCAAAGACTCATTTCAAAATCAAATGATCTCAGCTTAGTTAATTTCATGGAACTCATGGGTTACATCAAGACCGTGAAGTCTTAAGCACGAAATCAAGTAATCATCACAGATCGGATTCATCTACCAATATAACAAATAACATTCGAAACATCCAATGGAAAAAGATGTCTCAGATTCAATGTTTATTTGTTTCAAACATGATTAAAAACAAATGAGAATCTTATACATCAATGACTCATAATTAATTTATGAAGGTCCGATCTCAGCTTTGCTAGTTTTGTGAGTGGTTTCTTCAAACACATAGATATGAAAGGATCTATTCACAAACAAGCTTGTGCCTCATATATCTAATTTGGAGTTTCACTCCTTTTTGAATATCCGAATATTTAAGATAAAACATCTAACAAGATTGTTAAATGTTTTCTGTTGATTCGGTTTAACTAAACAAAAAGGAATTAATTCGATGTAATGAAGTACCTACCCGTAATTTTTCTAAGATCTTGAAGCCATGTCTTTTCTTCGTACCATCCCTGTGGCTTTGTCATAAGATGCATCCAAGATGTACCTTGTTTGTCTTAGATCGATTAATTATTAGATGAAGGTTATTTTTCTTCTTGGATACGTTTTTGGAAGTAAGAGAGGCGGTTTATGTTTTAATTTGAGATGTGACGTGAGGTATGAAAGAGGCATATTAAAGATGAGGGATTTTAGGGTTTGAGAAGGAGAGAGGCGGACTAATAGTGTGTTAGCTTTTTGGGGTTTGTGTAATATTGTGATAATTATTAGGGTACATCTTTTATAATCGGTGTGTAGTATTTTTTTGGATCGTGTATGGTTATTCTGAGTTTGATTCGTGGGCTTCTTAATGTACTCAGTTTACTGGGCCGGGTTCTACAATCGATTAATTGGGCTGCTGAATAGATTGAACGGTGATCTACACATATTGAGTTTTGAACTAGATTGCTTAATATGGGTCATTATCTTATAATCATAAATGTGTCAACAAAATTTATTGAAGGCACATTTGTTTGATAAATTGATAAAAGTGGTATATCTTTTTGGTCATGAAAAATTTCACGGAAGAATTCTAAATTCACGGCTTGATGTAAGACTTGATAAAAAATGACTGCGGGATTCTTGTGTTGATTATATGGGGTTTGGTGTTTATGTAACAAGTGATGGGATTTATGTGTGTAAATGGACTTATTGAATTACATGGGTGTATGGTGTGGATCGGGTATCTTCGATGAGTTCATGGGCCGAAATATTATTGATTAAGTTGGGATTTACTTTGGACCGGGTTGACGATCATTCTTGGTTATGTACTGAGTGATGTATATTGATGATGCGATTTAATTGATGAGATTTGATTGAAGAAAATTGATGATGAGATTTGGTACTTTGGGTTATACATCTTCTCAGAGAACATTTTGTCACGACTTGAATTGATGATTGAACTAAGTTGACTACGGGTTGTTTGTACGGTATTTCTTATTTGGCTTTGAAGTGAGGTTTTCCGGGCGCGTTTACTTATTTCATCTTCTTTCTTTCTACCCTTCGGCGAAGATGACTTGTTTGGGCATTTATTGAGGGTGATAAAGACTTGGCTATTTAATTACGGTTATGATTCTTTCTCGTTTAACCCACAATGTAACTATCACTTTGGTGTCTCACTCAGTTGAGAATGTCAAGAGGTTTTGTACATTGGGTACACCGTTTCTTCTTTACAAGGATTAGTACAAGTTTAAGTAACAAATCTGGGGAATTTCACTTCATGATCAAGTTTGACATATCGGGTTTACTTCTCCAAGTGGTTACTGCAACAGCCGATAGAATGCGTGAATGCTATGTTTACCAAATTGTTTATTGGATGGTTGTTGATTTTGTTGATGTTGGATAATGAACCGTTGATGAACCGCTGCATGTTCCCCTGAAACAGATATTCACTAAAACCAAAGTTGTCATAACACATTCAAGCTGACATTGTTTACGGTTTTGTCTTGATTTTGTAAAATCCCGTGAAAGAAACTATTTCTCGGTTTAAATCATAGACTTTTAAAATACCGTGACAATGGAAACATCCTGGTAATTGTAAAGTGCATTTCCGGATTTATCTTACGGTTTATTCTTGGTTTTGTAAAATCCCGCGAAAGAAACTATTTCTCGGTTTAAACCGTATAATTGTAGAATCCCATGATGATGGAACCATCTTGGAGAAAGGAAAGTGTATTTCGGGATCTCATTTGATGCTGGTGCTACGATTTCTGTTTTGAAGAAGAGATAAAAGGGTGTACTTCATGAATTGGATGTTTGTTTGGATATTCATTATGGCAGTTTGGTTATTACATGGTTTTACGGGGTTATGTGCTTTAAACCATGGGCGGGATGAAAACCATTATCAGAGTTCACTAAAAACATCAAAGGAGGCTAGATTTGAGCTTTTAACCAAGAAGATGTGACAACGGAGTTAATTCACTATTATTTATTTGAGGTTGAAGTGAAATATCACGGGCGAGTGTACTTAGTATCTGAAGGTATCGGGGATGGTTGGATGAAGATTCTTCATGATCCTTGTTCGAGCTTCTTATCAAAAAACAAAGACTTGGAAATCTAGTTATTGTTTGGTGTCTTTTACCTTTTCTTTTACCACTTGGGGGAATTGGGCTCTTACCACCACAAAATAACTATCACTTTAAGGAGTTACGCTGTAGTGCTCAGTGTCACATTCAATTGTGGATTTTCAAGAGGTGTTGTACGTCTATTACTTGATGGTTGGTTGGTTGAAGAGTATAGAGTACTTAGAGATTCAAATGGGCATGAATTCTCGACACCGCTCTTTGTTACACATGTGCAAGTTTAACTCACGAGTTTGGGTTAATCTACTTCAGGATCAAATTTATCATATTGGGTTTTCTCAATCAGCTGTCACAACAAAGAGCCTACTGAATGATAATGGGGTGATTACATATTTTGCCAAGAGATGATCAAAAGAGAGAGATTAATGACGTATGAACACATCAGTTCATGCCTCGTTCTCTAAAGAAAAGAAAAGTGTACGCTTCAGTGCGCTTTATCTTCTAAAGAAGAGAAATCTTCTCACTAATGACTATTCTCATCAACATGCTTCATGCTTTTTCCATGCACTTTCAAACATCAAGTGAACCGGACTACCGTTGATTGTTTTTCTTATTCCACTTGCTCAACTATAATGATGATGGCGACATCTGGTGCTAATTTTGCGGGAGAGAATTGTGAATAGAATACATTTAGATGATAATCACTTTTTTAATCAAGAATGGCAACTCCGTATGCAATTCTTGAGGGGGAGAAGAAGTGTGATAATTCTGCATGGTTGATTGACATATGAGAATATATGGTCCTGCGGCTCCTAACTCATGTAAGAACCGAGCTTCTTCTTATCGGGTCATCTTTACATGGAGTTTATTTTTAAGAGCCTATGGTTAACATCTTCATACGGACTGATGGGTTTAACGACAAAGTGCTTCCAGTTGCGGGGTTGATTTCCTTGATGAACATCTTTCAGTTCTTGTTTGATTGGGAGGGATTTGATTTAAGGAGATTTGCTATATACAAGTTAACGGGAATGCATGTGGTGAGAAGAAAATGTTAACTTTCTATTCCCCATTCGGACAATCTTGAAGAAGGTCGAGTCTACAGTCGGTTCTACATTTTCTGCTGCATGTTAGAAGACTAAAGACGTGTTGCATTTTACGATCTAAAGACTTCTTCTTAATCCGGGCATTTATCAAACAGATTGTCGGTTTAGGGGAGAGCACTAATTGGGGGAGAGTGAAAAGCCAAATTTAATCCCCAATTAGACTTGCTCACATACTTCAGCAAGTTGATTCTCACAAGATTTCTAATGTTCTTCTCAACAAATTTCTAGTATACGGGCTTACAATGAGTTGCTGATTCTGAAGTATCAAAACCAGCAAGGGGGAAGGAGACACGTATCTAAACGCGAGTAAACTTGATGAACTTAATACTTCTAAGTGATTGAAGATATCCCGGGAAGACAAATGGCATGACCGCAGAGAAACTCAAGGTTTTACTCATCAAGGCGTTTAGTGTTATTATTCCAACGACGTGGGGGAAGAGATGTTAGAGATAGTTTCTGAAGATAAAAGAGGTACACAAGTACGACATATTCAGGGGAGATAAATGTGTAACATGAGGGAGGTGTTATCAGTTATTCTCTTGTTGGGAATGTGTGTACTTCGGATTCTTGAGCTTCATACACATTCATCAGGGACGAAAGATGTGAACATAGGGGAGGTGTTCTTCATTACCCTCATGATGTGTATTCGGGAGAGTTCTTGGATATTGGTTTACTTCGGATTCTTGAGCTTCATACACATTCATCAGGGACGAAAGATGTGAACATAGGGGACGTGTTCTTCATTACCCTCATGATGTGTATTCGGGAGAGTTCTTGAGCATTATACAAAGAGACTGACTGCATCAATTCAACTACTTGGGGGAATTGTTCTCTTGACACCTTTTGGAATGGATCACTTCAGACTTCAGTGGAAAAGGAATTTGAGAAGATTATTTAAGTGTGGGATGAAACATTGCCGTTTTTCTATTGGATGATATAACCCCGAACGGAGAACCTCGATTATCGTTCTTAAATGGAGCAGCGGGATTTATGATAATGGCGTGCTTCTATGTGCACCTGGCTAAAGCAAGCTTGAAATAGAGCTTCGAATCTACTAAGCTAAAGGTTTTTGGGTTTGGGGGGAAGCTGCCAAAGTCTCACTTTCGGATGGTTCAATTTCTTTCTTCAATGCAAAAGCCTCGGAAGCTTTGGTGGTGAAAGTTTTAGGGATGATGACTTCTATCTTCTACAACGGGGCTGCTCGATATCCTTATCTCGGTACTCGTATCATCATCTTCTTAAACTATATCATCTACTCTATCTGTGTATATATCTATCAAAAATCCAAATACAAAAATAGAAAACCAACAAAAAGAAAATAGAAAAATATAAAACCATCAAAAACCCATAAAAATTAGAAAATTTGAAAAAGAAAAAAAATATGTTTTCTCAAGACATGTCTTCTGGTATCGATAACATCTGCGGTCTTAGAAATGTCATTCAATAATAGCACGGGACCATAGATGAAGTTCGAGCAGGAGGTGTAAATATGTTTTTCCAAAACATGTCTCAAAATTATGGCTTACAGTTACTTCAGACTGTAACCCGTGCTAAAACCATGGCTTGCAGTTATTTCAGACTGTAACCCATACTTTAAACTATGGCTTGCTATTATTTCTGATAGCAACCCGCTCTTCAAAGAGGAAAGTGTTGCGCTAAACCAATTTTCAAATATTTCGTGCACTGATCCTAAAACAAAATGAGGAAAGTATGTCGAGGGACTGCTGTTCCTACACAAATGTTTTTCCATCTAAAAATTCTTTAGAAAAATATTTGTTGTATTAAAAAAAATGGTGGTAAATGAGTTGCTTGAAAATCAATCAGATTCAGAGTTTTTCGTAAAAATTGAAAACTCAATCAATGACTTCAGCGCTTTTAACCTTTTCTGAAAAATAAGTCATTGATTGAGGGGGAGAATGTTTTCAAATCTATATCATCTAACAGGCTTTCTTAATTATCCTAAATGCTTAACTGAAAAATGATGTTAACCTATGTTGAAGGACTAGGTGCCTAGGATATGACTGTTAGGTTTAGATGATTAGAGTTTGATGAACACATAATCTGTAGGACCTTACTTTTATCAACCTTATCACAAACCCAACACGTAACCCACGTTACGCGTATACCACGTTAAGCACAAACACAAACTAAGCTTAAACAAAGAAAGAAAAGATGAGAAAGATGGTGACTTGATGTTATACAAACCGTGTATAGTGTGAGAGAGATGAAAACAATAAGATGTTTATTTCAAAGGAAGAACACACACACACACACTTTCAAGCACACCCCTCAAATGACCATTTGAGGGGTATTTATACTCTAAATACAATGATGCCCTAAAAGGCTTTCTATGGGCTTCGTGGGCTTGGACATGGGTTGGATTGGATATAAGGCAAGCTTAACTAACGTAATACCCATTTAGCTTAGTCCAATCCACGAGCCCGTTGACTATTCTAGCACGATATCTAACATACGATACAAAGTTCCTAAAAGTGAATGACCATCACTTCTAATAAAACTATTAAGGCTAACAATCTCCCCCTAAGGGGTGGTCATTCAAACGATGCTCCACTTGAATAGGTCTTAACTTTACTTGAGCCTGAACTTTGTGTGTAGCTATAGAATAGTCTTGGTTCTTTGTTCCTTCATGCTTTGTGATCAGATAATATGGTTTTCTGCAATTGTCAACTTCGTTGGTTAGGTGTCTCCATGCCTTTCTCCACCATTCTCACACTTCTATTTGACTTTTGGTTACCAATGATGTAGTTCTCGAGTCTTTAAACTTTGTAGATTCTTTGACATAAACGAAGAATCATCTTTAACTTTGTGTTGCCTTGATTTTGATGAGAACTTTCATGTGTTGTTGGTATGAGCATGTGGATAGTCTGCACGATCAATCCGCTCCGGAGCTTCCATAAGAAGAAAACATAAAACAGGTTAGTAATAAGCGGATTCCGGCACTTACAAGTTTGAATTTCGAGGGTGTTAACAGCATAGTGTGAAAGCACATCTCTAATTCTTACGAAGGCCGTTCCTGAACTGGAGTCCCACAAATGAGATAACGCGATATACCAAAGTACATCTACAGTTCAGATGAGTCACTGAGGTACACTGAAGCATCACCTCATGACTGTAGACCGTTTGAGGCACACTAAGCGTAATCCACAGAGAATTACCGAAGTGACCTGCTGTCAGGGCTGCTTGATGTTGACCCTGGCAGTAGTTTCCATTTAATCACTGAAGATCACAAATGTGAAACTTCTCATAAATGTTCTGGCAGATTGTTAAGATTTGCGTAGGACTCTAGAATATATCACTTATGTTCTTATTGTTGAACAACACGTGATGAAATGTCAAGTGTACCTAAGAGATCTTTTGATGAATCTCGTGGCTCTAGACTCTATAAGTGCATTTTGGTTTTCCTAAGCGGAGACTAGGGAGGGGGTCTCCTTCTTCAATACCAACCAACTCTAAGAGAAGGTCAATAGATTATGTAGGGTTCCCAGTGAGAATGAAACAAATCCTTTTAAGAGGAATTGAGTGGCTAGAAGGTTAGGTACAGTGCGTCACTGGGTCTATGACGTCTTTGTCCTCAATACCAGTGTCATCTAGTGACAACCAGTAGCATATGTATTGAACCCGGTTTCTGCCCTAAGGTTGAATATGGAGGGCTATTTCTTTTCACCCTTTCATTATATTTCTTTTTAATTCTTTAACCCCTTCTTTCTCCTTATCTCACATTACTCCTTTTTTTCAATCATACCTAAGGACTTCTAATACTAAATATGGGTATTGTCCTTGGGTAGATCCCTCCGGCTCTGGCGGATCATAGGACGTTTGTTCCTAAACTTAGTCACCTTATAACTCCATGACTGTCCTATAGTTGCCATAAAACCTTTTCTTGAAAATCTCTCAAAGTGTTTATGATGAAAACATGTTTGAAACACTCCGGGAGTTTTATATTTTCAGAAACACTCCCCCTTCACATGTGCTTTTAAGGTTTTGACAAAAATCTGCACATAGAGGGTAGAGTTCACACTTTTTGAATTGATCTGCTCATGATTGACAATTCCCCATGAAACACGGTTACGTTGCATAGTTAGAGAGTTCCATTGTCAATTTTTAGGTGACGACTATCTCTAATAACCACCTTGAAGTTGTGTACTCTTCTTTAAAAGAAGGTTAGACCCATGTAAGTTCATGTCTATCACAAGTTTCTCGAATTGGTACATTGATTACTCGTCAATTCATTGGTTCCGACTGAGTCGAGCTCAGTTGAGATTCAAATACCGATCATTAAGAATTTTTGATCACATTTTAATCATGTCTCCTCCCCCTCAAAAATAGCATAATTGTGATATTTTTTATATCAACGGATTAAACAACATTTATAAAACGTTTGGGAAGACAGACGGATTTGATTTAAGCATGAATTTGGAACATTTTGTTTTATGCTTCCCCTTTAATAAAGCATAATCAATTAATGGGTTTTAGAGGGAGTTATCTTGAGCACAAAATATTTTGAAAGATTTTGAAAATCTTTTTGAACAATCTTGAAAGCTGCTCAAGATGATGATGATTTCTCACCATTTTTAAATGTAGTTCACTGAAGCGTACACTGGATTTTTTTTTAAAAACACAAGTTTTGATCTGAAATAATCAAAAGTCATCATTTTGGTGCGGGTTTCGTACTGAGGTATACGAAAGCCATTTTATGAAGAAATTTTGAGAAGCGGCATGTTTTAGAAAACATATTAAATAACTCTCGCTCAAGCATCTGTATATACCCGTATCATTGTTGAATGACATTTCTAGAAACGTACAGAATATCGATTATACGAGAGACATGTCGTGAGAAGAATATTTTTGGATTTTTGATTTTATATTGTTTTTGTATTTTTAGAAAGTTTTATATTTTTATATTTTGCTTTTGTTGGTTTTTAAAATTTTGTATTTTGTTTTTCAAAAATATTTACAGCGAAGCTTTTTGGAAAATCATTTTCAAGAAGATTCGAGAAGACGTTCAACAAAAATATTTTGCTTTTGTTGGTTTTTCTCTGATACCAATTGTAGGACCTTACTTTTATCAACCTTATCACAAACCCAACACGTAACCCACGTTACGCGTATACCACATTAAGCACAAACACAAACTAAGCTTAAACAAAGAAAGAAAAGATGAGAAAGATGGTGACTTGATGTTATACAAACCGTGTATAGTGTGAGAGAGATGAAAATAATAAGATGTTTATTTCAAAGGAAGAACACACACACACTTTCAAGCACACCCCTCAAATGACCATTTGAGGGGTATTTATACTCTAAATACAATGATGCCCTAAAAGGCTTTCTATGGGCTTCGTGGGCTTGGACATGAGTTGGATTGGATATAAGGTGTTGGAATCACTCCTAAACAGTATTTCAAGTATTTATATTTCATATGTAATAGGTAGCTTTATTATGGCCTTTATGTTTGTTTAAGGTCAAGCTTATGTAGAAGGCCCATAAGCTTGATCCAAGCCCAATAAGGAATAGGGAAGGAGAGGGAGTGTTGCCCTAGCTCCTTGCCTATATAAACTCTTGTAAACCCTCATTTGAGGGTTGGTTGTTCAAGTTTTTCTCTCATTCATACTCTTTGCATAACCGGTATTACTATACGTGTGTGTGTGTGTGATTTACTTGTTCAATCGCCTTCATCTCTTCTCTTATAAGCTTGTGTTGTAAAAATAGTGACCTAACAGTGGTATCAGAGCCAAATAGTTGGGTGTACTCGTTTGTTTTTGAAGTTTTGGTTTTGGATCTTACGCGTAGAGATAACGCATTCTTTGGTTATCTTAAAAACTCGTTTTTTACACTTTTTAATCCAAGATTCTTGTACTTTCAATGTTTTGAGGTGTTAAAATACTTGTTTTTGTCAAAAAGTTTCAAACTTTACGCGTGGATTTACGTTTTTCAGCTAGTTTTTGTTCGTGGGTGTCGTTCTACGCGTAACCTGTTTAGCAGTTTTGGTACATCAAAATTCACACTTTTGTGCTCTTTTGGTACTATTGAAGCTATTCCATAACAAAAAACTGGTTTAGAAACACATTTGGGCAGAATCAAAGTTACGAGTAATCCTACGCGTATCAAAACCCTAAAATTACGCGTAAGATTGTTCCTTGGTTTGATCTTCAATTTTCTGGTTTAATCCGTGTTTTCTTACTTGGATAAGTCTGAAAATACGTCGAATTTGGATATCTTTTGCACTGTGAAGTGTAAAAGATCATTTGGGCAAAAACCCTAAAATTACGCATAAGCATAAACTTACGCATAGAATTCCTACGCATAAGATTCACTTTACGCGTAAACTACGGTCTACGCATAAGGTAATCCTACGCCCACGTTTCTACGCCTAACTTTTGTCTACGCTTAACTTTAGTGTTTTCCCTACTTACGCATAAGCTAAAATCTACGCGTAACTCCTCATTGTTACGCGTAACTTTTGGTGTTTTTACGCATAAGTGCTACTTGGTTCTTGTCTTTCCTACGCCTAAGTATACTTCATCAACAAAGGTTCATTCGACTACAAAGATCCATCTTTACCACACAAGTTTATCATCATGTCTCAACCACCATACTCTAACTATTTCCCTCACACTTATAATCAACAACAACAACAACAATTAACTCCACAACATCAACAATGGAATCAACAACAAGCTATTTATCAACAACAATTTAATCAGCAACATACTCCACAACTTGGTGCAATTCCACAACCACAAATGGTTCAACCACAACCAAGCCTTCAAGTTCAACCCTACACAACCGATTTCAATCAACATCCATCACGGACCACTATGAAGGAACCCACTTGGTTTGCTAAGATGTGTGAAGCTTTAAGCAGCCAACAATCAATTCATGAAGCTGGATCACTTGATAGACCTCCAATGCTCACTCCAGGAAACTACGATCAATGGGTGATAAGGTTCTTTAGGTTCTGTGATCTGAAGAAGCCATATGGAAAGTTCTTAAAGAAGGTTATCTTGGAAGGTCCATTTGAGATGCCTTCTGTCATTGTACCCGGAGATCCAACTGCTGTTCCACCAAGAGATGAACAAACCAACATTGCTACTATTGCAGATTTAAATCCTACAGAACTTCTACACTATGAAGCTGATGAACTTGCAATGGAATACATCCTCTTAGGATTACCAAACCCAATTCTTCGTAGTGTTGATGCTCAAAAGACTGCACAAAAAATGTGGGATCATATTCGTCTTCTTATGGAAGGATCTGTACTCAATCAGGAGGTTTTGGAATCCAAAATTTACTTGGCTTATGAACACTTCATGATTGAACCTGGAGAGACACTAGAGTCCTATCATCATCGATTTTCAGATATCATCAATGATTTGGATAAACAAAACATCATTATGCCAAGAATTGCAGTGAATACTAAGTTCCTGAGTAGTCTTGGTCCAGAATAGGAGAAGTATGTCATTTTTCTCTGTCAAGCGAAGAATATGCATCATTCTACTTATGGATTGTTGTACGATTACTTGAAGCCTCATGAAAAGGAAGTTGATCGGGAAAGGATTCTCCGTGCTCAAATTGCTAAACAGTCACAACCAGACAATCAACAACTTGCCCTGTATGCTCAACAGAATTATCCCTCTCAACCATCACCTCAACCAACTGCATCAAACACACCTTCACAATCACAACCTCAACAAAATCAATTGATTCCATACAGCAAGAATGCTCAAGCATATGTCAGTGAAGCGACTGAGGAAACAGATCCGTTCGAAGCATTGCAACAAGGATTTGTGATGATTGCTAATGCTTTTGGCCGTTACACCAACAAATCCAACAATCGTATTCGTTCCTCATCTAACACACGGACTCAAGCTGTTGTGAACAATGGACGTGTTGAAGTTCAGAATCGTGATTATGGTCGTCAGATGGGCGGTGGTCAAGGGTTTAATGCTGTGGGTAGGAACACCAACAGAGCTCAAGTGGTGGAACAGGGAAATGCTCAAAATCGGTTAAATGGTCTTAGATGCTACAACTGCAATGAGAAGGGACACCTGGCTAATGCATGCCCAAAGCCAAGGACTAGGGGCAGTGCTTATTTCAAAGAGGCCTTACTTCTGGCTCTTAAGGATGAAGCTGGTGGATCTCTTACAGACAAAGAACAGAGCTTTATGGCAGATGCAGACTCAGATGATGATACGGAGGACTTGCAGGCGAATGCAGCTGTTATGTTGATGGCTAATATGCATGAGCTGCACATGAGTGATACAGGCCCAGTGTATGACACTGATGGCTTGTCTCAGGTACCCGAACAAACCATCATCATATCTGAACTAATATCTCCGCCAATATCTGAATCCGGCACGGATCAGACTGTTCAAAATGAGTCTTCTACATCTTCTTCTGATGATTTTCAAGTTAACCCTGTAGTTACATTTGACGATCAAGATGACCTTATGGTCTCCTTTGATAATCAAATTGACTCCGTGGTCGTACTTGAGGATCTACAGAATGATCATGTTGAGACTCACGTTGAACAAGATGATCTGTTGCCTCATCCGGATTTTGCTCGGTTAATTAAAGACCATAAAATCAAAATGGAGGAATGCTATGCATTAAATCAATCCTTAAAAAGTAAAAATGCACTTTTAACCAAGGATTTTGAATGTTTACAAATGCAACTCAACTTTTTCAAAACTCAAGAAAACCGTGAAAAAGGTTTTGAAGCCGCTTTTGCAAAATCTCATCAAAACGAAAAATATTTAGAGAGACAGATGCGTGATCTAGCCGCCTCGAAGAATGCTTTGTTGTCCGAATTAGAACAACTGAAACATGAACATAAAAAGCAAATTAACGCTCTCACCTTGGAAAATCAAAAAGCTAAGGCTGAGTTGTTAAATAGTCAAAAACAGTTCTCCGCATACAAAAAGCATTCAACGAATCGGGTAGATGACCTTCTTACAGAAATTCTCGGTTTGCAAAACAAAATTAAAGAGTTTAAAACGGTTGTTTACAAACATGGTGAATCAGTAACAGCTATTGAAAAGTTTACCTTAAAACCCAATCCAAATGGATATGGAAAAAATCTAGCCGATTACAAACCAAAGCTTTCACTAAAAACATTCAAACCAACTCCTGAAGTTTCCAGTGCAGAATACAAAATTGATAATACTGTCATGAGTGTTGTTGAATATCATCATCAAGAGGAATTAGATGCAGAAGACGAGAGTCGATCTAAATTAAAAACCGTTGTTTACAACAAACCTTTTAATTATAAAAACGCGGTCACTTTCGTCACACCAACGGATTCTTCAAACACACCCAGGGTTATCATCAAAACACCCGAGTCTTCTATTGTTAATCCCAAAACAGTCTTTGCACAAACTTATGGTCCTTTACCTTCCATTAGCGAAGTAAACTCACAACCTGAAAATCGAAAAATTCTTCGATATTTTGACATTTTCATGGCTGACCTCAAAATTTTACAACATGAGATAGAATATCAATCTGAAATCAAAGTTGAACATTTTCAATCGCCTCTGGCGCGAGAACAAAGAGACATTTTTCAGAAAAATCTTTTACCTAATGTTAAAAACTTGAAAAGTTGTGCAATTGCCTGGGAAAAGGATTTTCATAAGGAACTTGGGGTAATGAAAAACGTTTTCGAGAAAACAGAAACATCTATTACTAACACAAAACGCAAAAAGAAACTGTTGAGAAAAGATGTTGATCGACTCTTAGAGGATGTTATCTGTGCTGATATCCATAATGTTGTGCTATTCTATTCGTTGCCATATGCATCTGATCATATCTCTGCTGATATTGTTGAAACTGTTGTAACTGTTGAGAACACCGATAATGTGCTTCAGATCGAGTCTTTAAAAGCTGAAAATAAACGATTACACACGGAAATTAACAATGCAAAACGTCGTCTTCATTGGTGTGAAAAAGATATTCACAACCATCAACTCAGTTTTCAAAAGAAAATCGCTCAATTGAGTGCAAAATCTTCTGATCATAAAATTGAGCAACTGGATGATCAAAACGTGTCTTTGAAAAGTCAAATCTCAAAATATGAACAAGAACTTTTAAAAGTTAAACAGGAATATGGTGTCATATTTGATTTACTCAAAAAGACTCGACTTGAAGCATCTAATGAACTTGATCACTATCTTGCTCACACTAGAGAAGTCATGAATTTTGCTGGTAATATTCGTTCTGAAAATCAAGATCTGATTCACACCATCTCTAAGTTACGGGAAATGTTAGGAAAGTATGAACTACTCCCGCCTACTGTGATTAAGAGATTAGCACCAGTCACACTTAGTAATCGTGAACCAAGAATTCCCACTGCCAAATCACAAGTTGCTAATGTGTTTCCCTCTACTGAAACAGGAATAGTTGCATCTTTTCCAAACGTCCGCACTTCACAGCCTAGGAGCACTCAATCGAAGAATAGGAAGTTGCGACCTAAGAAAAGATCAATAAGGAATGCTAAAGTAGAAGAACACCCTAGGACTCTGAATAAAAATCATGTTGCTTCCACTATAGATGTTACGTCTGGCAAATGTAATAGAAATAGTGATGTAACGAATGCTAAACCGTTAAGTACTTTTGATACTCAGTCTGATGCACCTTGTGTTATTTGTTGAAAGAGTATGAATTCTGATTGTCATGACAAATGTGTTGCTAAAGCTATAATCTCTAGATTACAGAATCCTAAGAATCGGAATACCTCTAGGCCCACTAATCATTCTAAGTCTGTGCTTGGTAAACCACCTTCTTTAGATTCTAAGGCAACCATTGCTATCACAGTAGCTACCGCTTCACCTCCTAAGAATGTAGTACCACCTAGTGCTTTCACTAAGACTAAAGCAAAGAGTAGTTACAGATGGCAGAAATGGATATATAACACACTAGGATTTAAGTGGATGCCTAAAATTCTCAATGTGTGTATGTCTAAAATATCTGCTTCGGAACCCTCTAACATTTCGGGTTCCACATCTACTCCATCTGTGTCGTCTGTGTGTAATGCAGGTGATACAGATCATTCTCTGGATTGTTGATAGCGGATGTTCCCGACACATGACAGGCAACCTTAAACTGTTATCAAACTTTATTGCAAAGTTCATTGGCACTGTCAGATTCGGGAACGATCACTTCGCAGCCATCATGGGCTACGGAGATTATGCTTATGGGAACATCGAAATCAGCAGGGTTTACTATGTGGAAGGCCTCGGTCACAATCTGTTTTCAGTAGGTCAATTTTGTGATGGAGATTTGGAGGTTGCTTTCAGGGAGAAAACTTGTTTCATTCGTGATCTACAAGGAAATGACCTTATGTCTGGCTCACGTAATTCTAGTCTCTACACTATCTCTATGCAAGACATGGTTGCTTCCTCTCCCATCTGCTTACTTTCTAAGGCAACATCTACAAAATCCTGGTTATGGCACCGTCGTCTCTCACATCTAAACTTTCAAACCATCACCAACCTTGCTCGACACAAACTAGTTGAAGGACTCCCACGATTCCGGTACTCAAAAGATCACCTTTGCTCAGCCTGTGAACAAGGGAAAAGCACTCGTGCTCATTTTCCTTCAAAGATGGAACACAGCTCTCAGCATGTGCTACATCTTCTTCACATGGATTTGTGTGGCCCGATGCGCGTGCAAACGATCAATGGCAAACGCTACATCTTAGTAATTGTTGATGACTACTCACGATGGACTTGGGTCTACTTTCTTCGTAGCAAAGACCAAGCTCCACAAATGATCATCACCTTTCTCACAAAAATACAGGTTCAGCTCCGCAACACCGTCAGAATAATCAGAACAGACAAAGGAACTGAATTTGTTAACAAAACCCTTCGTGAATTCTATGAGAAAGTGGGAATTCAACATCAAACATCTATTGCACGTACACCTGAACAAAACGGAGTTGTTGAAAGACGAAACTGAACGTTAGTGGAAGCTGCAAGAACAATGTTAATCAATGCTAAACTTCCAGATTACTTATGGCCAGAAGCTGTATCTACTGCATGCTATACTCAAAACCGTTCTATGATCACAAAACGCCACAACAAAACACCTTTCGAGCTTGTCCACAACTATAAACCGAACCTCAAACACTTTCATGTATTTGGATCCCTTTGCTATCCAAATAATGATCGTGATGATTTTGGAAAGCTCAAAGCCAAAGCTGATATTGGAGTCTTTATTGGATACTGTGACAATTCTAAAGGTTTCCGAATCTGGAATCGTCGAACTAAGGAGGTAATGGAAACGATTCATGCTCATTTCGATGAACTAAGGAGGTAATGGCTTCTGAGTATAACAGCTTAGAACCCGGACACAACCGTTTAAACTTCCCTCAACCCCCATCATCAGCTGAAGAAAGCCCTCAGCTAACTCGTCAACAAATGGAAAGGTTATTTGCTCCTCTGTTCTGTGACGATATTGATGAACGTGCTCCTGGTGTATCCGCTGTTTCCGCTGCACAACCTGATAATATTCCTATACCTGATACACCTGCTACAACAACTACTGTTGAAGATGCACCTTCACCAGTTGACTCCAACACAACAGTTGAACACACCGCTTCCAACAATGATGAACCAGCTGATGATATTCTGAATGAAGTACCCCCACCTGCAGATTTTGATCCAAATGCGTTCTTCAACCCGTTTGCTAATGAGACTGCTGCACCAGATGTTACGGAATCTTCAACAAACCATTTGAATCCTCAGAATCTGCACAATGTATACCAACATCAACCCTCTACACACCGATGGACAAAAGACCATCCTCTGGCTAACATTATTGGCAACCCGAATCAACCAGTCGTTACGAGACAACGTCTTCACACAAACGGTGAACATTGCATTTTTGCACTCACTGTCTGCCAATCTGAGCCTAAAAACATTAAAGACGCAATGACAAAAGACAACTGGATTGAATCCATGCAGGAAGAACTCAACCAATTCAAACATCTTGAAGTATGGGAACTGGTTGAAAGACCAACAGGGGTCTACGTCATTGGTCTAAAATGGATTTGGAGAAACAAATTGGATGCTGAAGGGAATGTCATCCGAAACAAGTCACGTCTAGTTGCTAAGGGTTATCGTCAGGAAGAGGGAATAGATTTTGAAGAATCTTTTGCTCCGGTTTCTCGTCTTGAGGCTGTTCGGATATTTCTCGCGTTCGCTGCTCATATGAATATGACGGTCTATCAGATGGATGTCAAAACGGCGTTTCTCAATGGACAACTTAAAGAAACAGTCTATGTCAGCCAATCAGATGGATTCGTTGATCCTGAGTTCCCGAACCATGTCTACAAACTGAACAAAGCTCTTTATGGTCTCAAACAAGCCCCTCGGGCATGGTACGATAAGCTATCATCTTTCCTCATTGCCAATAATTTCACCAAAGGCTCGGTTGACCCAACTCTTTTTATACAATATCACGGGGCACATATCTTAATTGTTCAAATTTACGTGGATGACATCATTTTTGGGTCGACACATAAAAAGTTTTTAACCGCTTTTGCAAAACTAATGAAGAAAAATTTTGAAATGTCCATGATGGGTGAACTTACGTTCTTTCTAGGACTGCAAGTTCATCAATCACCCCGTGGTATTTTCTTGAGTCAGTCCAAATATGCCCTTGAACTGTTAAACAAATTTGGAATGACAACCTGTGACACTTATGCCACACCAATGGCCCATACCAAGAAATTAGATGCTGATTTACATGGGAAATTGGTTGACCCTACCAAATACCGAAGTATCATTGGGTCTCTCATGTATCTAACAGCTAGCAGACCTGATATTGTCTTTGCCATTTATCTATGCTCCCGTTATCAGTCGCGACCAACTGAAACCCACCTCTCTGAGGCTAAAAGAATCCTCCGATACATCAAGGGAACCATTAACTTGGGGATCTGGTATCCCAAGGATTCTGGTTTTGAACTAATCGCTTTTTCAGACGCTGATCACGCAGGATGCTTAGACTCAAGGAAAAGTACCTTAGGAGCTCTACAATTTCTCGGTGATAAACTGGTGTCTTGGCAATCAAAGAAGCAGGATTGTACATCGCTGTCATCAACCGAAGCAGAATATGTAGCCATGTCCGCGTGTTGTGCTCAAGTCATCTGGATGAGAACACAACTCAAAGACTATGGTTACGTATTTGACAGAATCCCGATGTACTGCGACAATCGGAGTGCCATTGCCATCTCGTGCAACTCTGTTCAGCACTCGAAATCAAAGCACATCGATCTACGATATCATTTCATCAAGGACCACGTGGAACAGGGTACCGTTGAATTATACTTTGTGGGTACTGAATACCAATTGGCAGATCTGCGCACCAAAGCCTTGCCTCCCGCTAGGTTTAATGAGTTGGTCCACCGAATTGGTATGAGGTGTTTGACTCAAGAGGAATTGGATGACCTCTTAAAACAGTCTTAAAAACTTGTCAAACACCAAAACATCTTCTATAAATATCTTTTCAAAAACAAAATACAAAAATATAAAATCCGATAAAACAACAAAAATATTCTCCTAATCTATATTTCTTTCAACATGGCAAGTACATTTCTTCCGTCAACACTTTAATCTTTCAAAATTCAGTATTTTTCCGATCAAGTGTTGAGGGGGAGAAAATAAACTCTTAACTGCTTCAAAACATTTGTGTACTTGCATGTTATCATATCTCAGTTGATTCTTTTACAAATGGTGGTACATTTTCTGGTTCAAAGACACTCCTCGGACTTAAATTAATAACCTTTCATTATTTTCTCAAGTCGAGGGGGAGTGTTGTCATGTTTCTTTCCTAAAAACTTTGTTTGGTAACCAAAATGGAAGTTAAAAGGCTTTGTTTGAAAAAGGAAAAGGTGGAGGGACCAAAACTGTCAAAAGGTTAAACTCCCTTTTAATAAAACACCCTCCCACCTACTTTCACTTCTCATTTATTGCAAAAACCCTAAAACCATCCTACGCTTAAAATTCACTCAAGAAAACCGTGCTTTTGATCTTCATCTTGTAAGTGTTTTCGTGATTACAACATGTTTTTAAGATAAGGTCTTGAATTTCATGTAAATCCTACGTCTAAAACGTTTTCTACGCGTAATTAGGTGTTCTACGCTTATGCGTATGAACGCACAATCAATATGTGTGTGTTTGTGATGAAATGGTTTGTGTCAAAACGTTCATAATACATCAATGATACCATTTTAACCATCAAAATCCACCCAGAAACACGAATTGATGATTTTTGAAAATTAGGGTTTATGAGTCGAATTGGGTATTTTCAAATGTGAAGTGTTTTGGTCAAAAAGATTGTTGTGTTATGCTTATGTGATGATGAATTGATGATATCCATGCCTTATAACCACCCAGAAACCTTAATTGATTCAAAATTAGGAATTAGGGTTTAATGTTCTAAAAATTGAGTATTTTTGATTCACTGCAAACTAAGTGTTAAGATTTGGTCAATATAAACATCTAAGATATACCAGAAAAACTTTGGTGCATAATCCATGGCTAAAATTCATACGCGTAGATTTAGGGTTTTAAAACTACGCGTAAGAGTTTCTACGCGTAACTGAAAAAATGTCCAATTGTGTTTTGATCTGTCATAAACTAAATGCTATGTGTTAATCATTGATGATGTGATGCTTTATTTCAGGCTTGCAACACTTAATATTCAGAATCAAGGTTGTTGTTAATCTACGCATAAGGATCACTTTACGCGTAGCTTGTTATGCGTAAGATTAGTCTTACGCGTAGCGTCTACGCATAAGGTTCTACATATGGTACTACGCGTATCCTGTGAAGGATATGCGTAAACAGTGACCTCTACGCATAAGGTCAACTCTTACGAGTAGCCTTACGCGTAAGGTTAATATATGCCTACGCATAAGCTCTACGCATAAGGTCTCTTTTTCTTACGCGTAACATTTCTTACAAGTAAGTTAGGATCCTACGCGTAATTTTACGTCTACGCATATATCATTCCTGTCTACGCATAACTTTACCAATCCTACGCATAAGCCGAGATCATACCTTCGTTATGAATTGTTACGTGTTCAAACTTGTAAATAAACTAATCATATCATCACGAATCCAAAAAATGTCACTAATAAACTTAAATCGTTTGATATGTTGTGAACAATAAGTGATAAAATAAACTTTAAAACTTAAAGTTAACTAACTCACGAAACATTTCACGACATCATTGAACTATTGAACATACAAGTGACTTAGGACTCGTAACAATCATTATCACTGTACATTCAATAACTAGACAATAAGACCTTCTGTTGACTACCATTATGTCTTTCGATATGTTGGTTCTTTTGGCTAATGTTATTTCAGATCACGACATGGCTGAACAAATGAATGTGGATGCACCTGAAGTTCTCTCCATTGCTGATATCTATCCTCATGGCTATCCAAGGAAGATAGGAAAGAACAATCTCCGTGTTGACTTTGACACCCTCACTTGCTCTGAATCTTCGTGTTTAATTGCTATTGACATTCTGAGGACTCATCCGTATCAGAACATGCTTACTCACTCTGCAACTGTTCCTGAGATCTACATCCAACAGTTCTGGAACACTATGGAAAGGGTCAAAGGACAAACTGCTGTGACGGTGACTCTGAATCACAAACAAGTCACCATTACACCTGCAGACTTAAGGGCTGTTCTCCTAATTCCTGATGTCGATCCAACCAAACTATATGCCACACCTGTTGAAGAGCTCACTCTCCAATTCTTAACCGATATCGGTTATGACGAGGCTACAGGAGTAATCACCAAGCATTCTCACGTAGAGCTTAAGAGTATTCCTCAACCCTGGAGAACTCTCTACATGATCATCACCAAGTATGTTTCTGGTCGTGACAGCGGCTATGAGCACCCTAAGCTCATGGAACTGCAAATATTCTGGGCATTGGTCAACATGAAACACATCGCTATCGAAGCTCTGATTTGGGATGACATGATGTCATTTCTCAACAAACTTGGCTCAAAGATTCCCTACATCAGATATACTAAATTGTTGATCCAGAGAGCACTTGGACTTCATCCTGATATTCCCAAGAGGCTCAATGACCCCGACAATCACGATATGTTGACGGAACCTATTCTATCTGTCAGAATCAAGGAAACGTCTACAAAGAAACAAGGTGCTGTGCTGCCAGATTTCCTTCTAACTGAAGAGGTCAGAAAGCTCGAAACGTACAAAAGGTATCTGGAAGCAGTCAGACAAGGCAAAGTTGGTCTTCTCGACGAAAAATCTTCTGGAACACCTGTAAGGAGAACCAGAAAAGGAAGTGCTGGAAGTGTCACAAGTACAGATAGTCAGAGGAATGTTCCAAAGAAGAAACCTATTCCAAAGAGGAAACCTACCCCTAAGAAGAAAGTTCCTTCTCAGGAAGCCACTCCGATCCCTTCCTCTACACCTGAACCGCAGAAAAAGCTCATTGACGAGGACTCTGATGCTACTGACACAGATGAAGAGATCACATACTCTGAAACTGCAAAGGATGAAAATCCCTCAGTACCAAAACCTCCAAGTCCTCAAACTAATAAAGGAAAAGGGAAGACTCCTGCACTTGTGCCACATGATGATAGCTCTGAAGATGAAGAAGAGCAACTGGATCAATCTAACAGGAAGAAGTTTCACAACGTCAGACACCTTCAAAAGGCCGAAGAATTTGCTAAAGATCAAATGGGTGGCCCCGGAGGATCAAGTGGTGCTGCCCACTCCTCACCAGATCCTGATACGGTTAATCAACCCGGTAAGGGATCTGGTGCCACCACTCTTCTGCAACAACAACAGCCTGTGGAGGATACTATCGTATATGAGTTTGAGAACCCTGAAACTAAGATGACTGAGAAAGATAAAGATGATGATTATGACAAGTTACTTTTGGGTAGTCCCACACAGTCTCAGAAGGAAACTTCTGAACCGCCTAAGGACCCCAAGCCTCCTCATGTCTCCTCCTCATCATACTCATCATCTCACTCATCACTACCACCATCAACGAAGTCAACCAGATCATCATCCAAATCAGTGAAGAAACCACCTAAATCTTGGATTTCTCAGACTCATAAAAAGATTGTGAAAGCTGTCCAACAAGTCAGAAAGAAGGACATACTTTACAGAAAACTGAATTGGTTTGCTGACCAAATTCAGTACTTAAATGATGAGAAAGACAAGATGGAGAAAGAAAGGGAATTTGTTCAAAAGTTCATGAAGAGTCATCGAAAAGAGGAACTGAACGAAATGATCGAAGGTTACACTAACAAGTACCTTCAGGATATCATTCCTAAAGTCCAAAAGGAACTGGTGAAGACAGCAAGAGATCATACCCACAAGTTTCTTCTCGACACTGTCCCCGGTGTGACTAGAGAAGTATTTTCCAGACAACTCACCCCTAAAATCGTCGCATTGGTTAAACATACAATGGCCAAAGAAGCTGATCTCTCTGAACCTGAGTTAATCGCTAAACTAGTGATGCAAATGTCAAAGCGATCTGGAACGTTTACTTCGGATGAAGCTAAATTTTTCGAAAATCTACTTGATTTTCAACTCAGATCATCATGCAAGGAGTCAGCCGATCAACCCAAACGACCAAGAGATGACGATGATAAGGATAAGGACTCTGCACCTAAACGTCAGAAGCAGTCTGGTAAATCTACTTCGATGCCACCTCCTCCACCACGTACTTCTTCTCAACAAAAGTCTCCTCCACCTCGGTCTTCTACTGATAAACCTCGGGACGATTCCGAGTTACTACCCCTGACTCATAAAACAGGTGATTACTTTGAGTATACGGGTGGTAACGATGAAGAGGTCCTTGAGCCCCGACAACAACCCACCTCACCCAAACAAGTGCAGAAACCAGTATCATCATCAAGGCCTTCCAAAAAGAAGAAGAAGACGACTCAGCCTGGAGTCGTATCATGGCTAGATGACGATAAAACCGAAGAGTTTGAATGGTTCTCCACACTTGTCAATAAAACTCCCTACCCTGATGAAGGTCAAGAATTGGTAGACGGTTCTACATTGGAGCACGGAAAACTTTTGCAAGAAAAGTTCCATGTGAAGAAAATGACGAAATCTGAGTTGAAGCGAATCAAGAATGAAGCGTTTCAACTTCTAAAAGACAGCTCTGAAAGCGCCCTCGAGGTCGAATATCATCTTGAGAACATCGCTCGAGCTATGTCTAACAACATGGATTGGCTCAATCCGGAAGCAAACATTGACTTCACACAAAGGGACAACCCTCCATACTACACCGATTGGACCAAACCCCTACCGACCATTGGCCAAAAAGACGAACCACGGATTCCCTTCCGATACTTCTTTAACAGAGACCTGGATTTTCTCTTACACGGTAGCGATGGTTCGCGAAAATACGCTACATCATTGACTCTTCCATTCCCAGCGGCTATTTACTCAAACTGCATAGCTATCGAGGAACGTGCAAATCACTTGTTTTCTGACAACGTGCAAGCATACGACCAAGATGCATTGTATGGGATTCATCATTGGCCTGAACGCCGAAGAATCTACTACAGAAGCTGCCTGGTTCAGAAGTCTCAACATGCAGTGTATAGTTCTAAGGACATCGTGGCCATCAAACACATTGATCTCAAGTCTAAGTGGGACTACACATTCTTGAAGAATGTCATAGTCAAACGACAAGATGAATAGGACTATGCATTCTCCGAGGCTGACTTTGAGAACTTGTCCCTCAACGACATCGAAGACATGTATCTTGCCAAAGTACAGGGTCGTATGAGACAATTCTCGACTGAAGTTCAACGTGAATTTATCAAGTCAGTTCTCATCTTCATTAGACGCATCGTGATCAAAGAACGTGTTGAAGATATCCAGATGGCTGTTGAATCTTATCAGACGCGTGTCAACCTCACTCCTCCAACGCTTACTCTTCCCGATCTCAACCAGATACCTCAATATACACTCATAAGCAAACCTTTCAGCGTTGTTTACCATAGTGAACTTCAAAGAAACTTCTTAATGGCGTGTAGTGAACTCAACAAATTCGGGGATCATACTTTGAAGCTGGTTAGGGATGGATTGGCATACAGGTTGAAGGATATACGCCAGAAAATTGGGTCTCCTAAGCGCTGGAATTCTCAGGAAAGGAGGGATGTGAGACGAATCATCACCATGATTGATGAACGGTTGTTCAGAAGGGATCAGTTCAGACGATTGGAGAGCTATGTTGGTGGTCAACCCAGGAGAAACATCACCGGCTTTCAACGCCTTGTGCGCACTCCTGGGAATATCACTGCACTTCCTGGTACCCCTTGAATTGCTTCCTTCATATAATTTTGGATGTGTGATTATATATGTCGATGGCTTGTGCACACATAACAGTGTACAACCCGTAATTGTCAAGAAAGGACCCTGTGGTACGCCTCAGTGCCACAATCCTTATAAAAGGAGTGAAAGCTTCTTATTTTTGAGCAAAACCTATCAAACCTTTCATTTTTCAAGGTTTTGCTCAAAAACACAAGTACTTCCCTGTATGATTTTCAAAACCTCAACCGTTTATATCACCAGTTGAGGGGGAGTATTTGAATTAAAACTTTGTTCACAAATTGTTCATAGTGGTCATCTTCCCGCAACACTCGAAATGGTCATATTTATTCTCAAACGTTCAAAAACAACATTTTATATGCCATTTTTGAGGGGGAGAAAATTGTGTGATAAGAAATATGTTGTACAAAATGCAAATGAATCTGTGTACCTCAGACTTAACCTACGAATTGACGGTACTAAACTGTTAGTAACTCGAAAAGACTTGTCCTGGACGGGTAATAATTTCAAGCTAGTTCGCTAGTAATGTAAACGTGTCTCGCAAAGGACTTGTCCTAGTAGAAAGTACCATTCGAGAAACTCTTGATAGACGTGAACTCTGACGGGTATGACAACCTTTCGAGGTTTGTCTACACCTTCAAGGTAGTTATTAGAGCTAGTTGTCACCTAAAAGCTGACAATGTAACTCTTTAACTATGCAACGTAACCGTGTCTCGCGGGGGATTGTCTATCTTCAGTGGATCAATTCAAAAAGTGCGCGCTCTTTCCTCACTGTGCATTTAACCATTAAAACTATCAAGCACAGGTGGAGGGGGAGTATTTATGCAAAACCTTATCTCTCACAGTGGTTCAAACATGTTTTTCATTTACAAACCCTTTGAGAGATATTTTCACATACAGTGGTTTTAAGGGCAAACATAGGTTAGTCATGGAGTTATAAGGTGACTAAGGTTAGGAATAACCGTCCTATGATCCGCCAGAGCCGGAGGGATCTACCCAAGGACACTACCATTAGTTAGTGTTAGAAGTCCTTAGGAATGATTATAAAAAGGAGAAAATGAGAATCGGAGAAAGAAGGAGTTGAAGAATCAAAAAGAAATGTAAAGTAAAGGGTGAAAAGAAATAGCCCTCCAAATTATTCAACTTAGGGCAGACACCGGGTTCAATTCATATGCTACTGGCTGTCACTCAGTGACACCGGTATTGAAGATTAAAAGTCGTCATGGACCCAGTGACGCATGCACTCAACCTTCTTAGCCACTCAAGTTTTTCTCAACAGAAGCTTGTTTCATTCTCACAGGGAACCCTACGTAAACTATTGGCTTTCTCTTAGAGATCGCTGGTATTGAAAAAGGAGACCCTCTCCCTAGTCTCCGCTCAGGAAAACCAAAACGCACTATTGAGTCTAGAGCCACGAGATTCATTAAAAGATCTCTTAGGAACACTTGACATTTAATCACTTGATGATCAACAAATAAGATCATCAGTGGTTCATATCGAGTCCTTCACAGATCTTAGCAATCTGTCGAGAACATTTATGAGAGGTTCACATCTGTGATCCTCAGTGATTGAATGGAAACTCCTGCCAGGGTCAACATCAAACAGCCCTGACAGCAGGTCACTTCGGTAACTCCCCGTGGATTACGCGGAGTGTGTCTCAAACGGTCTACAGTCGTGAGGTGATGCTTCGGTGTACCTCAGCGACTCATCTGAACTGTAGATGTACTTCGGTACATCGCATTATCTCACTTGTGGGACTCCAGTTCAGGAACGGCCTTTGTAAGAATTAGAGTTGTGTTTTCACACTATGCTGTTAACACTCTCGAAGTTCAAACTTGTAAGTGCCAGAAACCGCTTATTACTAACCGTTTGAAATGTTTTCTTCTTATGGAAGCTCTGGAGCGGAGTGATCGTGCTGATTCTTCTCATGCTCACGCCAACATCATCACTAATGGAAGTTCTATTCGAAAGCAACACAACAGTCAGAATGATTCTTCATCAATCAAAGAATCTACGAAGTCAAAGACTTACAGAACTTCATCAGTATTGATTTCCAACGTCAAAGAGCGTGTGAGCATGTTGAAGAATGACGTGGAGACACTGGAGCAGCGAAGCAGACCTGAGGCAGACTGATGCAGAAAACAACATACTATCACTTTCACCACAAAGAACAATGATCAAAGAAAAAAGTTAAAGATGACGTCGAAGCATAACTGTTCAAAGATAACTATCTCTCTACACTGGGGAGATTGTTCGAATCTAGGCAATTCCTCTCACAAGAAAGAAGAATGTCAGAAGACGTCACAGCTACTATTACATCAACGCCTTCACCGTTTACATTCATATATACTTGAGGGGGAGATTGTTGGAATCACTCCTAAACAGTATTTCAAGTATTTATATTTCATATGTAATAGGTAGCTTTATTATGGCCTTTATGTTTGTTTAAGGTCAAGCTTATGTAGAAGGCCCATAAGCTTAGGCCCAAGCCCAATAAGGAATAGGGAAGGAGAGGGAGTGTTGCCCTAGCTCCTTGCCTATATAAACAATGTAATAACCCTCACTTGAGGGTTGGTTGTTCAAGTTTTCCTTTCATTCACTCTATTACGCATAACCGTCTCATATTATTGTGTGTGTGTGTTTGGTTCTTGTTCGATCGCCTCATCTCCTTTCTTTATAACTTGTGTTTGTAAAACTAGTGACCTAACAAAACCAAATCCAAATGGATATGGATCGAATCTTGTTGATTACAAACCACGTTTTTCACATAGATCATGCAAACCAAATCCTCAAGTTTACAGTGCAGAACATAGAATTGAAGATTCCATTATGAGTGTTGTTGAATCTAATCGCACGGAGGAATTAGATGCAGATGACAAGAGTCGGTCAAAAATGGAAAATGTTATTTATAACAAACCATTTAACTATTCAAAATCCATAACTTTCGTCACACAACAGGATAATTCTAACACACCGTGGGTTATCACACCTACTTCTGAGTGTTCTAATGATGGTCCCCAACCCAATACTACACAAATTAATGGTCCTTTACCTTCACTCAATGAAGTAAAAACATTACCCGAACGTTGTCAAATTCTTAAATATTTTGAAACATTCATATCAGACATCAAACTTTTGGAACGTGAAATTGAAATCAATTCTTAAATAAAAGTTGAACATTTTCAATCGCCTCATGCGCGACAACAAAGAGATATTTTTCAGAAAAGAATTTTACCTCATGTCCGAAATTTGAAAATGTTTGCAATATATTGGGAAAGGGATTTTCACAAGGAGCTTGGACTTATGAAAACAGTTTTCGAGAAAACAGAAACATCGATTTCAAATACTAAACGTAAAAAGAAAATGTTAAGAAAAGATGTTGATCGACTTTTGGAAGATGTTATATGTGCTGATACCATAAATGTTGTGTTACTACATACTGTTGCATATGCATTTGATTATATCGCTGTTGATTTTGTTGATTATGTTGAAAATGTTGAGAATACCGATAATGTGTCACAAATCAAGTCTTTAAAAGTTGAAAATGAGTGATTGTTACACGAGCTTTCAAATGCAAAACGCCGTCTTCAATGGTGTCAAAAAGATTGTCAAAATCGAGAACTCGCTTTGCAAAACAAAATCAACCAGTTGCATACCAAAACTCTTAATCCAAAACTTGAGCAACTGGATGATGAAAACGTGTCTTTAAAGTGTCAAATTTCAAAATATGAACAAGAAATTTCAAAAGTTAAAACGGAATATGGTGTCATATTTGATTTACTCAAAAAGACTGGTGCTCAAGCGTCAAAAGATGTTGATGATCATCTTGCATATACCAAAGATGTTTTACGAAAAAATGTAAACACTCGTTCTGAAAATCAAGATTTGTTACACACTATCCATGATCTAAAAGCAGAGCTGGTGACACTTAAGCAAGATAGGAACAGTAACACAAACGTTATTGCACCAGGAATTCTTAGACTGCCTAATAACACATCACAAGAAACTAATGTGCTTCCCTCTACTGAAACAGGAATAGTTGCCTCTTTTCCCAACGCTAGCACTTCACAGCTTAAGAGCACCACAAGAAAGAATAGGAAGTTTCGACGTAAGAAAAGAACAATAAAGACCTCTGAAGTAGAAGAACACCTTAGGACGTTGAATAAAACTCATGTTACTTCCACTTTAGATATTGCATCTGACAAATGTAATGGAAAAAGTGATGTAACGAATGCTGAACCTTTAAGTACTTTAAATGTCATGTTTGAAGCTTCTTGTGTTAGTTGTCGTAAAAGCATGTTCTCTGGTTGTCATGACAAATGTGTTGCTAATGCTATCTTATCTCATAAACGGAATAATAGAAAACAGAATACCTCTAGGCCCACTAATGCTTCTAAGTCTGTGTTAGGTAAACCACCCTCTAGTGTTCCTGCTACAATCACTGATGTACCCATAGAAACCCCTTCACCTCTTAGGAAGAACTTATCACCTAGTGCATTTACTAAGACCAAAGCTAAGACTAGTTGGAGATGGCAGAAATGGTTACATAATTCACTTGGCTTTAAATGGATACCTAAAATCATAAACATGTGTGTTTCACTATAACAACATCGGAACCCTCTAACTCTTCGGGTTCCACATACACTTCTATTCCATCTGTTTCATCTGTGTGTAGTGAAGGTGATACAGATCATCCTCTGGGTTGTTGATAGCGGATGTTCCCGACACATGACAGGCAATCTTAAACTGTTATCAAACTTTGTCTCAAATTTCATTGGCACTGTCAGATTCGGGAATGATCACTTCGCGGCTATCATGGGCTTCGGAGATTACATCAATGGAAACATCAAAATTAGTAGAGTTTATTATGTGGAAGGTCTCGGACACAATCTCTTTTCAGTCAGTCAATTTTGTGATGGAGATTTGGAAGTTGCTTTTAGAGAAAAAAAACTTGTTTCATTCGTGATCTACAAGGAAACGATCTTATGTCTGGCCAACGTACATCAAGTCTGTACACAATCTCAATGCAAGACATGATTGCTTCATCTCCCATCTGTCTACTTTCAAAGGCAACATCTACAAAATCCTGGCTATGGCACCGTCGTCTCTCACATCTAAACTTTCAAACCATAACCAACCTTGCACGTTTCAAACTTTTTGAAGGTCTCCCAAGATTTCAGAATTCTAAAGATCATCTATGCGCAGCTTGTGAACAAGGAAAAAGCACTCGTGCTCACTTTCCTTCAAAGGTGAAACATAGCTCTCAGCATGTGCTTCATCTTCTTCACATAGATTTGTGTGGTCCGATGCGTGTGCAGACGATTAATGGCAAACGCTACATTTTGGTAATTGTCGATGACTACTCAAGATGGACTTGGGTTTATTTTCTTCGAAGTAAAGATCAAGCTCCACAGATGATCATCACCTTTCTCACGAAAATTCAAGTTCAGCTCCGAAACACAGTCAGACTAATCAGAACAGACAAATGAACTAAATTTGTAAATCAAACTCTACGTGCTTATTATGAGAAAGTGGGAATTGAGCATCAAACATCCATTGCACGAACACCAGAACAAAACGGATTTGTTGAAAGACGAAACCGTACGTTAGTGGAAGCTGCAAGAACGATGTTGATAAATGCAAAACTTCCAGATTACTTGTGGGCTGAAGCTGTATCTACTGCATGTTACACTCAAAACCATTCAATAATCACTAAACGCCACAACAAAACACCTTACGAGCTTATCCACAACCACAAACCGAATCTCAAACACTTTCATGTATTTGGATCTCTTTGTTACCCAAATTATGATCGTGATGACTTTGGTAAGCTCAAGGCTAAAGCTGACATTGGAGTCTTTGTTGGATACTGTGAAAATTCTAAAGGATACCGGATCTGGAATCGTCGTACAAGGGAGATTATGGAAACGATTCATGCCAATTTCGATGAGCTTACTGAAATGGCTTCTGAGCAAAACAGCTTAGAACCCGGACATAACCGTCTAAACTTCCCCCAAACCCCATCATCAGATGAAACAAGCTTACATCTTACTCGACGTCAAATGGAACAACTATTTGCTCCTCTGTTTAGTGATGACATTGATCAACGTGCTCCAGATATATCAAATGTTTCCGCTGCTCAATCTGATAATAATCCAATACGTGATACACCTGAAACAACAACAATTGTTGAAGAAGCACCTCCAATTGATTCAACAACAATAGCCGAACAAACCGCAGTCAATGACGCTGAACCAGATGATGATTTTCTGAACCAAGAAGTACCTACACCTGCATATTATGATCCAAATGCATTCTTCAATCCTTTTGCTAATGAAACTGCCACTTCTGATGTTGCGGAATCATCCACAAGCCATTTGAATCCTCCTAATATGCACAATGTATATCAACATCAACCCTCCACACATCGTTGGACTAAAGACCATCCTATTGTGAACATTATTGGAAACCCAAATCAACCAGTCGTAACTAGACAAAGCCTTCAGACAGACGGTGAACATTGCATTTATGCACTTACCGTCTGCCAAGCTGAACCCAAAAATATTAAGGAATCAATGACATATGACAAATGGATCGAATACATGCAAGAAGAACTTAATCAGTTTAAACGTCTTGAAGTATGGGAATTGGTTGCAAAACCATCAGGAGTCTATGTTATTGGTCTGAAATGGATTTGGAAAAACAAATTGGATGCTGGAGGTACGGTTGTCATAAATAAGTCACGTTTGGTGGTTAAGGGTTATAGACAAGAAGAGGGGATTGACTATGTGGAATCATTCACACCAGTTGCTAGACTTGAGGCAGTACGGATTTTTCTGGCATTCGCGGCTCACATGAATATCATTGTCTTTCATATGGATGTCAAAACCGCATTTCTGAATGGTAAACTGAAGGAAACGGTCTATGTTAGTCAGCCAGAAGGATTTGTTGATCCAGAGTTCCCTAATTATGTCTAAAAACTGAACAAGGCTCTCTACGGTCTCAAACAAGCCCCTCGGGCGTGGTATGATACGTTATCATCCTTTCTCATCTCTCATAATTTCGTCAAAGGATCGGTCGACCCAACACTTTTCATACAATATCACGGGGAACACATTTTAATTGTTTAAATTTATGTGGATGACATCATTTTTGGGTCAACACATCTAAAGTACTCAAACACTTTTTCAAAACTTATGAAAAAACATTTGAAATGTCCATGATGGGTGAACTTACATTCTTTCTAGGACTGCAAGTTCATCAATCACCCCGTGGTATTTTCCTAAGTGAGTCCAAATATGCTCTTGAAATTTTAAACAAACATGGAATGCAAAACTATGATATCTATGCCACACCAATGGCACATACCAAGAAACTAGACACTGATTTGCATTGAAAATTGGTTGACCCTACCAAATACCAAAGTATTATTGGGTCTCTCATGTATCTAATAGCCAGTAGACCTGACATTGTCTTTACTGTATATCTTTTCTCCCGTTATCAGTCGCGACCAACTGAAACTCACCTCTCTGAGGCTAAAAGAATCCTCCGATACATCAAGGGAACAATTAATTTGGGGATCTGGTATCCGAAGGATTCTGGTTTTGAACTAATAGCTTTTTCAGACGCTGATCACGCAGGTTGCTTAGATTCTCAGAAAAGTACTAAAGGTGCACTACTGGTGATAAATTGGTATCATGGAAATCGAAGAAGCAGGATTGTACATCGGTGTCCTCAACCGAAGCAGAATATGTAGCCATGTCGGCGTGTTGTGCTCAAGCTATTTGGATGAGAACACAACTCAAAGACTATTGTTACGTATTTGACAGAATCCCGATGTACTGCGACAATCGAAGTGCTATTACAATCTCGTGCAACTCCGTTCAACATTCGAAGTCTAAGCACATTGATCTTCGATATCATTTCATCAAGGAGCATGTGGAAAAGGGTACCGTTTAATTATATTTTGTGGGTACTGAATACCAACTGGCAGACCTTCTCACCAAAGCCTTAGCTCGTGCTAGGTTTACTGAGTTGGTCCACCGGATTGGTATGAGGTGTTTGACACCAGAAGAACTGGACGAACTTTTGACACATTCTTAAAAACAGTCAAACACCAAAACCTCTTTTGTATATATTTTTTTCATAAACAAAATACAAAAATATAAAATTTATAAAATACAAAAATATTTTTCTATCTAAATTTCTTTCAACATGGCAAGTACAAATCTTCCGTCAACACTTTACTCTTTCAAACATTTCAATATTTTTTTTCGATCAAGTGTTGAGGGGGAGAAAGTAAATATTTTATGTTTCATAAAACCTTGTACTTGCATGTTACCCAGAACTGGTGGTATCTTTAATAATGGTGGATACATTTCTTGTTTCTAAACAATCCTCGGTCTCAAATTTGTAAAATGTCTCTATTTTTAAAGTCGAGGGGGAGTGTCGTTAATTTTCTTTCCAAACTTACACTTCATACTTAACCAAAATGGAAGTTATGGGCTATGGATGAAAATGGTTGAGGTGGAGGGGCCAAAGTTGTCAAAAATTTATACCTATTTTTTACAAAAACCTCCCACCTAATTTCATTAACATTTAATTCAAGCATTTAATACCACAACCACCATCATCCACGCACACAATTCAAACCTCAAATCCGTGTTATAAACTTCGAATTTGCAAGTGTTTTAAGCATCTTTGAGTGATTTTAAACAATGGTTTTTAATAGTATGCAAATCTAACGGTTAGATTTTAAGCTAGTAATGATTTTGTGCTCTACGCATAAGCGTATGAACATGAAATCACCATGGGGTGTTTTTGATGAAATGGGTTGTGTTTTCAAAGTTAATATCATGTCTTAAAACCATTTTCATCAAGAAATCTTACCTAGAAAACGTTTTTAATCATTTTTCAAGATTTAGAGTTTATTTGTGAATTGGGGGGTTTCATTTGTGAGTGTTTCTGTCTAATTAGATGCTTGTAAGATGATTATTACATGTTTAATTAATCAAAACCAACCTTGAATTTTACCCAAAAACACTAATTTGGCAAAATTAAACTTTAGGGTTTAAGACTCGTTGAAATGGGGATTTGTGATTCATAAGGCTTTTGATGTTATAACTTGTTGTAAACGTCTCATATTGCTTCTAAGATGACACATAAATCATTTGGTTCAATTTCCATGGTTAAATCTCTTAGGCATAGGATTTGAATAATTAGGGTTTAAACCTTACGCTTAAGCTTAATCTACGCGTAACCATATTCAATGTGTGATACCATGTGTTCTTTGAAAGAGGATTGAATAAAGTGTTAATGGAAATGTTGTAATGAATTTATTTCAGGTTTTATGCGTGCAAAATCAGAATCAAGGTTAAAATTGGAATCCTACGCTTAAGGAATACCTTACGCGTAGATGTTACACGTAAGAGTAATCTTACGCGTAACTCTTACGCGTAAGGTTCTACAAAGGAACTACGCGTATCCTGTGAAGGATATGCGTAAACTTGGAGTCTTACGCATAAGGTTAACTCTTACGAATAAACCTTACGCATAAGCTCCCAACATACGCTTACACGTAAGCATTATGCCAAGAGGCTTTTCCTACTCGTAAAATTTCTTACGCATAAGAGAGCCTCCTACGCATAAGCTTAGGCCTACGCGTATGGTTACACATTGTTTACGCATAAGCTTGCCTTCTTACGCATAAACCACAATTTTAACTTTACCAATGAAAAGTTACGCGTACTAACTTGTAAATAAGTTACTCATAACGTCACAAGACCAAAATATCACTAATAAGCTATAATTGTTAAAATGTTGTGTAAATGAGTAAAAACTTGGACTTTAAAATTCAAAATTAATATACTCACGAAACGAAACATTTCACGACTATTTTGGACTGTTGGACAACAAGTGACATTGGACTCGTAACATTCATTAACATAATATATTCAATAAATTGGACAATAAAATCAATGTTTGACTAACGTAATGTCTTTCAATATGTTGGTTCTTTTGGCTCAATATCTTTCAGATCACTATATGGATATCACAATGGAAAACGTTAACGCACCAAACGAGCTCACAATAGAAGACATTTTCCCTACTTCTTATAAAATGAAGATCGGAAAGAACAACCTCAGGGTGGACTTTGATAACTTCACCTGCTCTGAATCTTCATGCCGCATTGCTATGGACATTCTAAAGACTCATCCCTACCATAACATGCTCACCAATTCAGCAACTGTACCAGAGATCTATATCCATCAGTTCTGGAACACGATGAAAAAAGCTGGTGGTCAAGATGCCGTCACGGTGACTCTCAACAACAAACAAGTCACCGTCACCATTGCTGACTTACGAGCAATTCTTCTGCTCCCTGCCATCCAGCCTGCTGAGTATGTTCCTACTCCAACTGAAGATGCTACACTCAGATTCATGGTCGATATTGGCTATGATGAAGCTGCAGGGATCATTACTAAACATTCTTCGGTCGATTTAAAGAACATCCCTCAGCCGTGGAGAACTTTATACATCATGATCGCCAAGTCTGTTTTTGGACGAGACAGCGGTTATGAGCATCCTAAGCTCATGGAACTACAGATCTTCTGGGGCATGGTCAACATGATGCATATTGACTACGCAAATATGATATGGGAAGACATGATGTCTTACCTCAAGAAGCCTGGCACAAAGGTCCCTTACATCAGATACACAAAGTTGTTGATCCAGAGGATACTCGGGTATAATCAAGACATTCCCTTGAGGCTTGATGACCCAAACCATCATTCTGCATTGTTTGAGCCTACCTTAAATGTTGTCAGATTCAAAGACTCATCAACAAAGAAGTAAGGTGTAGTTTTGACTGACTGCCTACTCACCGATCATGTTAAAAGCCTTCAATCGTATTCACGATATCAAGAAGTTGTGACCGTAGGCAAAGTCGGCTTCATGGATGAAAAGTCTTCCTCCATCCCAGTCAAGAAGACCAGGAGATCATGCAGTGCTGGAAGTGCAGCAAGCACTGGGAGTGCCCGCAAGTATCCAAAGAGGAATCCTTTCCGAAAAAGAAAAGTTCCAACAAAGGGTGCCACCCCTAATCCTCAATCGGCACATAAACTAAAGGATGAAGACTTCGAGGATACTGAGACGGATGAGGAGGTTCACAATTTGGAGTCTGTTACGGATGATACAACAACAGTTGAAAAACCACAAAGTCCCAAAGCAGATAAGGGCAAGACTCCAGTTACTGAAGAAGAAGAAAGTTCGGATGATGAACCGAAGGATGAGGAAAGAGAGTATCACAAGACTCTCAAAGAGCTAAGGTTGAAGCAAGCTGCTTCAGAATTTCATCGCGAACAAACAAGAGGCCCTGGAGGTTCCAGTGGTGGTACATTTACCATACCAATTCAAGATGCGGTCAATCAACCTGATAAGCGAATTGGTGCCACCGCTAAGGAATCCACCAAGCAGCAGCAGCAATCTTATGAGGTTCCATTCACCTTTGAGGAAGAAGATGAACAGGAACAGGATGAGAGGATCACAGATAAAGATATTGAGGAAGCTGCTAAAGAAAAAGCTGAAGAGGAAGCTCGAACTAAAGCAGAAGAAGAGGCGAGGGTAAAGGCAGAAACCAAGGCTAAAGCAGATGAAGAGGAAAGGATTCGAAAATAAACTGACAGTTACATTCTAGATAATCCTGAACACAACCCTGAAAGAACTTCTGAGCCACCAAAAGACCCAGAGCCTTCTCATGACTCATCATCTTCAGACTCATCATCTCATTCATCTCCACCACCATCCAAAGATGCTACCACCAGATCTGCATCCAGATCTGTCAAGAAACAGACCAACACTTGGGCATCACTGGCTAAGACTAACATTGTGAAAGCTGTCAGGCAAGTAAGGAAAAGAAACGTGGTCAACAAGAAGTTCAATCAGCTGGCCAACAGACTTAATTTACTCCAAGATGTGATGAACGAGTTTTCGGAGGAAAGAGAGCAGATTCAGCAGTTTCTCAATAGAGATATCCAAGGGGAAATGGACAAGACGATCAGAGAATATACTCACAAGTTTCTTCTCGACACCGTCCTTGGAGTGACAAGAGAGATGTTCGCCAGACAACTCTATCCTAATCTCATGGCATTGGTCAAGCATACAATGTGAACTACCCCTGTTGCTATGCAAATCAATCCAGTCCCATCTCTGGTTGTCTCCGATGCTGAATTGATATCGAAGCTGGTAATGCAAATGTCTCCAAGATCTGCAACGTTCAATTCTGACGAAGCTAAACTTTTTGAGGAATTATTGGAATATCAACTAAAAACACCGTGCAAAGAGTCAGCTGAAAGGGCTAAACGACCAAGAGATGATGACGATGCTGACAAGGATTCCGAGCCTAAACGTCCAAAGAAAACTGGCGAATCCTCTTCTATTCCTCCACCACCCCAAAGGACCACCACCACAAGAAGATCTTCACAACGTCCTCCTGCTAGAGATAAACCTCATGACTCTGAGTCTCCACCACCAACGGAGAAAACTGGTGATCATTGATGAGTGTCTAAATACTCATCATTTTTGTACAAAATAAACTGCAAAATCATCTGAAAATACTCAGAAACACATCAAAATGATCAAAATATCACAAATCAGTGTTTTATGTGTTTTAAATACAAAAATATCAAAATCAGATGAAAAACATATCAAATTTGCAAAAATTGCAGTTTTAGTCCCCCAAGTTTCAAAAGTTGTCAAAAACAGTCCCTGGTACAGAATTTCAAAAGAAAAGTCACCAAAGGTCCTTTTTAAATCATAAGTTATCAAATTTAGTCCTTTGGTGAAAAATATCAAAAGTTTGAGAAAATTACAAAAATGGTCCTCCAAGTTTGAAAATTGGCAAAATTAGTCCCTGGAAAATGTGGAAATGGCAACTTTGGTCCTTGTAATATTAACACTTGTCAATTTCAGTCCCTGAAACATCTTTGCAGAATTGGCAGAACAGGTCCCTACAGTTTCAGAAATTACAATTGAGTCCCTATGTTATTTAGAACCTTTCCTACACTTTTGGACTTGTCACTATCTTTTGACCCCTGCCTAAACAAATGACCCCTCCCCATTTTGACCCCTTGGTCAAAATAAGTCAAAAAAAACAGACTTCCCACCATCACTGTACACATGTCTTCTCCCCCACCAAGTTGCTCTGCAACTGCTTCTCCCAACACCATCACCTCACCTTTTTCACCTTATCCCTCCCCCTCATCATCACCTTACCTCCACATTAAATGCCACCCCCCCCCCCTAGCTAGATATCAGAGTCAACAGGTCAAATTGCCTTTTTCCCGCCAAATTGTGAGAAGGCTCAAAATACACCCATTGGCCAAAATGAGAGGTGGGAATCAATCAGAGACACGTGGAGAAGCCATTTGGTGTATAAAAAGGGAAGAAGAAGAAGAAGACCACCAGTAGTTAGTTTAAATTTTAAATTATATGTCGTTTTTATATTTATGTTTTTAAATTAAGCTCTAAGCTGTGAACTTTTGCTTCTTTGTATCAAATTAAGTTATTTGAGTGTATTAAACTGTTTTCAAGTAATCAATTCGAGTTTGTGTTAACAGTTCATGTTTCATATTCACTGTGGCAAAATTCAAATTCAAAATCTTATGTGCAAGTGTTTAGTAGCTTATTCTTAAGCTTAAACAAGCTTATTAAAGTTGCTTATAGCTGTTGGTGAGCTTACATTTCAGTTTCCAGCAATTATGGTATCGGGTCAACAAAAGTCAACTGAGAAGGATTTTGGTTAAGCTGAAATGGAATTGGGTAATGGTGTTGCAGAGCTTGGATGTGGGGTGGAATAGTTTCATTTAATTTAGTTTGGGGTCTGGTTTAAAGATTCAATCATAGCTGGCACATTTGTGAGTTTTGTTTACCTAATTGTTATTTTTAGTTCAATTTGCAGTTTGTACTTGTATGTGTAAACTGTGGTAATTAGCTATCTTAAACCTGCTTATTCAGTTTTAAGTAGGGTAATTAGAGAGAGTTTAATTGATAAGACAAGCTAAATCAGTAGTTTGCTAGTTAAAATTTGCATAACAGTATGTAAAAGGGTGTTTGGTACAATGGGTTAAACTGTCACTTAGGTATATGTAATGGTTGATTTCTGTTAGTTCATATCTAGTAAGCCTATTTAAGTCCAAACCTGTCAACATTTGGTGCCTGTAACCTCTAAAAGTCAAAAATCACTTAAATCACTTTTAATTGCTCAACTGTTGTGATTAAGGATTTGTAAATCCTTGATTTGTGTTTAGAATTCAATAACATACCCTGAATTAGTCTTGTTACATCACATAACATCAACATCAGTGTTAAAATCAGTGGTAAAGTTCAATAAAGTCAACCTTTCAAATTCATGTCAAAAGTCAAAAAGCTAAAAAAGTGGATTTAAGCTCAATAAGGAGGATTTTTCATGATCTTATTTCTGAGCCAATCTCAGTGAGGTTTGGCATTTCAAAAAGTTCACCTGGTCTTTTCACTTATTAGCATTTTAGTATAATTTTGCAATTTTTGTAAAAGCTCTTAACAAGCTTGTCAAACTGGACCTATGTCCCCTGCTCACTGTGAGTGTATGCTGAGTTTTTTCTCAGTATTTGCAGCTTGTGCAAAAAGCTCATAAGAGCTTCTCAGAGTCTAAGTTTTGGTTTAAAGTTAGCCACCCAGGTCCTTTCCAAGTTCCAATTCATAATTTCCAGGTTGAGCTTATTGATAAGCCTGTACTTGTGCTTAAACTTGCCACCTTGAAACTGTTTTGCAATTGAAATCAAATTAAGCCAAATCAGTCTAGTTGCATTTCAGTGGTTAAAAGCAGTTGTGATTAGTTGCATTTTGGTTCTTATAGCCTATTACAACTTCTGTTTCAGTCTAGTGCTTGTTTGAGTTCAATAGCTTATTTGAAGTGCTTATTGAAAAGCACTTGGTATTGCAGTTTCATAATCTCACACACAAGCCCATGTTTTTCTATTTTTCCTAGATTCAGTATACTATTTTAGACTTTTCCTGAAATTTTCAGATTTTTCTAAGTTGTTTTGCTATTTTTCCTAATTTAAAGTAGTTTTTAATCATTTTTAATTAGCTTTTAATACAAAAAATCCAGAAAAGATTCAAAAAAATAATTTTTCAATTTTCTTAGATTAAGATAAATATATAAAGTAAAAAAAGTAATTTTCCAGATTTTTCATAGTTTATTTGGTAATTTTTAGTAATTTAATTAGTTTTTAATAGTTTAAAATTCATAGAAAATAGAAAAATAATCAGAAAAATATAAAAATAGTTTTGAAAATTCTAGTTTGATATTTTAGACTTTTCTATTTCATAATTTTATTTTTCTAGCTTTGTTTCCTATTTTCTTGTATTTTAGGTAATTATTAATTAGTTAAAAATAGTTTT
Source organism: Chrysanthemum seticuspe (assembly GCA_019973895.1). Taxonomy (NCBI): domain Eukaryota; kingdom Viridiplantae; phylum Streptophyta; class Magnoliopsida; order Asterales; family Asteraceae; genus Chrysanthemum; species Chrysanthemum seticuspe. Next base: position 152,009,345 of record BPTQ01000007.1, read on the forward strand.
TAATTAATAATAATTAGATAATTAGTTGTAAAATTAATTTTCTTTTTCTAATAATTTTCTTTTATCATTAGGTTTATAAAAATATCATTTTCATATTTTTAGGGTTAATATTGTGTAAGTTTCACGTTTTTGTTTGTACGTCACGTAGTTTTAATTAAGTTTTATTAAAACAAAAAGAACAAAAAACATTAGTTTAAAAATAGTGATAGCGTTTATTTAATAGATTTTATCTTTTTAGATTTCCTTTAATTTGCATTTAAACCGCTGTAATTTGTTGGCTTTTTCCGTAAGTTATAATCATAAATCAAATCTCTGTATCCATTCAAATCTTCTCGATCACTAAACGTTTGACTATTCTCGCACAGCTCGTTGGGACATAACGACCCGGGGAAACACTATACTCTCCTGGACTTCATTGCATTTGTGCCTGAACTGTTTTAAGTTTATTTCAGCTAGCCATTCACAGCTTGCGTGAGATAACTTGACGGTTTTGCGCGAATCAAATTTTGGCGCCGCTGCCGGGGAGCAGTGCTAATAGTCTTACTTCTAGCAGATTAGTAGTTTGAATATTCACTCTCTGTTCATACCATCTATCTATATCTATATATATTTCTATAAAAAATCCAAAAACCCAAAAACAGCTAAAAACGTATAAAACACAAAAATATTTTTCTTTTGTTTCTATATATGTATCAAATATAAAAATACAAAAAGATTCGTCGTTTTCTAAAATAATAAACAACTTAAAAGATTACCACCGCAAACCAAGGCAGTGCACTACCTAACTGGGGGTGCGACCATAATAAGTTCCCGAACCAAAGATTTAAAACTTGCCTTTGTGTCCTTGTGATTGGTGTACCTTTTTCAAAGAAGCCATTCATCTTGGATTATTGGTTAAGTTCACTGTTGTTTTGCCTCGATCTTGTGTTAATTGATTTTGTTGTGATATCGACGTTTCAGAACCAGAAAACCTAAAAAAGATTCTCCTTACCCCATTTTCACCAATTTCATAATTCCTCTCCTTAACTCTGAGATCCCTTAGAGTTAACTCTAGTGCATGCGCACTCGTTCTTCTAGATCATTGAGTCCTTTTCGTGATCTAGCAGACATTCCTAGACGACGTTCTCGTAGACGTGCTGCCCAAATAGTCGAACCCGAGATTCGTACTATTTCAAACATCAAAATGGCAGACGAACGTACTATGGCGGAAATGCTCCAGGCACCCACCGAGGGTTATGGAGATGCCATCGTTTTACCGGTTATCAACTCTGATCACTTCGAATTGAAGACACATTTGATCACACTTGTGTCTACAAATCAATTCCACGGGTTTGATCGTGAAGACCCGTATGCACACATCCGTTGGTTTAACAAGTTGACTTCAACTATCAATTACAAGGATGTGCCACAGAAAGTCATCAAGTTGATGCTATTTCCATTCTCACTTGAGGGGACAGCCCGGATTTGGCTGGAAAAAGAACCCCCTCGATCCATCGAAACTTGGGAGGAACTTGTTCAAAAGTTTGTCAATCATTTCTTTCCTCCATCAAAGACGACTAATCTAAAAAATGAAATTTCTGGATTTCGTCAAAATTTCGATGAAAACTTTGGAGAGGCGTGGGAGAGATTCAAAGATCTCCTCAGGAAATGCCCTCACCATGGATTCACGGAGCTTCAACAAATCAATATCTTTTACAATGGGTTGAATAGTAACGATCAAGATTCCTTGAATGCAGCCGCAGGTGGAAATATCTTGAATCGTAAGCCTAAAGATGTGATTGAAATTTGCGAGCAAAAATCGAAAGTTCCTATTTCTCGCAACAAAGTCAATACTCCGAACACTCCTGCTTCTACATCTAATAACTCTTCTGAGTTAGCTGCTCCGTTAGCAGCTCTAACGGATGCCATCCGTTGTATGATTAAGGATGTTAAGGAAATCAAAAGCGAGATTCATAAACCAGAACCAATCAAAGCCGTAAACAAGGTGTGTGAAACTTGTGGTGGTCCACACGCGTATTATGATTGTCAAGCAACCGATGCTTCCTTTTACCAAGCTCCCGTAGCTTCGGTAAACCACAATCAATACCGACCACAGGCTGATCCTCACTACCGTGCACCTAGCGGTATGACACCACCTGGTTTTCCTCCTGTGCAAAACCATGGCAATCAGAATCGCTTTGTTCCGAATCAAGGACAAAATTTCAATCAAAACCGGAATAATCACAACCCACCCTACCAAGCTCCAAATCAGCATAATTATCAACAACCTTCTCATGCTCCCCCACCAAATGACTTCATGAAAGTTACTGAGTCAAGCATACGTTCAATGCAGACTCAGATCAATAACATGAGGGTTGAGCTGAAGAAGGAAATTGATACCACAATGTCTCGGCAGACAAATGAGTTGAAGAATATGATGAGCAGTTTCATGAACATGAATACGAACCAAGCTTCATCATCTTCTGGAGGACTCCCAAGCAATACAGTTACTAATCCCAATGCCGAGTTGAAAGCCGTCACCACTCGTAGTGGTAAGACGCACAATGGACCTTCGACTCCTATGCCCCCTCCTCCTGTGGCAATGAGTCAAGTTACCAAGGAGACAACGGACAAGGTGCATTATTCAAGCCCACGAAGTACCGCACACGTCCAACCTTCGGTAGTCCAACCTTTAAGTCCGGAACCCGAAATTCCGAAGACACATTCTGAGCCAGAAAACACTTCCATCCCGGCTCAAAAGTCTAGTCAGCTTCCTTACCCATCAAGAATGAATGATGAGAAGCTCAAAGACAAAAACAAAGAGCAGATGGAAAAATTTTTCCAAATCTTCAATGAGCTTCACTTTGATATAAGCTTCGTTGATGCTCTCGTTCTAATGCCTAAATTTGCATCCACGCTTAAAAGCTTACTGAGCAACAAAGATAAGTTGTCTGAGATGACGAAAACCCCTCTAAATGAGCAATGCTCAGCGGCCATTCTTAATAAGCTTCCCGAAAAGCTTGAAGACCCTGGCCGGTTTTTAATCCCGTGTGATTTCTTGGGGATGTTTCAATGCTCCGCCTTGGCCGATCTTGGCGCTAGCATTAACCTCATGCCACTCTCAGTATGGAAGAAACTGTCTCTTCCTAAACTTTCATCCACTTGTATGACACTCGAGCTAGCGGACCGTACCATAACTCGTCCACTTGGGATAGCCGAGGATGTCGTGATGAAAGTGGGAAAGTTTCACTTTCCTACTGACTTTGTTGTAGTAGACTTCGATGCAGATTCTAGAGTTCCCCTCATCTTAGGGAGAGCTTTCTTGAGAACGAGTCGTGCTCTGATTGATGTGTTTGCTGAAGAGTTGACCATACGGGTTGACAATGAAGAGCTCACGTTGAATATCAACCAAAACTCCAAACCTCTATACAAACAGAGTGTTGCCACAATTGATCAAAGATCTGAAAGATTCAATGCAACACTCTCCAATTTCACGGTTAAGAGGAGTTTTCAAAAACGTGCTGAGCTCAAAGCTTTGAAAATTACCCCTGGTTCAAACAAATGGTTTGAAAGCTGTACCAGGGAAGTCAAGAGTGTTCTTGATGATGATGATGATCTAGATTCGGAGACTTCATCGGAAGTGGTGGAAACTGCTAGCTCTAAGAGCACACCACTTGTCCCACCTCCGGAATCAGTTTGTCGCATCGAGTTTGTTAACTCTGTGGATGAAACGAAACTCTCTTCTGTTTCATCTGAGTTGGATGATGATGTTTGTGATCCAATGGGAGACATTCTTCCCATTGATGAATTGCTCAAAAATGATCCATCATCTTCCAGTCTTATTCCCGACTCTTCCATCCCTTCCCTCACTCCTGATGAGGAAGATGACAACTTTTGGAATGAAGTCGATGCATTTCTTAGTGATGAGTCAATTCCTACAGGAATTGATAACACTTACTTGGATCCGGAGGGAGACATCCTTTTTCTGGAAAGTCTGTTGATTGAAGAACCATTTCCCACCCTCCCTCCCGGACATCTTACTGACAATCACCATATAAGCTTCAAATTTAAGCTTAAAAATGTCAAAAATGGTGATTTGCTTCTTTCTGATGAGGAATGGACTTGCATTGTCATGCATATCTTTGTTCCATTCTTCACAGATGGTGTGGTTGCTCTTTCCCTTTTCTCTTTCGGGAATGAGGACACCATCTTTGACCCCGGTATCATTCTTAATAGTTTTTACTATTAACAATACCGCGGTTGTATCTCGTCGATGTGGAACTTTCTGATGTTCATATGTTTGTTAACACTGTGAACGAAAGTCCGACTGAGATTGGTTTTCCACGTTACTTTCCCCAAGAACAAATGAATTCGGGGTCGAGTCAAGCTAGCGACTCGGTAATCAAAAACAGTAGCTAAACATGGGTTTTCACCCGTGTGTACCACCCTAGTGTGGGGGAGTTGCCCCACACTGTTGTATATAAGATCTTCAAAAAAAAAAAAAAAAAAAAAAAAAAAAAAAAAAAAAAAAAAAAATCTTCTTTCTAAATAATGGCCGTAATATTTCCCTTTTACGTTCTTTGTTTCGGCATAACCGCCGGTACTTTGAATATTGAGGGCAATATTCATCTCTAAGTGTGGGGGGGAATTCTCACGAATTTCATCATATAATTATACCAATTCCCCCGTTTTTGGCCAAAATTTTTTTTTTGGAGTAAGTGTTCTACATTTACTCAATTGGTTATCAGTCCGCCTTGTCTAATAAACTAAAGGATTGGCTAATCCAGGAGCAAACGGCTCTTGGTAAAGATATCTCAAATCCGTTTATATGGCTTGCAATTTGCCCAAAATTGTATGGTTCTCAACTCACCATATCCTAAAAAGTGAAGAGTTGGCTAGCCCGCAAGATTATGGCTTGTGGTAAAGGCGGTGGAAAAACCATAATTGGTAATCAGCTCACCAAAGATAATATTGATAATTTATCTAAGAGTTGGCTAGTCCAGAAGGGTACGGCTTCTGGTAAAGACAAATCAAATCCGTTGAAAGCTGGTGGTTTGCTCAAAATCACATGGTTATCGGTGTACCATGGTTCTTACTTGAACTGAAACATTTGGCTACTCCAGAAGTAATGGCTTTTGGTAAAGAGATTAAAATCCATTATGTTTTCTCAAATCATTGCTAGGGACTAGCAATATCTCAGTGTGGGGGATTGATGAGTGTCTAAATACTCATCATTTTTGTACAAAATAAACTGCAAAATCATCTGAAAACACTCAGAAACACATCAAAATGATCAAAATATCACAAATCAGTGTTTTATGTGTTTTAAATACAAAAATATCAAAATCAGATGAAAAACATATCAAATTTGCAAAAATATCAGTTTTAGTCCCCCAAGTTTCAAAAGTTGTCAAAAACAGTCCCTGGTACAGAATTTCAAAAGAAAAGTCACCAAAGGTCCTTTTTAAATCATAAGTTATCAAATTTAGTCCTTTGGTGAAAAATATCAAAAGTTTGAGAAAATTACAAAAATGGTCCTCCAAGTTTGAAAATTGGCAAAATTAGTCCCTGGAAAATGTGGAAATGGCAACTTTGGTCCTTGTAATATTAACACTTGTCAATTTCAGTCCCTGAAACATCTTTGCAGAATTGGTAGAACAGGTCCCTACAGTTTCAGAAATTACAATTGAGTCCCTATGTTATTTAGAACCTTTCCTACACTTTTGGACTTGTCACTATCTTTTGACCCCTGCCTAAACAAATGACCCCTCCCCATTTTGACCCCTTGGTCAAAATAAGTCAAAAAAAACAGACTTCCCACCATCACTGTACACATGTCTTCTCCCCCACCAAGTTGCTCTGCAACTGCTTCTCCCAACACCATCACCTCACCTTTTTCACCTTATCCCTCCCCCTCATCATCACCTTACCTCCACATTAAATGCCACCCCCCCCTAGCTAGATATCAGAGTCAACAGGTCAAATTGCCTTTTTCCCGCCAAATTGTGAGAAGGCTCAAAATACACCCATTGGCCAAAATGAGAGGTGGGAATCAATCAGAGACACGTGGAGAAGCCATTTGGTGTATAAAAAGGGAAGAAGAAGAAGAAGACCACCAGTAGTTAGTTTAAATTTTAAATTATATGTCGTTTTTATATTTATGTTTTTAAATTAAGCTCTAAGCTGTGAACTTTTGCTTCTTTGTATCAAATTAAGTTATTTGAGTGTATTAAACTGTTTTCAAGTAATCAATTCGAGTTTGTGTTAACAGTTCATGTTTCATATTCACTGTGGCAAAATTCAAATTCAAAATCTTATGTGCAAGTGTTTAGTAGCTTATTCTTAAGCTTAAACAAGCTTATTAAAGTTGCTTATAGCTGTTGGTGAGCTTACATTTCAGTTTCCAGCAATTATGGTATCGGGTCAACAAAAGTCAACTGAGAAGGATTTTGGTTAAGCTGAAATGGAATTGGGTAATGGTGTTGCAGAGCTTGGATGCGGGGTGGAATAGTTTCATTTAATTTAGTTTGGGGTCTGGTTTAAAGATTCAATCATAGCTGGCACATTTGTGAGTTTTGTTTACCTAATTGTTATTTTTAGTTCAATTTGCAGTTTGTACTTGTATGTGTAAACTGTGGTAATTAGCTATCTTAAACCTGCTTATTCAGTTTTAAGTAGGGTAATTAGAGAGAGTTTAATTGATAAGACAAGCTAAATCAGTAGTTTGCTAGTTAAAATTTGCATAACAGTATGTAAAAGGGTGTTTGGTACAATGGGTTAAACTGTCACTTAGGTATATGTAATGGTTGATTTCTGTTAGTTCATATCTAGTAAGCCTATTTAAGTCCAAACCTGTCAACATTTGGTGCCTGTAACCTCTAAAAGTCAAAAATCACTTAAATCACTTTTAATTGCTCAACTGTTGTGATTAAGGATTTGTAAATCCTTGATTTGTGTTTAGAATTCAATAACATACCCTGAATTAGTCTTGTTACATCACATAACATCAACATCAGTGTTAAAATCAGTGGTAAAGTTCAATAAAGTCAACCTTTCAAATTCATGTCAAAAGTCAAAAAGCTAAAAAAGTGGATTTAAGCTCAATAAGGAGGATTTTTCATGATCTTATTTCTGAGCCAATCTCAGTGAGGTTTGGCATTTCAAAAAGTTCACCTGGTCTTTTCACTTATTAGCATTTTAGTATAATTTTGCAATTTTTGTAAAAGCTCTTAACAAGCTTGTCAAACTGGACCTATGTCCCCTGCTCACTGTGAGTGTATGCTGAGTTTTTTCTCAGTATTTGCAGCTTGTGCAAAAAGCTCATAAGAGCTTCTCAGAGTCTAAGTTTTGGTTTAAAGTTAGCCACCCAGGTCCTTTCCAAGTTCCAATTCATAATTTCCAGGTTGAGCTTATTGATAAGCCTGTACTTGTGCTTAAACTTGCCACCTTGAAACTGTTTTGCAATTGAAATCAAATTAAGCCAAATCAGTCTAGTTGCATTTCAGTGGTTAAAAGCAGTTGTGATTAGTTGCATTTTGGTTCTTATAGCCTATTACAACTTCTGTTTCAGTCTAGTGCTCGTTTGAGTTCAATAGCTTATTTGAAGTGCTTATTGAAAAGCACTTGGTATTGCAGTTTCATAATCTCACACACAAGCCCATGTTTTTCTATTTTTCCTAGATTCAGTATACTATTTTAGACTTTTCCTGAAATTTTCAGATTTTTCTAAGTTGTTTTGCTATTTTTCCTAATTTAAAGTAGTTTTTAATCATTTTTAATTAGCTTTTAATACAAAAAATCCAGAAAAGATTCAAAAAAATAATTTTTCAATTTTCTTAGATTAAGATAAATATAAAAAGTAAAAAAAAGTAATTTTCCAGATTTTTCATAGTTTATTTGGTAATTTTTAGTAATTTAATTAGTTTTTAATAGTTTAAAATTCATAGAAAATAGAAAAATAATCAGAAAAATATAAAAATAGTTTTGAAAATTCTAGTTTGATATTTTAGACTTTTCTATTTCATAATTTTATTTTTCTAGCTTTGTTTCCTATTTTCTTGTATTTTAGGTAATTATTAATTAGTTAAAAATAGTTTTTAATTAATAATAATTAGATAATTAGTTGTAAAATTAATTTTCTTTTTCTAATAATTTTCTTTTATCATTAGGTTTATAAAAATATCATTTTCATATTTTTAGGGTTAATATTGTGTAAGTTTCACGTTTTTGTTTGTACGTCACGTAGTTTTAATTAAGTTTTATTAAAACAAAAAGAACAAAAAACATTAGTTTAAAAATAGTGATAGCGTTTATTTAATAGATTTTATCTTTTTAGATTTCCTTTAATTTGCATTTAAACCGCTGTAATTTGTTGGCTTTTTCCGTAAGTTATAATCATAAATCAAATCTCTGTATCCATTCAAATCTTCTCGATCACTAAACGTTTGACTATTCTCGCACAGCTCGTTGGGACATAACGACCCGGGGAAACACTATACTCTCCTGGACTTCATTGCAATTGTGCCTGAACTGTTTTAAGTTTATTTCAGCTAGCCATTCACAGCTTGCGTGAGATAACTTGACGGTTTTGCGCGAATCAATCATTTTGAATACACTGGTGGTGATGACGAGGAGATTCCTGAGCCCCAACAACAACCCCCCCCCCCTTCTACATCAACTAAGCAACCAGCATTATCCTCGAAGCCACAAAAGAAAAAGTCATCATCTGTTGTATCATGGCTAGATGAAGATGCAACTGACGAATATGAATGGTTCTCAAAGCTTTTTGATGACACCCCTCAATTACCGGAAGGCCAAGAACCGGTAGATGGTCGAACTATGGAGCATGTCAAGATCATCCAAGAAAAGTTTAAAGTTAGGAAGATGACGAAAGTAGAGTTGAAGCGAATCAAGAACGAGACTTTTCAACTACTTAAGGACAGCTCTGACAGTGCCATTGAAGTCGAATATCATCTCGACAACATAGCACGAGCCATGTCCAACAATATTGATTGGATCAACCCTGAATCCAACATCGACTTCACCAGACCTGACAAGGCTCCATACTACACCGACTGGACTAAGCCACTACCCACCATTGGTCGACCTGATCAACCAAGGATTCCCTACCGGTATTTCTTCAACAATGACCTAGAATTTCTTCAACACGGTAGCGATGTTAGCAAGAAATACGCTACCTCACTCACCTTCCCCATCCCGGCAGCAATCTTCTCCAACAATGTGGCCATCGAGGAAGAAGCCACACATATGTTCGTTGATAATGTGGTTAATTATGACCTCGATGCACTATATGGAATTCATCACTGGCCTGAACGACGAAGAATCTACTACAGAAGCTGCCAGGTACTCAAATCTAAAAAAGAGGTGTACAGTGACCAACGGATCACTGCCATAATGCATGTTAGCCTGTCTACTAAGTGGGACTACTCATTCCTGAAGAAAATCGTAGTCAAACGCCAAGACGAACAGGAATATGACTTTTCTGAAGCGGATTTTCCGAGATTGTCACTCAATGACATTGAAGATATGTATCTTGCTAAGGTACAAGGAAGAATTCGACCCTTCTCCATGAACATCCAGCTCCAGTACATCAAGTCATTGCTAATATTCACCAGAAGCATCTTTATCCAGGAACGTGTTGAAGACCTTCAGCTTGTCGTGGAATCATACCAAAAACGTGTTAATCTCAGAAAACCACAGTTAGACTTTCCCGATATCAACCAACTTGCTCAGTACACCATCCTCAAGAAACCAAAGTTTGGGGTAGGTTACCGCAGTGAACTTCACCAAAATTGCTTCATGGCATGCAAGGAGCTTCGCAAGTTTTGTGATCACACTTTAAAGAAGGTTCGGGACGGGTTAGCATATCGGTTAAAGGAGATTCATGAAGGCATAGGGTCGAAGAAGAGGTGGAATTCTAGGGATAAGAGGGATGTGAAGAAGATCATCACAAGGATTGATGAAAGGTTGTTTCGTCACGATCAGATAAGGACTTTGGAGAGCTTCGTGGGTGGACAACCGAGTATCTCTCTAACTGGCTATCAACATCCAGAAAGAACTCCTGGCGTTATTTACGGACTACCTGGTACTCCTTTATTACTCTCTTGATTAATATTTGGATGTGTTAATCTTTATTCTTAACAATTGCTTGTGCACACATAACAGTGTACAACCCGTACTTGTAATGAAAGGACCCTGTGGTACGCATCAGTGCCACAATCTTATAAAAGGAGCGAAAGCTTCTAACTTTTGAGTAAAACTTTTCAAAACTTTCATTTTTTCAAAGTTTTGCTCAAAAGAACAAGTACTTCTCCTTATGTTTTTCAAAACCTCAAAAGTTAATATTACTTGTTGAGGGGGAGTACTTGCTAAAAACTTTGTTCATAAATTGTTTTTCGTGGAAATCTTCCCACAAAACTCAAAATGGTCATATTCGATAACAAAATTTCATCAAAAATAACATCTATATGCCATTTTTAAGGGGGAGAAAAATTTGTGTGATACAAAAAATGTTGTGGATTGCAATTGAATCTGTGTGCTAAAGACTTAACCAATGAATTGACGAGCTCTAAAATGTTAGTAACTCGAAAAGACTTGTCCGGGACGGGTAATAATTTCAAGCTAGTTCGCTAGTGATGTAAACGTGCCTCGCAAAGGACTTGTCTTGGTAGAATGTACCATCCAAGAAACTCTTGGTCGACATGAACCTTGACGGGTTAAACCTCCTCACCAAGGAGTGTTTACAAATTCAAGCTGACCTAGTCAGTGATGTAACCGTGTCTCGCGGGGAATTGTCTATCTTGAATCGATCAATTTAAAAGTTCGAGCTCTTCCCTCACCGTGCAGATTTCTGTCAAAATACTTAAGCACATGTGGAGGGGGAGTACTTCTGAAAATGCAAACCTCTCAAGGTGTTATAAAATGTTTTCACTTATAAAATATCTTGAGAAATTTTCGAGAAAATGGTTTTATGGCAACATAGGATAGTCATGGAGTTATAAGGTGACTAAGGTTAGGAATAACCGTCCTATGATCCACCAGAGCCGGAGGGATCTACCCAAGGACACCACTAACAGATAGAACTTAGAAGTCCTTAGGTATGATTATAAAAAGGAGAAAATGAGAATCGAAGAAAGAAGGAGTTGAAGAATTCAAAAGAAAAGTAAAGAAAAGGGTGAAAAGAAATAGCCCTCCAAATTATTCAACTTAGGGCAGACACCGGGTTCAATACATATGCTATTGGCTGTTACTAGATGACACCGGTATTGAAGATCAAAGTCGTCATAGACCCAGTGACGCATTCACTAAACCTTCTTAGCCACTCAAGTTTCACTCAACAAAAGCTTGTTTCATTCTCACAGGGAACCCTATGTAAACTATCGGCTTTCTCCTAGAGATTGCTGGTATTGAAGAAGGAGACCCTCTCCCTAGTCTCCACTCAGGAAAACTAAAGCGCACTATTGAGTCTAGAGCCACAAGATTCATTAAAAGATCTCTTAGGAACACTTGACTTTTCATCACTTGTCGTTCAACAATAAGGACGCAAGTGATACTATTCTAGAGTCCTACACAGATCTTAGCAATCTGTCAAGAACATTTATGAGAGGTTCACAACTGTGATCCTCAGTGATTGAATGGAAACTCCTGCCAGGGTCAACATCAAACAGCCCTGACAGCAGGTCACTTCGGTAACTCCTTGTGGGTTACGCTTAGTGTGTCTCAAACGGTCTACAGTCGTGGGGTGATGCTTCGGTGTACCTCAGCGACTCACCTGAACCGTAGATGTACTTCGGTACATCGTGTTAGCCTTCTTGAGGGCATCCGGTTTCAGGAACAGCCTTTGCGAGAATTAGAGATGTTTTTTCACATTATGCTGTTAACACTCTCGAAATTCAAACTTGTAAGTGCTGAAAATCCCGCTAAGGAGATTCCTTTCAAGAATCGAGTCCTGAATATGTGGGTCATTACTTGAACTTGTTCAAAGTAATGCCAACTGTCTCTTACGGGATTCGGACGGCTGATTCGCCCGACCAAGGTGAATGGAATCAAGACATTCATCAGTAGAAAAATTGTAGTAATCAATTCTTTATGAAAAGATTACAATGATCAATTGGTGTTTGTGACTGTACCTGAGATGCTGCTGCTGATGGATGCTCGCGGGAGGAAGAGATCTTGCTGATTCTCCACATGCTCATACCAACAACATCACAATAGAAGTTCTCTCATAATCAAAAGCAACACAAAGTCAAAATGATTCTTCATCAAATCAAAGAATCTACAAAGTTATAAAGAACCGAGAACTACTTCACATCTGGAATACACTGTCAAAAGAGCGTGTGAGCATGTTGGAGAAAGACGTGGAGACACTGGAGCAACGAAGCGGACCTGATGTAGATTACCACAACATCACCATATCCACTCCCGAACAAAGAACAAAGATAAATGACGACGTCAAAGCTAAAAACTACAAAGAAAACAAGATCCTCACACTGGGGAGATTGTTGGATTCAAGACACTTCTTCTCACAAGAAAGAAGAATGTCAGAAGACGTCAAAGCAGCTATTAGATCAGCACCTACAACGTTTCAATATTACTTAAGTCATTAATTACCAACACTTAGGGGGAGATTTTTGGAATCACTCCTAAACTATATTTGTAATCAATATGTAATAGGTTGCTTAATTAGGCTTTTATGTTTGTATTAATGGCAAGGCTTATGTAGAAAGCTCATAAGCCTTGGCCCAAGCCCATAAGGAAGGAAGGGAACTTGTAGTGTTGTCCTAGTCCCTTCCCCTATAAATAATGTTGTAAACCTCCATTTGAAGGTTGGTTGTTCACTTTCACATATATCCTACGCATAAACTTTCTTTCATTTATATCGTGTGTGTGTGCAAGTGTTCATCCGATCACTTCTTACCTTATTTCTAACATATTGATGCTTGTGTTATAATATGGTGACCTAACAGAGATATTATGATACTTATGTCCATGTTCATAATTTTTATTTTTCAATATGACCTACCAGAATTCACATGTTTTTTCATGCTCAATTCTCTCATTATTGGTTTCATTTGCTATGATAATTAACAAGAGCCATGGTCAATTGATTTCAAAAGTTGGTTTGTACCTCCTAGTCCTATTTTCACACATGAACAATTATATGTAGCTCTTTCAAGAGTCAAAGAAAACAAGGTTTGAAGGTTGTGGGTTGTGATGAGAAAGACAATGTTTCGAAAACCACTACAGATGTCGTCAACAAAGAAGTGCTTCACAGTGTATGATCAATTTTCAAATGGTACGCACAATACATATGACATGTTCTATACAATATTTGCATTGTTTTGTTGACATGAATTGTTAGGTTTTCAAGGAAGGCACATCTGGATATTACTTCAATACGTCTCACTATACTCATCAAGACCAACAAGTTTGAAGACAACAATGCATGAACGTTTTTTTATTTTAATTGCTACAAAACTCTATTGATTTGTCGAATGTATGACTTAATACAGGATTGATCATTTCAAATATTAATGCAACATTGTTACGTTCTTTCATTTTTTTGTTATTCACACATTATATTTAGAAAAAAGTTAACTCTTTAAACATAACCCGACGTTGGACGGGTCTTAAGCTAGTCTTATCATATATCAATAACTATACGAACTTAAATAAATAAACAAAAATTTACAGCAGATAATTGTTCCCGGACATACAATCACCCACACAAATAGATATCCTATTAAAAGAAGCATATCCCAATAATAAATAATTTGTATGTGATAAACACAGTGGGAACATGATGACCACAACTTCTTTAACAAATCCAAATCGGTCCCTCAAAATCTAACATAACAACATTTAAGTCCAAAAAGACTTATTAGCTGTCACGTCCGTTTAGCGCGTTCACGCGTTAAAATATATCCTGTCGACACCATTATATATTCTCCGTCGTATCTATCAACCCCTTTATTGCCGGTGTCTTTATCCTTGAAATATCCTGCAAAAATACAATATTTATCAAATCTTGTATATAATAAATATATTTATATACCAAAAAATGCCTTCATTGGAGGAAGAATTATTTCCTTCAACTCCAGGCAAAATCAAGATTCATCACAACATGAATCGTACGTTTCATAGATGTTTTACATCCACGTCAACTTTGTTTTTATGGGCTTTGTTTTTAATCGCGTTAACGGTTTCTTATTTGAGCATACAAGGTTTTGTTGATTCTGGTAATAGGTATTTGCGCCCTCGTGCCCATAACCCTCCTAACGATTATAATGACGCTATTGGTGGACCTCAATGGGAGAAACAGATACGTGCATCGGGACGAATACGAAGATCTAATGGTTTGTCGGTTTTAGTTACGGGTGCTGCCGGTTTTGTTGGGTCGCATGTTTCGTTGGCTTTGAGAAAACGAGGTGATGGTGTTGTTGGTATTGATAACTTTAATGATTATTATGCTACCTCATTGAAATATGCACGACAGGATTTGCTAAACTCGCATGATGTTTTTATTGTTGATGGAGATATTAATGATAGCCGTCTTTTGAAAAAGCTTTTTGAGCTTGTTGCTTTTACACATGTTATGCATTTGGCGGCTCAAGCGGGTGTGCGTTACGCGATGGAAAACCCGCATTCGTACGTTCATAGTAATGTAGCTGGTTTAGTGTCGCTTTTAGAGCACTGTAAATTAGCCAACCCGCAGCCTGCAGTCGTTTGGGCTAGTTCCAGTTCTGTCTATGGTTTGAATGAGAAAACACCGTTTTCTGAAGCGGATCGGACTGACAGGCCCGCTTCATTATATGCAGCTACTAAAAAAGCCGGTGAAGCTATTACGCATACCTATAATCATATTTACGGGTTGTCCATTACTGGGTTGAGGTTTTTCACTGTTTACGGCCCATGGGGTAGGCCTGACATGGCGTATTTTTCGTTTACAAAAGATATTATTTCGGCTAGACCTATAACGATTTATAGAGGGAAGGATCGGGTCGATTTGGCTCGAGATTTTACGTACATTGATGATATTGTGAAAGGGTGTGTAGCATCTTTGGATACTTCGGGTAAGAGTACCGGGTCGGGTGGGAAGAAAAGAGGGGCAGCCCCATATCGGATTTTTAACTTGGGGAACACGTCACCAGTAACTGTTCCCACGTTAGTCACTATATTAGAAAAGAATTTGAAGATAAAGGCTAAGAAAAATGTGGTTACTATGCCAGGTAACGGTGATGTGCCGTTTACACATGCGAATATTAGTTTAGCGAGAAAGAAACTTGGGTATAACCCGACTACAGATTTGCCAACGGGGTTGAAGAAGTTTGTTAAGTGGTATTTATCGTATTATGGCGACGATCGCGGCAAGTTTATAAATCAGTAGTTTGCTCTTGTTAGGATTTCTTTTATTAGTGCTTTTAGGATGTAACGAAATTTTAATTTGATTTGAGAGACTTGTGTATCATACTGGGGTAAGGTAGACAATGCTTATCCTATGTTAATTTTTGTTTTATTTGATTAGTGAAGGATAGAAGTTATTCTTGTTTTTTTTTTCTTCTTTTAAACTGTTGATTCAGTTTGTGATGCGTGATGCTTTATTATTATACATGTGTGAAACTTTTAAGCTATTATTTCCAATTTGGAAAATATATTTGATGTGTTATGTGGTTCTTGAAACCAAAAGTAAACCCGATTTTATTCAAAAGAAAACATTAAGGCTAATGTTTGGTGATGACGTATAGTACGTATAACAGGCATGTTGGGCTTAATTCGTGTTATACACATACTGGGCGCATGCCCAACAACGAAAATAACTACGAACACCGGACCAACAGTAAGCCCAATAACGAAATTGGCTATAGTCCAAATTAAAAGACGCACGTAGGATACTTAGCGGACCGAACCTCCGGCCGCGGAAGGTATCCTGTGTCCGCATCCGCGATTACCACGGGACCTTGTCCGACAAGGGTCCCACTCCGGCTGCTAACTCTTGTATGTGAGTAATCAGAAAACCCTAGCGGTAAACCTCGCCTATAAAAAATGCTATAATCCCTATACAAGGTACAAATTTCTCTCTCATAATAATACACACATACTCTCATTTCTCTGACAAGAATGTGTACTTACTTTCACGTCGGAGTCTAATCGTGGGGTCCGTCCCACGGTAAGGCTAACGGTTTACTCTTTCTTGTGCAGGGATCCAATTAAACTACTTGGATTAGTACAAGATCAGCCCACCAACGGCTTGTTAGCCCAGTCCAACAAGCAACACTAACACCCATCATAACCCGTCACACTTTTTGTACTAACAAGTTGGCGCCATCCGTGGGACCCAGTACACAACTGCGTTCTCGAAAATACTCACCATAGGCACTCGGTCCGAACCAACTCCCGCTCTTGTATCCACGCTACGGAGTACAGCGGAAAGAGAAAATAATGCCACTCTGGCGGAACTAGAGGGACTTGCGTCCGAAGCAGCCCTCCGGAAGTACTGCGACAAGTATTTCGATGAGATCTTACCGATTGTGACAGAGAAAGTCCGGAAACAGGAAAGAAGGGCCAAAGCGGTAAAAGCACTGAAACCCCAGGCGAATCTCCATAAAGCTTCACATCATCACAAGCCAGAAATGCTAACTGGAAGAAGGGACTTGAGGAAACAACTCGAGTCTAAGAAGCATCGGAACACACAGGACAACTACGACCGAAGGTGTACTCGGTCTAAATCACCAAAAAGGAAAGACGCTGAACGAGAGACGGTGTTCAAAAAACTGCGCAAAAGTGTGTTTCACAGGCTGGGGGACAAAGAAGAAAGCGTCTCCGTGTATTCCAAGGACCCTAGAAGACCAATTCACCATGGCGTTAAGAGAAAAGAGGAGAGTAGCTACCAAGACTCTTACTCGCAACAGGTGGGGCCCAACTTCAGAGGGCATGGAGCTGAAAAGACACAGTCGCGAAAGGTAGGCCAATGCTCAGGCAATGGACCAAACGGAAGTAGATATCGGAAGTCCGAAGCCAAGAAGCGGAAGTCAAGTAATGACGACGATGACGACCTGGCCAGACCTTGGGTATGTATGGAGACTGATCCGTTCACTCCACATACCCGCTGCTTCGAGATGCCAACAAAAACACGTATGCCAACTAGCGTAAAAACGTATGACGAGAGTGGAGACCCAGAAGATCGTCTCAAAATCTTCCAGGCGGCGGAAAAAGTAGAACGATGGGCCATGCCAACCTGGTGCCACATGTTTAACTCCACATTAACTGGATCCGCTAGGGTCTGGTTTGACGACCTCCCGCCAGAATCAATAGATGGTTATGATAAGCTGAAAGAGGCTTGATAACATCAAATAGTCCTGAATATTAAGTGTCAATTTCCCTCGATAATGCTAGTATTTTATATCATTTATATGGATTTACGCTTGTTTTCCTTTATATTTCACTTTCAGGTAAATTACGAGATTAGTGTGAAGAAATAAAAAATAAGCCAAATCACTACACCAGGGAAAAATAAGCCAAATCACAATTGTTGATTAGTGTGAAGAAATAAAAAAAAGTGCTCTCCAGATGGTGAACTCGGCATGGAGGAAAGAAGTAGTGTAAGAGTGACGGTGTGGAATATCCGTTTGTTGAGGATATCCGACATCCAGGAGCTTTAGATCTTGTTTGGGTAGATCTTGCGTTGAAAGCGACTAAAGATCTTCGGTAAATCTAGTCATAAAGGTGAAAAGTTTGTTAAATGTTGTTGTTCTCAAAAGATAAAATCAATTTTATTATTATTATTATTATTATTATTATTATTTTTATTTATTTATTATTATTTCTTTTTGGTAAATTTGTATTTTTTGAGCATGATAAAGGAGATGTTGTGAATAATTTTAGATGATTTGTATCTTTGTGTTTGATATGTTTGATGAAGATGATGATGTGACATGTGTAGATTTCAAAGGAAGACTGTATTATCAGATTCAATGAATAATGCACATTACACAAGATTAAATAGAAACAAAACACGAAAAACCCTAAATGCCAAATGGGCGTAGACTACTACGGGGCCAAATGGGTCTTATTAAACTAACACACCCTCTCAAACTCACAGTGTTGCAGCGGTAAACATTGAGAGTTTGTCAAACAAAAAAACTGAACTAAAAATGAAAGGCAAACAAAAGCGGAGTGTCCCAGAGTGCAGACTTAGTGTTAAACGAAGTCTCAAACCAATGCAATCCAAACTGTTACAAGACGAAATAAGGTTTGAAACAAACGATCTAGGTTGATGCAAAACCAAAACAAATCGATTGCAAAATCAGAGCAGAGCAACACAAATACAGAGATGAATGAGAGCAGATCCAGGAAGGCAGAATGATACAGATTCAGATAGGCATATTCAGGCAGACAGGGGCAAATTCAGACAGGCAGACATGAGCAGATTTAGACAGACAAACAAGTGCAGACAAAACCAGGCGGAACCAGATGCAAACCCACGTGTGAAATCATAGGTGAAACCATATCTATTACCGATATCAATACCAATACCAGTTCCTAGTTCCATTACAGGTACCAATTTATACAAGTTCCACTACTAGAATACTAAACAACATCGACGAAAATTAGCGACCAAATTAGTTTGTCAAAGAAAAATGGTTCACAGTGACGGTTTAGCGATAGATTAACTAAAAAATTGGCTTTGATAAATTTTGATAATTCCCTCTAAATATTTTTGTTTTTAGCCATTTTACGGGTACAAAATGATGAGTGAATAGGCACTCATCACATGTTGAACTGGATTTTTACTAAGGTCGCTAGCTCCTTTGTTGTCACAAAAAATAGAGATGTCGTTTAGTTAAATACCATAGTCGACAAGAGATTGCTTCATCCATAGAGCTTGTTGACATGCTTTTCCTGCTGACACGTACTCATCTTCGGTTGTTGAGATGGTGAGAGTTATTTGTTTATGGGAGAACCACGAGATGAGACAATGTCCAACAAAAGTACACATATCACTTGTACTTTTTCTATCAACATAGTCACCAGCATGATCTGAGTCGGCATCCACTTGGTTTCAACACCCGTTCCCTTGGGATACCATAAACCTAAGTCTATAGTACCTTTGATGTATCTAACGATTCGTTTCACGGCTTCAAGATGTGATGTTTTAGGATCTTCTTGAAAGCGAGCACATAGACAAACACTAAACATAATGTCAGGTCTACTAGCCGTAAGATAAAGTAGAACTACCAATCATTCCTCTATATTTGGTGTTATCTACTGATTCACCTTCCTCATCCTTGGTGAGTTTGGTTTTCAAGGACATAGGTGTTTTAATAGGTTTAGAATCTTTAAGTCCAATTTTTTTAAGCATATCTTTTATGTATTTAGATTAATTATAGAAGATTCCGTCTTCTAATTGTTTAATTTGTAATCCTAAGAAAAAGTTTAGTTCTCTCATCAAACTCATCTCAAACTCGTCGTGCATGATTTTTGAAAAATCATCACATAGCTCTTGACAAGTTGACCCGAATATAATATCGTATATTTGAACGATAATAATATGTGACTTCTTTTTCTTAGTGGAGAGTGTATTGTCTACTAGTCCCATGGTGTACTTATGTTCAACTAAGAATGTTTTAAGTCGATCATACCCAGCTTTTGGTGCTTGCTTAAGTCCGTATAATGCCTTTTTAAGTTTTTAAACGTGATTTGGTTTTTCAAAATCAGTTAACCCAGGTGGTTGTGCAACATAAACTTCTTCATTGATAAAACCATTCAAAAATGCACTCTTGACATCCATTTTAAAAAGTTTGAAGTCATGTGCACATGCACATGCAAGTAAAATTGTAATAGACTCGAGCCTAGCAACTGGGGCAAAAGTTTCATTGTAGTCAATGCCTTCTTGTACTAGCCTAGCTTTGTTTCTAGACACTACACCATTTTCATCCATTTTATTTTGAAAAACCCATTTTGTTCCAATTATGTGATTTTTAGGTTGAGGCACTAATGTCCAAACATCATTTCTAACAAATTGTTTTAATTCTTCTTACATAGCTATGACCCAATATTCATCTTTTATGGATTCATTTATATTTTTTGGTTCAATGGTTGATACAAAACAAAATAGTACTTTGATTTTGGACTTTTGATCTTAAGGTTCTTTCATTAATTTTTCCTATGACACTCTCTAATGGATGACTTTTAGATTCTTTGATGTTGATAATTTCTTTGTTTAATAGTTCATTTTCCTTGTCATTATCTAGATTATCTTGGTTTTCAATAAGTTGACTTTCAACTAAGTCATCATCTACTAGAAGTGATGTCTTAGAGGGAGGTCGACTTTCGTCAAACATTACATTCAACGATTCCTCGACTCTCAAGGTTTCTTTGCTTAAAACAATGTAAGCTTTGCTATTTTGTGAATATCTAAGGAATACACCTTCATAGGACTCTGGGTCAAATTTGGTGAGATAATCCTTTGTGTTTAGAATAAAACATTTACTTCCAAAAACTCTAAAGTATCCTAGCGTAGGCTTTTTACCTCTATATAGTTCATATGGAGTTTTGTTAAAAAATGGTCGAATTAAAACTCTATTTAAAATGTAGGTTGATGTGTCAACGGCGTTACACCAAAAATTTTATGGTATGGTTTGTTCATTAAGCATTGTTCTACTCATCTCTTGAAGAGTCCGATTTTTACATTCTACTACACCATTTGACTGAGGAGTAGGACGAGCTGATTAGTGTGAAGAAATAAAAAAATAACCAAATCACTGCACCAGGGAAAAATAACCAAATCACAATTGTTGATTAGTGTGAAGAAATAAAAAAGTGCTCTCGAGATGGTGAACTCGGCATGGAGGAAATAAGTAGTGTAAGAGTGACGGTGTGGAAGATCCGTTGTTGAGGATATCCGACATTCAGGAGCTTTAGATCTTGTTTGGGTAGATCTTGCGTAGAAAGCGACTGAAGATCTTCGGTAAATCTAGTCATAAAGGTGAAAAGTTTGTTGAATGTTGTTGTTCTCAAAAGATAATATTAATTTATTATTATTATTTTTTTTAATAACACTTTATTAGAAACTCATAGATTTACAAGAAATTAGTGAGGAGCCGAGATACTATCTGAGCCCCCACTCCTCTAGCTATAGCAAAGCTAATCCTAATAAATATATGAATAGCAGCACGTGTTTCAATGTCTTGAATCACAGAGAACTTTTGGATTCGCTTCAGTAAGGTTACCGCATCCTTCTCAAGTTCCCCAAAAGAAGAGAATGAGAAGGGGAGAAACCCATATCCAATTTTCGCACACTTAGCTCATATTTGACGCGTTTACGTTGTGCGACCTCAATCACTGCACGACCTGGCACAAAATCAACCATACCAGTTTGCGTTAAGGGCGATGACCCTGTCAGATCGACACATACATCAAGACCTCCAACCCACGAGTAGAGCAACATATCAGCCGAATGTAAGGGGTTGTCCCTTTCTCCATTAAGCCCTATTAATTATTATTATTTATTATTTTTTTTAGCAACCTTATTATTTATTTATTTATTATTTTTTTTGGTTAAATTTGTATTTTTTGGGCATGATAAAGGAGATGTTGTGAATAATTTTAGATGATGTGTATCTTTGTGTTTGGTATGTTTGATGAAGCTGATGATGTGACGTGTAGATTTGAAGGGAATATTGTATTATCAGATTCAATGAGTAATGTACATTTCACAAGATTAAATAGAAACAAAACACGAAAAACCTTAAATGCCAAATGGGCCTAGACTACTACGGGCTAACTGTGCCTTATTAAACTAACACACCCTCTCAAACTTACAGTGTTGCAGCGGTAAACATGGAGAGTTTGTCAAACAAAAAAACTGAACTAAAATTGAAAGGCAAACAAAAAGCGGAGTGTCCCAGAGTGCAACTTGGTGCTAGACGAAGTCTCAAACCAATGTAATCTAAACTGTTACAAGACGAAATAAGGTTTGAAACAAACGAATCAGGTCTATGCAAAACCAAAACCGATCGATTGCAAAATCAGAGTAGAGCAACACAAATACGGAGATGAACGAGAGCAGATTCAGACAGGTAGAATGATGCAGATTCAGACAGGCATATTCAGGCAGACATGTGCAAATTCAGAAAGACAGACATGTGCATATTTAGACAGATAAACAAGTGCAGACAAAACCAGATGCAGAACCACATGCAAAATCATAGGTGAAACCATATCTATTACCGATATCAATACTAACACCAATTCATAGTTCTATTACAGGTACCAATTTACACAAGTTTGCACACTACTAGAATACTGAACAACAGCGACGAAAATTGGCGACCAAATTAGTTTGTCACAGAAAAATGGTTCACAATGACGGTTTAGCGATAGATTAACTACAAACTTGGCTTTGATAATTTTTGATAATTCCCTCTAATTTTTGTTTGTCCCGCCTGAGTGTGTCACCAAAATTTTCCATTCTCCCTCCATTTCCATTCTCCCTCCATTTGGGGCTCTCATTGTTTACTTTATTCACCCACATCTAGTCTGCATCGCCAACCACAAACCATTCACATTCAACTATGGCTCCCCATCCTCCTAAGTCAGACCACAATTCCAAGTCATTCACTACCAATTTCAAGTCCACTACTCTACAAATCAGGTATTTTAATGTTGTGTATCTTCAATTCCATAACTGATTTGAGGTGTACATGTGTCAATTTCTTGTTTTGGTGATTTTCGAATTTAGGGTTCATATGAATCCGAATCTGTATAACCTTATAACATTTGATCTGCTACAATTGATTCTTATTACATGTATATTTCGTGCATTAATTCTCATTCCATGCTTAATTTGGAATATTACATGTATTTGTTTTAGGACTTGTGATAAATTGTTTGGTTATGGACTTATGGTAAAAAAAAAGTAAATAGTTTGCATGGTTATGATAAATTGTTTGGGGCTGTTTGAGTCACTTAAGGGCTGTTATGTCACTTAAGGTTGTGAATCTGTGGCTATATGAGTAACTAGGGGTTGTTTTAGTCACTTATGGGTTTTTTATATGTATGTTCATGTTTGTGCTTGGTCTAAAATCACTCTGCCTTCGTCGTCCCTTCGTACACCGCCGTCGTTCCTTCGTACACCGCCGTCGCAATAGATTCATTGTCAAGGCTGTAAGTTGTTTATTAGGTTTCGAATTCAATATAATAGTGGTGGCATCATTGACATGTTTTTTTAACTTGTTGCTGATGTTTAAAGTATGTGAAATGAATATTTGATCCGTATTCTAGTTGTATTTGGCTAACATAAGGTAAAATGAAGGAGATACTCTCACATCGACTTAGCAGTAAGTGTTGAAATACTTAATGTCAGGTTTCAAGTCATGGTTGAAATATTAATCATAAATCTTAGCATTTAGTGTACATTATAGCATTTTGGCAAGCATGTTTGTGTTAAAAAAAACATGTACAAGAACAGTTGCATACAATTGCATTGGTACATGTTGGAGCTCTTCGTGCCAACGTACCCTTGTGGTGATCTAGTGCTGTTGTTCCCTATTCACTATAGTATAAAAACAGTTTAATTAAAGTAAACAAAACTAATAGTGAATCAATGACTGAAAAGATATAGATAAAACACATGAGTAATTTTCAACGTCATATTCTTATTAGAAATGAATCAGAAGAATACGTTACCCTAGTACTTGCAGAACAATACTAGGGATTGAAATGACAAAGTGTTTGCAACTCCTCTCTAAGCTCAGGCTAAGTCTGAGCACAACTACAAGTACCCACTGAGCTATCTTAGGGATTAAGTTGTAATTGGGGGAGTGAAAGATGGCTTGCGTGTATGTGTGTTTTTACAATTCACAAGCTTTACCTTTCACTCCATCTCTTATGCTATTTATACAAGTATGAGTTTTAACTCTTTCCTAAGTGACAAACTGACAATTTTGCAGAAGACAAAATACTGATGTATTTTGTCTCTATTTACAAAGACTATATTAGGTAAAGGGACCAAGTCACTTTCTTCATGTCAGTACTGATGCTGAGCCTTTTAGGAAAGGTTGACTTCTTGAAGATAAGTACTCCGTCTTTATCGCTTCAAGCATAACCGTTTTGTCCCGCCCATTCTTCAGTCTTCATAGTCTTCAATCTTTAGTTTCAGTTTGTCTTCAGTGTTTGTAGTTGGAGAGGTGTTTGAGGGATTCAGTAAGTTATTGTCATCACTTACTGAATCCACCATCTTCTTCTTGACTCAGTCTTCACCCTTTAAGTTCCGCCTTACTGAGTGGAGAGACTTCTTCTATGTCTCTTACTGAGCGTCCTGAAGATGGCTCACTGAGAGACTATGCACTCAGTGACCTGTTAGTATTTAACGGTCTAAGCACTTAGGCTATTTTTTTATTCAAATCCTAGCTTAATGGGTTTGGGTATTTACTAAACCCAACAGTCTCCCCCTATTTGGATATAAAAATAGCCTAAGTGTTTGATCAGTGTAAGTGAGCAAATGGCTTCTTTGAATGTACTAATGAATACAATAAGGAACACTGAATATTTTAACAAAGCATACATCGTTTATTGATCAAATTACAAGGTTCCTATCACTAGTACACAAGATAATTCAAAATGATGTCAGTCCAGATGGATTCCCAGTGCTTCAAGCTTGACTTTCTTGGTGATGAGTGTTTCCCTGTCAGGATGGTCTCTTATCTTGGCATTTAAGTCAGCACAGAACCTGACATTTGCAGGAGTCTGAATTTGAGAGGCCCCTGGTATGTAGCTTAGCATTGCAGCTACACCTGCTTGATCAATGTCACTCCATCTTTGAAATGTTGGGTTTCCATAGACATCAATGTGGAATAGCCCTCTTTCAGGCTTTTCAATCACCAGACAGTTCACGAACTTAACACCTTCGGGCAGCTCCCTGTTACACTCCAGTCCAGGCACTTTAATCTCAGGCTGGAACTCAACTCTTTTCCTTTTGCCAGTGGATGATTGTGGTTGAGATCCTTGAGGTGCAGTTAAGGCGGGCTGAATCCCCAGTTGTGCTGGTGCATCCCTCAGTCTTTCATATCTTTTATTGAGCATCTTCATCAGCTCCTTAACCACCGCATTTTGCTTCTTTTCAATTATTGGACCGAGTTCATCGAGTTCAGTGATCCCAAAGTCAGTGAATTTTAGGGGATCATGAACCTCGAAATGTCTTTTATCATCCCCATGTAGACGTTCATTGCTAGTGGTTTAGACCTGGGAATGATTTTGACATCAGTGATCTTCTCAGGCAGTCTTCTGCTTGTCATTGTCCAATTATAATGGTCAATTCTTGCTTTCCTGATGGCTGCAGTTCTTTTGTTCTTTTCTTCCAACTGCTTTTTCATTTCAGCCATTTTTTCTGCCTGAGCATCCTTGAACTTCTGTCCTGCCTGACCCTTTTCAAGCTTCTTAGCATCTATTCCAATGTTTTCAGCTTCCTCAGCAACTACTTGTACCAGTGCTTCTCTGCTCTTTCTTTCCTCTTCAGCAAGTTTCTTTTTCCTTTCCTCCTTAGCAAGGTATGAACTTAGCTGTTGTGGTGTGAGCAGGTACTCAGTGTTTCCGATCTTAAAGGGAATCTTCTCAGGCTCAGATGGTGTTATCATTATGCCTTTTCCTTTGTCCTGGCCTGAAGAAGAAGATGCTACCAGGGGCGGTGTTGTTGTTATGATTGGTTTTGTGATTGTCAGTGTTGTTGTTGTTTATGTTGGTGGTGGGATCGATGAGATTGGTACAGCTGGGACTGGTGGTGATGATGATATTGAAGCTTCAGATACTAGTGGTGTTGGCTCCCCCTCAGTGTGAAGAGGAGTTTCTTCAGCAGTATTCTCCCCCTCAACTGTTGTTGAAGCGTCAGTGAGGGCAAGAGTTGGTGTTGGTGCTGATGGGGACTGAGTTGCTTGACCCTTGAAGGCCTGATAAATTTCAGTGATCATCGCCTTGATATCTGAAGTATCGGTTTGAATACCAGTGACTTTTGCTTCCAAATTTGCCTGAGATACTTCCAAAGCAGTCATTCTGGGCCCGAGATTCCAGGCCAAGGAAGAAGATGCTTGAGCCAAAGTAGCCACCTGAGTCTTCACAGAGCCCAATGTAGCTTGAAGAGATTGGACTGAAGATTGAAGACCCTGAACATTCACAGATTTGAGCATTTTGATCAGTTCAGTGAGGCTGGAGGATTGTTTCAAGTAGGCCTCAGTAGCCTTCAGCACTTTAGAATTGAGCGTTGGGTCTTCTTTGACAAATTCCCTGATTTCATCTATCTTAGTGCCTACACCCTGAAGGTGCCTGAGAAAGTTAGCCAAGTTGTCATCCAGTCTGTGAAGAGTGTCATACATCAGATCCATGTGCTCATGAACGTTTTTGTTGGGATATGAAAGTGCTGAAGATATGAAAGTACTGAAGATATGAAAGTACTGTAAGCTGTAAAGTACTGGAAGAAGTCAAAGATTCAAAGTACTGCTAAAGAAAAAGTCAAAGTACTACACTATGAAGTCAAAGTACTGAAAGAACAAAAGAACTGTTATATTCGTTTATGGAAAGTATTGAAACTCTAGAATAGTCTATGTTTAGATTACTTGTCGTACAAGGATACAAATTGTAAACCGACTAGGATATCCTTGAGCCTATAAAAGGACTCCTAGATTGGCATTAGAGGTACGAGTTTATGAGTTTTAGAGTTTACGAATTCACAAGTTATTTAGTGTTTTAGAGAGAAGTTCGATAATCTTAGAGTTGTTTAGAGTATCTGCATAATAAGCAGATTTAGAGTTTATAATAAAAGTTATTCTTCTTAGCTTTGTTAAGTAAATTCCGCGTACTTAATAAAGATTGCTCAGTGTTTCTTTGTTAATAACTTAGGATTTATCCGAGGTTATTAAACCTTAACAAGCTAGTTTAAGTTAGTTTGATTAAAGTATAACGATCCAACAAGTGGTATCAGAGCTTGTGTGGAAACTCTGACTAGGAAGAAACCCTACTTCAACAATATTCAAGATGTCGACTGAAGCTGTTCCACCACCCTCAATCACCTCACTCAGAATTCCAATAATCAAGAAAGGAGAATATGATCTCTGGTGCATGAAGATGAGGCAGTATATTGCCATTACAGACCATGCTTTATGGAATGTAACTGTAAATGGGAATGAAGTAGTTCCAGAACCTATTAATGTTCCTGGACAACCAATAGCACCAAAGGCAGTCTTACCAGCAGCAACTCTAAGGAATCAAGAAAAGGCACTAAACATATTCTTATCTGCCATTCCAGATGTTCATCTTCTCAAATTTCATGATGCTAAAGATGCTAAGCAGCTCTGGGCTGCTCTCAAGACCAGATTTGGAGGGAATGAAGCCTCTAAGAAGATGCACAGAAATTTGCTGAAGCAACAGTTTGAAACTTTCACAGTAGGTGAAAGAGAAAGTCTTGATGCTGCATATGACAGGTTTCAAAATCTCCTCAACATGTTGGAGTTATACAAGGCAGAAGTATCAGTTGAGGATGCTAATTTGAAGTTTCTAAGGATTTTGCCATCAACATGGCATGTGATTGCTACAATGATCAGAGGACAACAAGGTTTGGATGTCATGGACTTTGATGATCTCTATCATCAACTGAAGGTGTATGAGCATAAGATGAGTGGTCAAACAAATTCTAAGTCTCATAGTATAGCTTTTCTATCATCTGAAAAGAAGGGCAGTACTTCTGTCAAAAGTACTGCTTCTCCTCAAAGTACTGTTTCTCAAAGTACTGCTGTTTACAACCCCCTTCATATGCTCAGCAGGCCCCACCACCTACCACTTTGCACTCAGATGAAGTTGTGTGCTCCTTCTTTGCACAACAAGCCAGTTTACCTGTCACTTATGAGGAAGATCTAGCGCAGATTGAAGAAGATGCACTTGAAGAAATTGATATCAGGTGGCAAGTTGCTATGATCACTGCAAGGATCAAAAAGTACATGAAGAAGACAGGCAAAAGCATTGATTTCAAACCAAAACAAGGAATAACTTTTGACAAATCCCAAATTGAATGCTTCACTTATCAAAATACTGGTCACTTTGCAAGGGAGTGCAGGTTTGCTAAGTATCAAGCAAACAGGACATCTGAGAAACCAAAACTTGAGCTCAAAGAAATTCCAATTACTGAAACAAAGGCTTTGGTTGCTCAAGAGAAGTTATCAGAAGTTGACTGGAGTGAAGAGTTTGATGATGAACCAGTGACTTACTGTATGGTAGCAGTGGAAGATGCAGTTGAAGACACAGTGGAAGCATTGGACTGGAGCACTGCTTTTGATGAAGAACCTGAACATGCTGCTTTGGAATCTGATGATGGATTTGGAGGATTTGATTGGAGCAAAGAAAGTGAAGATGATCCTGTTCTTCTTGCAATGGTGGCTACTTCACCAACTCAGTCTCCTATCTCTGAGGTATGCTCCAACTGTTATGATTTTTATCAAAAACTACTTAACAGTTATGTGATTGAAAGAGATAATTGTGTTAAGGCTAGATCTGAAGTGGCTGGTTATCAAATTACTTTAGAGTCTATGGAAGCTAAAATTATAACACATGAAAATAATGAAATGGCTTGGGCTGAAAAGTATGAACAATAGGATTACCAGTTAAAACTTAGTGAATGGAAACTAAACTGTAAAATTGCTGAAATTGAGAAATTAACTAAGGAGAGAGATGATCTGTTAGAAAAGTTTGCTGCCTGGAATGAATCTGGTCTGTCCCATGTTACTTATGTTGAAAAACAAAGAAGAGCATACATTAGAACTGGATTAGGTTTTGGTATGAACTTTGATAACATAGAAGAAAACCAAACTAGTAATCAGGATGTAGGTGATTTTGAGGACATAACCACTAGTGATGATGAACTCATTAACTATGTAGATACATCTAGTAATGAGGGCTCAATAAGTGAACCACCTCCTGAGTATAAGAAAGACAAGGGATATAATGCTTTCCCACATCCCATTAGTCATCAACCCATAAGGCCTGATGTTTCTCGATTTGGAGTAGACAGTCTAGAGTTTAGAAAGAAGCTTGTTGCTCAAACTAGGTCTGAAAAACCCAAAGAAACTGTTGAAAATAATGTTCAAAATCAAGCAGTACCTTCAAATCAAAGTACTGCTCCACAAGCAGTACCTTCTGCAAAATCTTTTCAAAACAGTACTGCTAAACCTTTTTAGGATAATTTTGGTCAAAACAGGTTTAATCATTCACCTAGAAGGCACAATAGTTTTGGTCATAGACATTGAAGAAGTCATATTGGGAGTATGGGTGAAAAACTGTGTTTTGTGTGTTTTAGTCCTAATCATTTAATCAAGGATTGTGAACATCATTCAGAATACCTTAGGAAATTTTCAAAGAATAGGACTGTTAACCAGAAACCTAGAGAGAACAAACCAGTTTGGAATAATTCAAATAGGGTTAATCACAGAAACTTCACACCAGATCATAGATACCCACATCAGAGAAAACCTTTTTCAAAACCTTCAGTATCTCACAGTACTTTTCAAAGTACTGCTCAGAAACAAGGTACTGATCACACTATTTGGAATAGGAATCCTAGGAGATCTCACTATCAACCTTGAAAGTATTATAATTCACATAGGGGATCTAGATCACAGGAACCACGTGTTAAACCAGAATGGGTTAAGAGGGAAGGTACTGCAGAGGGCCAAACAGTACTTTCGACAAAAAGTGAATCTGATGTTTTTATGATACAAGAAAAAGCTAATAATCTTGTAAAAGAGATTTATGTTGAAAATCCAAAAAGTTTTGAAAATCCACATGCTAAAGATCAAAAGATAATTCTGGATCATCATTTGAAAGATAGTGGGAATTACATACTCAAAGAATTTGAGTTTGTAACTCCACAAGGGGAACACAAGTCAGTAATGGCTTGGGTTCCTAAAAATCACTAACTCTTTTCTTTGTGTGTAGGGCAACCCAGAAGAGGAGCTTAAAGATCATCTGATCGTGGATAGTGGTTGCTCTGGAAGCATGACAGGAGACAAAGAGATCCTGTCTGATTTTAGAAATATTAGTGGAGGAAGAGTTGCATTTGGGAATGATCCCAATGGAGGAAAGATTACTGGCAAAGGAACTATCAAAGCAGGGCTTATAGACTTTGAGAATGTTAGATATGTGAAGGAGCTTAAGTTCAACTTGTTATCAGTCTCTCAAATTTGTGATAAAAAGCATACTGTGTTATTCACAGACACAAAATGTCTCATCCTCTCCTCTGATTTTAAGCCTGTTGATGATGAATTAGTAGTCCTTAGAGTACCACGGACCAATGATGTGTATAGTTTAGACATGAAGAGTCTACATTCTTATGGAAGAGCCACATGTTTGGTGGCTAAAGCAACATCTGAAGAAGCACATCAATGGCATAGAAGATTGGGCCATGTTAATTTCAAGAATATCAACAAACTGGTCAAAGGCAATCTAGTTAGAGGTTTACCTTCAAAGACTTACAAGAATGATCACTCATGCTTGGCATGCAAGAAGGGTAAACAACACAAAGCTTCTTGCAAGAAGCTTGAGGAAAGAACTATTAGAGAACCGTTGGAGCTGTTACATATGGATTTGTTTGGACCTGTCTCTGTGGCAAGTTTAAATAAGAGAAAATACTGTTTGGTTGTTACAGATGACTGCAGTAGATTCAGTTGGGTTTTCTTTTTGGGTTTTAAAGATGATACTTTTGATGCTATTCAGACACTGATAATAGCACTTGAAAACCAATTAAGACTCAAGGTTAGAGGTATTAGATGTGATAATGGGACTGAATTCAAGAACAAGCTTATGGATGAATTTTGTGCAAACAAAGGTATAAAGAGGGAGTTTAGCATTGCAAGAACACCACAGCAAAATGGTGTTGCAGAGAGGAAGAATAGGACTTTGATTGAAGCAACAAGAACAATGCTAGCAGATTCCCATCTACCTATTCAATTCTGGGCAGAAGCTGTAAGTACTGCGTGCTATGTACTTAACAGAGTCTCTTTCACCAAACCACAGATGAAGACACCCTATGAATTGCTGATGGGCAATAAACCCAACATTCGTTTTATGAAGCCTTTTGGATGCCCTCTCACTATTTTAAACACCATTGATAATCTGGGGAAGTTTGATGGCAAGTCTGAAGAAGGATACTTATTGGGTTATTGCACTAACAGTAAAGGCTTTAGAGTATACAACAGAGTTACTAAGAAGATTCAAGATTGTCTTCATGTTGAGTTTTTAGAAGATCAAGACAATGAGAAAGGTAAAGGTCCTGATTGGATGTTTGATCTTGAGGTTTTAACTCCTTCAATGAATTATGTACCTGTTAGAGAAGAAAATCAACCTGTGCACAATGGAGAAGATTTACAATATGTTGTTCATGGAGTCAATATTAGACCGGATGCTGTTCATGATGAAGATCCTGTAAGTCCAAAACAAAGTACTGATTTTCCCAAGCAAAGTACTGATACTCCAAAACAAAGTACTGTTGCACCACAATCCTCATTATCTGCTGAGGATCAATCTATTCAAGAGGAACTTAATCAGATGCTTCTTCAAGATGTATTAGCACATTCTTACACTGATGAGCAAAGGAGAGCTTATGAAGAGGCAAAGAAGAAGAACAAGACTGCAGAGTACTCTCACAGTACTTTGGACAGTACTTTCGACCAAAGTACTGCTGCACCTGTTGACAGTACTTTAGATGATTTGGATGATCCTACCATGCCTGGATTAGAAGAAACTAATGATGAGTTTGCAGATGAAGGTATTTTCTTAGATTCGTATGAAGATGTTGATTTAACTAACTTGGATGATGCACATGGAGTTCCACAGTCTCCAATCTTAAGGATTCATAAAAATCATCCTACTGATCAAATCATTGGTCCTTCTACTTCTGGAGTGATGACAAGACACACAGCTAAGCGTTTTTCTAAACCTCATAATGCTTTACTTAGCTTTGTCTACAAACAAAACAGGCTGAATCATAAGGACCATCAAACCTGCCTATTTACTTGTTTTATCTCTCAAGAGGAACCCAAGAATATTGCTCAAGCTTTGACTAAAGAAAGCTGGGTTGAAGCTATGCAGGAAGAACTTCTTCAATTTAAACTTCAAGAAGTTTGGGTTTTATGTGATCTTCCAGATGGGAAGAAAGTTATTGGAACCAGATGGGTTTTCAGAGTCAAAAGAGATGAAAGAGGTAATGTTATCAAGAATAAGGCAAGGTTAGTAGCACAAGGCTACAGACAAGAAGAAGGAGTAGATTATGATGAAGTGTTTGCTCCTGTAGCAAGAATAGAAGCTATTCGGATATTTCTTACTTTTGCTTCTTATATGGGATTTCAAGTTTACCAGATGGATGTCAAGAGTGCCTTCTTATATGGCAAGATTACAGAGGAAGTTTATGTCAAACAACCTCCTGGTTTTGAAGATCCTAAACACCCAAACAAAGTCTACAAGGTGGTTAAGGCTCTTTATGGCCTTCATCAGGCACCTAGAGCTTGGTATGAGAGGCTCTCTACATTCTTATTGCAACATGGATACAGGAGGGGAGCTATAGACAAGACTTTGTTTATCAAGAGAGACAAGAAGGATATCATGTTAGTTCAAGTCTATGTTGATGATATCATCTTTGGGGCTACCAAACAGTCCATGGTTAAGGAGTTTGAGCAGCTGATGCAGAAGGAATTTCAAATGAGTTCAATGGGAGAGTTAACATTCTTTTTGGGACTTCAAGTTAAGCAGTCAAAGGAAGGAATTTTTATCAGTCAAGACAAGTATGTTACAGACATACTTAAGAAGTTCAATTTTGATGATATGAAGACTGTTACTACACCTATTAAATCTATCAATTCATTGGGCAAAGATGAAGATGGACAACCTGTTGAAGTCAAGTTATACAGATCAATGATTGGCTCTCTTATGTATCTTACTGCATCAAGGCCTAATATCATGTTTGCAGTTTGTTTATGTGCAAGATATCAAGTCTCACCAAAGATTTCTCACATGAATGCAGTAAAGAGAATCTTCTGTTATTTAAAACAACAACCTAAGTTGGGGTTGTGGTATCCAAAAGAGTCACCTTTTCACTTAGAAGCTTTTTCAGATAGTGATTATGCAGGTGATAATTATGATAGAAGATCCACCACTCGAGGATGCCAATATCTTGTAAGAAGGTTAGTGTCCTGGCAATGTAAGAAACAAACAATTGCAGCAACATCCTCTACTGAAGCTGAATATGTAGCTGCTGCAAGCTGTTGTGGACAAGTTTTGTGGATGCAGAATCAACTCTTGGACTATGGGTTCAATTTCAAAAATACTCCTATCAACATTGATAATGAGAGTACCATTTGTATTGTGAAGAATCCTGTTTATCATTCCAAGACCAAGCACATTCAGATTAGGCATCACTTTATCAGAGATTGCTATGAGCACAGGCTCATTAATATGGTTAAGGTTCACACAGATGATAATGTAGCTGATTTACTCACCAAAGGCTTTGATGTTTCAAGATTCAATCACTTGGTGGTGAGCATTGGCATGATTAACTACTGAGCTACATTTAAGGGGAGGACTATTCAGTGATTAGTATAGTCCTGTGTATTGCTTGAGGGAAGGATATTTGTGTATACTTAGTTTATACAGAAGAATTTGGCAAAGTACTGTTTTTCCTGAAAGTACTGCTTTGGGAAAGTACTGCATACGTGGAAAGTACTGTTTGTCGTATTAAAGTACTGTTCCAACGGTTATATTGAGGGGTAATTAATGCTAACGGTTGTTTTATTTTGGGCAGTGATTTTTTTAAAATCTCACCTATAAATAACTACTTTCCGATTTTCCCTCTTATATTACTACATTAGCATCGTTTCCATATTTCTCTCATTCTTATTCGATTTCAATTCTTATTGTGCTTACATAATCACCAATGGCGAATCGACCTACTGTTTCAAAGCACAATATGGTAGCCAATTTAGACAAGACTGAAGATATTGAGGCGTTTCATGATATTATTGATTATCTCACTGGGTCGCCCATCAGTTATGCTCTTTTAGTGGAGCCGGATATTATTGAACCGTGGATTCAAGAATTTTGGGCTACTGCAAGGGATAATATGGAGAATGATGAATTTTATATTAGAGCTACAGTTGCTAGACGAACTGTGACGATTACTGAAGCCTCCATTAGAGAAGACTTGTTGTTTAATGATGATGATGGGGCTATTCGTTTTAATAAGGAGTTGATTTGGGAAACTTTTAAACATCTTGGTTATGAAGGGTCTTTAACAGAACAAACTTTTCGGAAACAACTATTTTGTCCTCAATGGAAGTTTTTAATACATGTTTTGTTACATTGTATTAGTGCTAAAAGTACTTCTTGGGAGCAGTTTGGGTCAAATATAGCATCTGCTATGGTGGGATTAGCTACAGATCGTGTTTTTAATTTTTCAAGGCTGATTCTTGATGGCATGCTTTCTCACATCAATCATGGGTCCAAATGGTTAATGTATCCCAGGTTTATACAAGTTTTCTTGAACAAACAACTTGCTGATGTACCGAAGCCTACCAATTTACTTCCTGTTATTGTACAACAAGAAAAGATTTTTACTTTTATGGCTAGAAGAAGTGATCTATTCAGAGGTCCAGATACACCATTAACTACTTCTATGATGGAAGTTGTTCAGGCTGTTAGAGCTGATGTTGAAGATGATGCAGCAAGTGAAAGTACTACATCTGAAGGTACTGCATCTGCAAGTACTGCTTCTCAAGAAGGTACTGCATCTCCACAGGGTACTGTTTCCCCAAGTACTGAGGTTCAAGAAGAAATTGCAGGATCACCTTCTCCATCTCCACAACGATATGTTCCTGTTTCTCAATCAGAGGAACATTCACAAATTCAAGGTGATGATCCACATACTATACCTCGTGAAGGTTTATCTTTGGATAATTATGCTTTGACAAGGGAGATAGTTAAGTTGCAAAAGACTACTAAGGTTCAAGCCAAGCAGATAAAGAAATTGAAGTTAAAAGTTAGAAGGCTAAAAACTTTTTTCTGGCCTTTGATTAAAGAATTTCGTATCTGGGTCAAATCAAAGAAGAAAGCACAAAGGCAGTCTAAGACAAGTAAACACCCAAAGGTTCATAAACCATCTTCTGTCAACTTGGGGAGGAATTTAGAAGAACAGAACTTGAAAGAAGATATGGTTAAAGAAAATGAACCTGAAAGTTCTAAAAAGTCTGAAGAAAAGATTATTCAAGATATTGATGAGCAAGTTCAAGTTCAAAGTACTGCTGATGATCAAGGTACTGAACAACAAAGTACTTTCAGACAAGAGGTAATAACTCCAAGAGTATTAGACTTTGATGAGGAAGCTGGTCCTTCAACAACTGTACATGAAGAAGTTGTTGGTCCCTCAACTGTTTTTCAAGAGGAGGAAGCTATTCTCAAACCTATTCATTCTGCAAGTGATGATGAGTTCATTGCTACAATTTTAGGAGATTTATCACAACCAAGAGGAGGAGTCACTATTCGAGAAGTACAAGAAGAAGAACAACAAAGAACTTCTCAACCTACAATTGATCCTAAGGATAAAGGAAAGGGTGTTCTGGTTGAAACTAAGAAGAAAAAGCTAACTTTGGCAGAAATTAGAGCAATTGAAGTTGCTAGGAATGAAGCTGCAGCTAGAAAGCTTCAAGAAGAGTTAAATGCTAAAGATAGAGAAGCTTAGGAAGCTCAAGAAGCTCATAATAGAGAAGCAGCTAAAAAGGTACAAGATGAATTAGATGCTGAAGCTGCTGAACCATTACAGTCACCTGTTCCTGTTAGATTTATGCCAAGAAGACTTAATAAAGCTAAAGACAGAAATGCTATGATGGCTTATCTTAAAAGTCAAGGGTATAAAGGATTGCAGAAGTTTAATTATTTTGAGATGAAAAGATTGTATGATGCTGCTAGGGAGGATTATAAGAAGGATGTTGCAGGCATCAAAGATTTTAGAGAAGAAGCTACTTGGACTGAAGCTGAAAGAAAGAAGAGTTTGAAAAGAAAAAGGAAAACTGAAGTTACAGATGTTCAGTTCTCAAAGAAAGAAAAAGTTGAATTAAGATCTGAAACTAAGGATGCATTAAGAAATTATCTCAGAGTGGTAGATTTTGATTACTCAAAAGAAGATGATGACATGAAGATGAACAGATCAAAGATTAGTGCTTTTGAAGTTGTGAAATCCAAGGATGGAGATTATATGATTTTTCATAAAGAAGATGAAAGCTTTAAAGTTTTCAAAAGGCTATGGGATTTATTGCACATTATAGATAGAGTAGATTTATTCTATTTATATCATGTGGTGAAAGCTTATTTTGAACATAATCCATTAGAAGGGATTGGTTTAGTTTTACATGGTGATCTCATAACTGTATGGGAAACTGAAGAGGAGAGCACTGATGATATTTGGAAGAATCAAGAAAATTGGGAAATTGTTTGCTGGAGATTCTTTGAAGAGTCTGGAGTTCATGTTTTAGAGCTGGAAAATGGAACAATGATACACATGTTTGCAGAAAGAAGATACCCTCTCACAATTGAGCTCATGAGAAGAATGCTAGAGCATGGAATGGAAGTAGAAGAGAATAATGAAACTGCTTGCATGGTTATCAACTTGTTTATCAACTGGACTACCATTGCTGAAGATGATGAATAAACTGGTATGAAACTTAATTGAATAAATTATTTTTGATAAATCAGTACTTTATTCAAAGTACTGCTGATCAAACAGTACTTTAATCAAAGTACTGCTTGCAGCTTTTTAAACCAGTTAAGTGATTTTTGAATGAAATCTTTTGCTAAGTAACAAATTTTTTGAAACAAAGGTTAAGTGAAATAAATGGATTTTGAGATGGTAATAATAGGTCATCAATCCACCATGGCTAAAAAAGGATTGACTAATCCATGAGCAAACGGCTCTGGTAAAGATATATCAAATCCGTTTTTAGTTGACAACTTGCTAATAAGTTGGATGGTATTCAACTCACCATATCAGTTAATGTGAAGAGTTGGCTAGCCCACAAGAAAATGGCTTGTGGTAAAGGCTGTGGAAAAACCATTATTGGTAATTAGTTCACCATTAGATAGAAGAACTAACTAGTCCAGAAGGGTACAGCTTTTGGTAAAGACAAAACAAATCTGTTGATAGCTGATGGTTTGCTTAAAATCATATGGTTATCAATGTACCATGGTCTTACACACCAAAACATTTGGCAACTCCAGAGATAATGGCTTTGGTAAAGAGATCTAAATCCATTAAATTTTCAATGATTCACCTCTCACAGGAGTTAACACACCTGGAAGTGATGAGAATAGTATGCAACTTTAACTGAATTAATGTACAAATTGTCATATGTTGCTGTGTTGCTGAAAAGATGGAGTTTGCTGGATGCTGCTGTGAAAGAATAAATTTAGAGATACTTTGACAAGCACAGACACTACAGAGATACAATCCAAAGACTAAGAAACAATCTGTCCTTAAAGATGAAGTTGTTAAAGATATATTCACAAAAGGGAACTTGAAGTCAAGCAAGTAGAATTCAAGTTAGGGGAGGATTGTTGGGATATGAAAGTGCTGAAGATATGAAAGTACTGTAAGCTGTAAAGTACTGGAAGAAGTCAAAGAGTCAAAGTACTGCTAAAGACAAAGTCAAAGTACTGCACTATGAAGTCAAAGTACTGAAAGAACAAAAGAACTGTTATATTCGTTTATGGAAAGTATTGAAACTCTAGAATAGTCTATGTTTAGATTACTTGTCGTACAAGGATACAAATTGTAAACCGACTAGGATATCCTTGAGCCTATAAAAGGACTCCTAGATTGGCATTAGAGGTACGAGTTTATGAGTTTTAGAGTTTACGAATTCACAAGTTATTTAGTGTTTTAGAGAGAAGTTCGATAATCTTAGAGTTGTTTAGAGTATCTGCATAATAAGCAGATTTAGAGTTTATAATAAAAGTTATTCTTCTTAGCTTTGTTAAGTAAATTCCGCGTACTTAATAAAGATTGATCAGTGTTTCTTTGTTAATAACTTAGGATTTATCCGAGGTTATTAAACCTTAACAAGCTAGTTTAAGTTAGTTTGATTAAAGTATAACGATCCAACAGTTTTCATCAAAAGCTTGTACCTCAGCTTTCAGATCCGCATAACTGGCACCAGCCTCAGTGTGTTGTTCCCATAATGTTTCAGTGACCCAGGAGTATAGCTTCCTTAAAGCTTTGGTGATCCACTGAACAAGCTGCCTCTCGGTTAGTGGAAGAATATTGTCAAATCTTTTGAATTCATCAGTGGAGGAAGGGGAGTCAGAGTCATTATTTTCAGGCTGGAATGGTGATTCAGTATGCTCCTGTGGATCACGCTGAGGTTCTTGTTCAGCTTGAACCTCAGTGTCCACTTCTTCCCCTGCTGATAAATTAACATCTTCACTTTCAGCAGGTTCATCATCAGAGAAAAGTATCCTAGTAACATCAGCAACAGTCAACAAGGGGTTGGTGATGGGTTTCATATCAGCGGGTGGTATATTTCCCTCTGAGTCTTTGTCCCCAGTTGACCCCTCAGACACTGGTGGGAGTTTCCCAGTGCCTTCTCTGGAGTCAGGATTGGTTTTGGGTTCCGTATCGGCGGGTTGTTCTTTTCCCCCCGAGTCTTTGTCCCCCTGAGACCCCTGAGACACTGATGGGTTTTTCTCAGTGCCTTTAGCAGAGTCAGTGAAGGTGATATCCCTATCAGCGGGTTGTTTGGTTCCCTCTGGTTCTTTGGGATCATTCAATGTGCCCTCAGACAAAGGCTTTGATTTGCTAATGTCATCACTGGGTGATTCTTCGGAAAGAGATCAATAATAGAAGTTTGTAGTATATGGGTAACTCAAACGTGTTAGGTTTGAGCACCGAGATCGTTCCGAACGAGGGTTGAATGGAATTTTCAACTCACGTCGCGATTATCGGGATTTGAATGGTAAAAAGGGATAGTTTGATGTTTTCTAAAACTACGTGGCAAGGGAAATAAATGGGAACTAAACCTATGGGGAAACAAAGAATTATGGCTAATTACGCAAATTTACGCTAAAATGCAAATTACAAACTAAATGAAACGCGAATTAAATGCAAATAATACCAAACTAAGTCCTAAAAATGATCTAAAATTACTTTAAAGTGGAAAATGCAATTGGAAAATTAACTAAGATTTAAAACTAATTTTTATGATTTTTCTTAAATTTATTTGAATTAAAACCAATTTCTAATTTTAAACATAGAACTAAAATACCAAAAATTATGAAAACAAGTGGAAAAATTATGAAACTATTTTTTAAAAATCTATAATAACTAAAAAGACTTTTCAGAATTGAATTTGTATTTTTCTGGACTTTTTTCTAATTTATATGATTTAAAAACTATTTAAAACTAATTAAATTGCTAAAAATTACTATTTTAACTAGGAAAAATAGGGAAAAATATTTTTTTGGCTTTTTATATTTTTCTTAATCTAGGAAAAATGAAAACTTATTTTTTGGAACCTTTTCTGAATTATTTGTATTAAAAGCCAATTAAAAAGCCTAGAAAATGAACTTAAATGCAGAAAAATAGCAAAAGAGCATGGAAAAATATGAAAAACTCCAGATAATTCTAAAATAATGCTGAGAATCAGGTAAAAATAACAAAAACTACTTGGGATCACAGGAGATATGATTTGGGCTAGAACTGCTTATGAGGAGCTTAAAGGAAATAAGCTAAAGGCCACTAAAAGCTACACTAAGCTTCCAAAAGCTAAAACTAACCTAAAGTATCTGAGAATAAGCTACTGCAACTGATGTGGATCCTATGAGCACAAGCTAAAAGCATTAAAGCACTATAACAGGTTTTAACTACTTATTCCAAATGGTCCTACTACAACTACTTTGAGCACTGATTTAGGAGGCTTAGAAAAATCCTAAAAATAAACTAAAAATACCCAGCTGTATATCACCAACCAGAGAAATAATGCCCAAAATTTCAGCTAATTTAGACTTAAAATGAAAGTTTTAAAAATACAAAAGCAACAGCAGTTTGAGACTTAAGTTGTAACTTTGACTTTTTGAAAAAACATGCAATTTGACTTTCATGAACTTTGAATCGTTTAAACTGAATGAAAAGGATGTTTTAAGTGATTATGGAACTAATATATGCTATATTATCTAGATCTAAGACTAAATGCAAGTAAATTTGATCTAAATTCAACTGATGAGTAAACTATAAACTAATGAAGATGATTTTGAATTTCTAAGAACTATGGTGCAATCTATTGACTAACTTAAACTATATTAAGCTAATAACTACTGTTGCATCAATGATCTACCACTGTATCAACCTTAAACTCAGAATCAATCCTTATACCAAACACTATTTTAAGAACTGGTTATGCAATTTTGTCAAATCAAATCACTAATACAAGCTACAAAAATCCTTGATCCAGTTTCTATTATCAATATGCAGCCTAAATAAAGTGATTATGACAGCAACTTTAAGCAAAAACCATGATCCAGCTAATAAAGCCGTTAAGGACAGAAATAGTGCAGATTAAGTATTAAGCTAAAACAATTATGAAATATAGTGACACAAGCTATCAACAAACTAGAATAATGCAATTTAAAACAGTTAATGCAATTTAAACTAGAAATTGAATTAGAACTTACAAACGTCCAGCCACTATGGCTTGCTTAAGAAATCATTGTACCACTAATCCTAAACCAACAATCAACCCAAATCAATCTATATCCAACCCAAATCCAAAGTTTATATCAGCAGAACCCATGATCCAACTCAGATATGCAGAACCTTGATTTTGTTTGACTGAGATTATTTTGAGTGTAGAAGCTGAGTAGGGAGCTTAATAAGTACTTATTAAGCTACAAGCAAACTTATAAAAACTTATAGGGCAAATGATTGAAAAAAGTAGCATACTTGCCACCATTTTCTTTTATGGGCAGCGAACAAACTTTTTTGCTTTTGTGGGTACTCTTTTTTCAAATTTATACTTTTTAGGGTACTATGTGACATTTTTGCCCTTCAGGAAAAAAAATTTTCTATTAGCTAAAAGGGGCAAAAATGTCCAAAAATTTCGTAAAATACCTTAAAAAGGATAAATTTGAAAGAAAAGTACCCACAAAAGCAAAAAAATTTGTTCGCTACCCACAAAAGGAAATGATGGCAAGTATGATACTTTTTTCAATCATTTGCCCAAACTTATAATAGCAACAACTTAACCAGAATTATAATTGAAAACAGATTTAAGATATATTTTTTTTATTTTTCACATATTTTTCTGAATTTTGTTGTAATTTTTGTTAAGAGATAAATGGAAGCTAAAATTTATAAGAAACAGACTGATATGCTTAAACAAAGTAATAATAAACTCATTAAAACAATAAAACAGTAACGGAGAAATGAATTGAGAATCAGAACTAAATTTATTAAGAAAACACTTGAGTACAATTTGAAATTCAAATACTGGAATAACAATAAAATAATAAAAACATTTAAAGAACTACTATTCTACTCAGATCCTACTCTACACTACTTGATCATCACTGTGAATGAATGGGGATATTTATACTTGAGCTCAAGCTGAGGAAGGATCCAGAAGCTGAAACTTTGTGTTTTCTCTGAGCATTTGTGTCCCTTGGATCAATCCCACACATCATCCATCCAATTTGCACCCTTAGATCACATCACCCACGTTGCACTAGCCAATCAGAGGCAAGGAAAGGTTGTGGATTGCCAACCTGTCATTCCCTATGTGTCAGCATGTTAGGAAAAGTACAATTATACCCCTCAATTAGATTAATTATAGTGATTGAAGCAAGGGGCAAATTTGGGTATTTAGGGTTCATGTGGATTCTGTGTTGGGGTAAAAAGGGTGGTGATCTGTGCTAAACCGTCAAGCTACCTCACACAAGCTAGCCACTTATGAATGGCTAACCGTAAGAAGCTTAAAACTGCTTAAAACACAAATACAATGAAGTCCTGGAGAATACAATGAATTCCCGGGTCGTTAAGTCCCACGGAGACTCAATGGTGTGTCAAAACTAATTCAGATGATAGAGTGATCACTAAGGATAGTGATCAGTAAAGGTTTTGATTAGAAATATTACACTACTGATTGCATGGAAAGGAATTGGAAACAGAATAGAAAAGCACAACAATCAGATGAAAGAAACGTAAACGTAAATTTTAAAAACTACGTATACGTATAAAATAAAAAGTGAAAACTAAGAAATAAAAGACCTAAAAATATGAAAATAACATTTTTGAAATCCTAAAAATAAAAGAAAATTATTAGAAAAAGAAAATTATTTTTACAACTAATTATTTAATTATTATTAATTAAAAACTATTTTAACTATTTAATAAATACTCTAAAATAGAAGAAAATACAAAATAAGGCTAGAAAAATAAAATTATGATTGAGAAAAATCTAAAATATTATAACACTAATTTTATAATTAAAAATATATTTTTCACACTTTTTATCTAATTATTACTAATTAATTATTATTTAAAATACACTTAAATACTAGAAAATATAAAATAAACCTGGAAAAATGAAATTTTAACTTGGAAAAATCTAAAATATGATAAAACTAATTTTAAAACTGAAAAGATATTTTTTATGCTTTTTAATTATTTATTACTAATTATTTACTATTTTTAACTATTTAAAATTATAATAAATACTAAAAAGATAGAGAAAAATATGAAACTTTTTCTAAAAATACTATATGATGACAGAAAACTAACAAAAGTATAAAAACAAGATTTGCTTAATAATTAGCTAGAAAGAAAAATCAAAAAGCTAAAAAAATATTAAATAAACGCTATCATTATTTTTATATTGATGTTTTTCTGGATTTTCTTTTTGAAAACTACTTAAATACTAAAAATATGAAACTTTAATGAACACAAAAATTTTACAAACTTAGAATAAGCTGTTTGAGGAGCTTATGAGCAAACAGTGGGTACAAGAGCTTATTTTGATGGAATAAGCTAAAACAAGCTCACCAGCTGAAACAAAAGCCAAAATAAGATGCAAGGAGGCTAATGCTACTCAAATGAAGCTAAAACACACAGATAAGCACATTGCTAAGATAGAAATAAGCAGATAAGCACTTTGCTATTGTTTTGAAAAACAGAAAATGGGACAAAGTTTAAGCTTATAGCAGCCCTACCAAACAAGCTAAAAAATGAAAAAGCAAACTTGGAACCTCAAGAGGGCTAGGTCAGCTATCCAAAGAACCAAAGATCACAAGCTAAAACCAACAATTAAGCTCTGTGCAAGCTTTTCAAAATGGTGCCATTCACTGTGCACAGGGCACTTTTCAGACTAGGTACCCAAAAGAAGCAGGAAAATAAGCACTTAAAAAGCTGATGAACAGA
This sequence comes from Chrysanthemum seticuspe, assembly GCA_019973895.1. Taxonomy (NCBI): domain Eukaryota; kingdom Viridiplantae; phylum Streptophyta; class Magnoliopsida; order Asterales; family Asteraceae; genus Chrysanthemum; species Chrysanthemum seticuspe. The sequence goes on from BPTQ01000007.1 coordinate 152,052,822, forward strand.
GAACTAGCATTTTTATATTTTTGTTTAGCAACCAAACTTTAATACTCCAAGAGCTTATGAACTAAATCTTATTATTAAACACACAGTAAAATTCCAAAGTTTATTCAAAAATGACTCAAAGGAAAATTTTGACTTTTTTAAAGACACTAGACTTTTGACTTTTATGAACTTGTGATCAATCTTGTGGACTGAATAAGTTATGTTAAACTATATTAAGATGATAATAAGCTACACTATCAAGTTTTAAGCTAATTTGATGAGTTTTGCACTTAAAAATTTTGACAGTTAACTACTTGGTGAGATTGAAACTAGTTTTGACTTTTACTCAAGTAAGTTTGGTTTTTAAGGCTTGACTGAGCTATTAGTAGATAAAGTAACATGAAACAAGTACAAACACTGTCTTGAACTCCTTCTATCTCAATTAAACAAGCTGATCCAAACAGCCCTTAAAGAAGCCGTTTTGAAGCTTTTCACACTTAAACAAGTCTTTAAAACAAACAAGCTACTAATTAACTTATATTAACTATATTAAAACAGATTTCAACTAGAATTAACAGGATTAAAACACATAAACTAAGAATGCAATTTTTTTAGAAATTTCTTACAAAATGAGTTTATGCACGAAATGGAGAACCAAGGTCTGAGAACCCACCCTATTGCTTCCCAAGAAGCTCTAGACCAATGAGCAATCCATATCTTACACTGCTTCAGCTTCCATCTTCATAGTCATTGATTTTTGATTTTACACTAAATTTTTGGTATTTTTCTGAAATTTTAAATTCTATTACTAAAACTGATTTTAAGAGTTCTAATAGTTCCCAGAAGCTAAACAAAGAACTTTTATGAGCTTTTGAGTCCTAGATAACAACAGTTAACAACTTTTAAATATTTTGAGGATTCGAGCTTGAAAATGGCATTTACTGAATTAGTACATGAAACTTAAAATTGAGACTGAAAGTAGATTATTGATACACTGAAATAAGATTACAAATGCTTGAAAGTTTTTAACATAAACTGGAAAACATAAAAACTTAAAAACGACATATGTAAAACTAAATTACACTACTTCGTGAAATACATTGCATCCCTTCCTCTATATAATGACTTTTTCACTCTTGTTGACTACTCTGTGACTTTCCCACTAAATTCCAGCCATTGGATCTTCATATATCATCATATCCGTCCATTTTGCTTTTTGGCGCCATTTTTTCTTGAGCAGGTTATTTGATATTAATGGTTCTTGGATGTTTATTGAGGTGGAGGGGACATGGTATACAAGTTGGAAGACAGGTGGAAGGGATGGATAGAGTAAATCAAGGAAAACTACCATGGTTTCTGGTTTGGCGGGTAAACAAGGTAAGGGATGCACAGTACCCTGTTTTGACTTTTGTTTTGACCCGGTTTTATTAATAACTTGGGTCGGGTTTGGGCTTAGCTGGGTAAGGATTGGATTTGGGCCTAGTTTGTGTTTTGGATTTGGTATAATATAAGGGTCCGTTTGTTGTTTAGTTAAGCACAAGGACCAAACATGTAATTTATCCAAACTTCAGGGACTGATCATGACACTTTTTCCAATGTTATTACAAGGACCAAACTTGACAACTTTGATAGTACAAGGACCCTTTTTGCATAAAATCCATTTTTTAAAAGTCCAAGGACTAATTTTGCAAAATTTCAAAGTTTAGGGACCTTTTCCGCCATTTGACCAAAGAATCATTCAAGGACCATTTTTAACATCTTAGAATACTTCAGGGGCCTTGAATGATAAAATTCCACATTTTTGAATTCCAGGGACTAGATTTGACAACTTTTAAAACTTGGGGGACTAAAACTGCCAATTTTGCAAACTTGATACATTTTTCATCTGATTTTGATCTTTTTGCATTTAAAACACATAAAACACTGATTTGTGAAATTTTGATCATTTTGATGTGTTTCTGAGTGTTTTCAGATGATTTAGCAGTTTAGATTGTACAAAAATGATGAGTATTTAGACACTCATCAATCCCCCACACTGAGATATTGCTAGTCCCTAGCAATGATTTAGATCTTTAATGGATTTTAAAAACTCTTTACCAAAAGCCATCACTTCTGGAGTAGCCAATTGTTTTGATTCAAGTAAGAACCTTGGTACAATGATAACCAAATGATTTATTGGCAAATCATAAACCATATAACGGATTTGATGTGTCTTTACCAGAAGCCGTTTGCTCTGGACTAGCCAACTCTTAGATAAATTATCAGAATTATCTTTGGTGAGCTGAATACCAATTATGGATTTTCCACTGCCTTTACCACAAGCCATAACCTTGCGGGCTAGCCAACTCTTCACTTTTTAGGATATGGTGAGCTGAATACCATACAATTTTGGGCAAATTGCAAGCCGTCAACGGATTTGAGATATCTTTACCAAGAGCCGTTTGCTCCTGGATTAGCCAATCCTTTTGTTTTTTAGACAAGGCGGACTGATAACCAATTGAGTAAGTGTAGAACACTTACTCCAAAAAAAAATTTTGGCCAAAAACGGGGGAATTGGGTGGATAATTTCATGATAAAATTCGTGAGAATTCCCCCCCACACTTAGAAATGAATATTGCCCTCAATATTCAAAGTACCGGCGGTTATGCCGAAACATAGAACGTAAAAGGGGAATACTACGGCCATGATTTAGAAAGAAGTTTTTTTTTTTTTTTTTTTTTTTTTTTTTTTTTTTTTTTTTTTTTTTTTTTTTAGAGATATATGTATATATATAACATGTGGGGCATCACCCCCACACTTAGGTGGTAGAAAGGGGTAAGAAGACAGAAATATGGGTGAAAACCCATATAGTGTGTGCTACTGTTTTTGATTCCCGAGTCGCTAGCTTGACTCGACCCCGAATTCATTGGTTCATGGGGAAGCAAAGTGGAAGAAACAATCTCAATCGGACTTTCGTTCAAGATGTTTGGACAAACATTGAAGCGCGCGAAAGTTCCACACCGATGAGATATAGAGAGTAAGACCCGGCTTACATATGATAAATGAAAATGCCAGGGTCAAAGATAGTATCCTCATTCCCGAAGGAGAAAAGGGAAAGAGCAACCACACCATTAGTGAAGAATGGAATAAATATGTGCATCACAATGCATGTCCATTCCTCATCAGAAAGAAGCAAATCACCATTTTTGACATTTTTAAGCTTAAATTTGAAGCTTTTATGGTGATTGGTAACAAAATTTCCGGGAGGGAGAGCTGGAAACGGTTCTTCAATCAACAGATTTTCAAGAAAAAGGATGTCTCCCTCCGAATCAAAGTAAGTATTGTCAATTCCTGTTAGAATCGACTCATCACTAAGAAAATCATCGACCTCCTTCCAAAAGTTGTCATCTTCCTCATCTGGAGTGAGAGAAGGAATGGAAGAGTCGGAAATGGGATAAGAAATGAGTGGATGATCATTATATAGGAGATTTCTAGTTTCTCCAAGATCGGCTTCGAAATCAAAGAGATCATCGTCACTTTCTGATGAAAGTGGACTGATGTGAGTGAGTTCATCGGTGAACTCCTCAAGAAGAGGATCAGACTGTGGGAGTGATGCCTCAACGTACTCGATGTCTCCATAAGATTTACAATCATCGCTAAAATCGGAGAAAGTCTCAAAATGATCATTTGAACACTCAAGAGGGGAAGAAGAATCACACATAAGATCAGAAATTCCCTGAGACTCTCTCGGGATTGGGACAAGGTCCTCAACACTAGAATTTATAAATTCGTCCGATTCCTTTTCAGGAACAGTGTCAAGATGCTCGTCCCCCATGTTCAGAGAGTGAGTGGGAATATCGGGTGTGATAACAACAGACTGAGGGAGTTTAGAAGGACTAGCATACATATGTTTTATACTTTCCATTTGTTCTTCTGCTAGTAATTCCATCATAGTCTTTTCTCCCTGACTTTTCATGGAAGGAATCTCAACTGATGAACTTGATGAACCGTTATAAAATTGTAGGATATCAAGGATATCTTCATCATCATCGTCATCAGGAATGAAACGGAATCGAGAGCTAGATTTGGCCGCTTTTTCTTTTGCAATTGATTCCCTAATAGATTGTTCAAAGGCAATTTGGGAATCTAATTTAGCAGCCCGCTCTTCGGCTAACAAAACTTCCATGGATTTCTCATTTGGATTATCTTGGGAGTGTTTACATTCCTTCAAATCTTTCACTAAATCCAAAAGATCAAGGAGAAGATTTTGAGGAAGTGGCTCAGGCTGGTACTGTAGAGGTTGGTCATGATACGAAGAGTCGTAATTGTTACAAGGAAATGGATTCCTTGTTTGACAATCCGAGCTAGAGTGAGGACCTCCACAATACTCACAACAGTAAAACTGATGTGGTTGTGAGTGGTATGTGTTGTAGTCATAATTGTTATCAGGAACCTGCTCATAGACAAGCGTGTTTCCTGATTGACAATCAGAACTGGAATGTGAACCACCACAGTACTCACAACAGTAAAACTGTTGAGTCTCACAGTGTGGTAGCTGATGGAATAAATCAGTCGTGTTATGGTAGGAATAGGGATCCTGGTTATAGACAGACCCGTTTCCTGATTCCACCACGCTACAACTGGGGCAATTGCCACCATTATAAGGACCACCACACCATTGACAACCAAGAGGGTGAGGATAAGACATAGAAAGAATCAAAGGTTAACAGAGGGTAAGAAATGAAGAATCAAAAAGGTAAGAGGGTAAAGAGGAATATTTTTGGTATTTTTGAAAAACATGATGATAAAAACAAAGAATGAAAATATTTTTGGCGTTTTTAACACTTTAGGAAAAGTGTTAATGAACATTTTGGATTTTCTGATAACTTTACAAAAAACTTTTTACAAAAGGTGGGGTATGTGCAAGAATGGGTCTGAAAATGGCTAAACACACGCTAAAGCCTCCCCGGCAGCGGCGCCAAAATTTTGATCTGTGCTAAACCGTCAAGCTACCTCACACAAGCTAGCCACTTGTGAATGGCTAACCGTAAGAAGCTTAAAACTGCTTAAAACACAAATACAATGAAGTCCTGGAGAATACAATGAATTCCCGGGTCGTTAAGTCCCACGGAGACTCAATGGTGTGTCAAAACTAATTCAGATGATAGAGTGATCACTAAGGATAGTGATCAGTAAAGGTTTTGATTAGAAATATTACACTACTGATTGCATGGAAAGGAATTGGAAACAGAATAGAAAAGCACAACAATCAGATGAAAGAAACGTAAACGTAAATTTTAAAAACTACGTATACGTATAAAATAAAAAGTGAAAACTAAGAAATAAAGGACCTAAAAATATGAAAATAACATTTTTGAAATCCTAAAAATAAAAGAAAATTATTAGAAAAAGAAAATTATTTTTACAACTAATTATTTAATTATTATTAATTAAAAACTATTTTAACTATTTAATAAATACTCTAAAATAGAAGAAAATACAAAATAAGGCTAGAAAAATAAAATTATGATTGAGAAAAATCTAAAATATTATAACACTAATTTTATAATTAAAAATATATTTTTCACACTTTTTATCTAATTATTACTAATTAATTATTATTTAAAATACACTTAAATACTAGAAAATATAAAATAAACCTGGAAAAATGAAATTTTAACTTGGAAAAATCTAAAATATGATAAAACTAATTTTAAAACTGAAAAGATATTTTTTATGCTTTTTAATTATTTATTACTAATTATTTACTATTTTTAACTATTTAAAATTATAATAATTACTAAAAAGATAGAGAAAAATATGAAACTTTTTCTAAAAATACTATATGATGACAGAAAACTAACAAAAGTATAAAAACAAGATTTGCTTAATAATTAGCTAGAAAGAAAAATCAAAAAGCTAAAAAAATATTAAATAAACGCTATCACTATTTTTATATTGATGTTTTCTGGATTTTCTTTTTGAAAACTACTTAAATACTAAAAATATGAAACTTTAATGAACACAAAAATTTTACAAACTTAGAATAAGCTGTTTGAGGAGCTTATGAGCAAACAGTGGGTACAAGAGCTTATTTTGATGGAATAAGCTAAAACAAGCTCACCAGCTAAAACAAAAGCCAAAATAAGATGCAAGGAGGCTAATGCTACTCAAATGAAGCTAAAACACACAGATAAGCACATTGCTAAGATAGAAATAAGCAGATAAGCACTTTGCTATTGTTATGAAAAACAGAAAATGGGACAAAGTTTAAGCTTATAGCAGCCCTACCAAACAAGCTAAAAAATGAAAAAGCAAACTTGGAACCTCAAGAGGGCTAGGTCAGCTATCCAAAGAACCAAATATCACAAGCTAAAACCAACAATTAAGCTCTGTGCAAGCTTTTCAAAATGGTGCCATTCACTGTGCACAGGGCACTTTTCAGACTAGGTACCCAAAAGAAGCAGGAAAATAAGCACTTAAAAAGCTGATGAACAGAGAACTAGCATTTTTATATTTTTGTTTCGCAACCAAACTTTAATACCCCAAGAGCTTATGAACTAAATCTTATTATTATACACACAGTAAAATTCTAAAGTTTATTCAAAAACGACTCAAAGGAAAATTTTGACTTTTTTAAAGACACTAGACTTTTGACTTTTATGAACTTGTGATCAATCTTGTGGACTGAATAAGTTATGTTAAACTATATTAAGATGATAATAAGCTACACTATCAAGTTTTAAGCTAATTTGATGAGTTTTGCACTTAAAAATTTTGACATTTAACTACTTGGTGAGATTGAAACTAGTTTTGACTTTTACTCAAGTAAGTTTGGTTTTTAAGGCTTGACTGAGCTATTAGTAGCTAAAGTAACATGAAACAAGTACAAACACTGTCTTGAACTCCTTCTATCTCAATTAAACAAGCTGATCCAAACAGCCCTTAAAGAAGCCGTTTTGAAGCTTTTCACACTTAAACAAGTCTTTAAAACAAACAAGCTACTAATTAACTTATATTAACTATATTAAAACAGATTTCAACTAGAATTAACAGGATTAAAACACATAAACTAAGAATGCAATTTTTTTAGAAATTTCTTACAAAATGAGTTTATGCACGAAATGGAGAACCAAGGTCTGAGAACCCACCATATTGCTTCCCAAGAAGCTCTAGACCAATGAGCAATCCATATCTTACACTGCTTCAGCTTCCATCTTCATAGTCATTGATTTTTGATTTTACACTAAATTTTTGGTATTTTTCTGAAATTTTAAATTCTATTACTAAAACTGATTTTAAGAGTTCTAATAGTTCCCAGAAGCTAAACAAAGAACTTTTATGAGCTTTTGAGTCCTAGATAACAACAGTTAACAACTTTTAAATATTTTGAGGATTCGAGCTTGAAAATGGCATTTACTGAATTAGTACATGAAACTTAAAATTGAGACTGAAAGTAGATTATTGATACACTGAAATAAGATTACAAATGCTTGAAAGTTTTTAACATAAACTGGAAAACATAAAAACTTAAAAATGACATATGTAAAACTAAATTACACTACTTCGTGAAATACATTGCATCCCTTCCTCTATATAATGACTTTTTCACTCTTGTTGACTACTCTGAGACTTTCCCACTAAATTCCAGCCATTGGATCTTCATATATCATCATATCCGTCCATTTTGCTTTTTGGCGCCATTTTTTCTTGAGCAGGTTATTTGATATTAATGGTTCTTGGATGTTTATTGAGGTGGAGGGGACATGGTATACAAGTTGGAAGACAGGTGGAAGGGATGGATAGAGTAAATCAAGGAAAACTACCGTGGTTTCTTGTTTGGCGGGTAAACAAGGTAAGGGATGCACAGTACCCTGTTTTGACTTTTGTTTTGACCCGGTTTTATTAATAACTTGGGTCGGGTTTGGGCTTAGCTGGGTAAGGATTGGATTTGGGCCTAGTTTGTGTTTTGGATTTGGTATAATATAAGGGTCCGTTTGTTGTTTAGTTAAGCACAAGGACCAAACATGTAATTTATCCAAACTTCAGGGACTGATCATGACACTTTTTCCAATGTTATTACAAGGACCAAACTTGACAACTTTGATAGTACAAGGACCCTTTTTGCATAAAATCCATTTTTTAAAAGTCCAAGGACTAATTTTGCAAAATTTCAAAGTTTAGGGACCTTTTCCGCCATTTGACCAAAGAATCATTCAAGGACCATTTTTAACATCTTAGAATACTTCAGGGGCCTTGAATGATAAAATTCCACATTTTTGAATTCCAGGGACTAGATTTGACAACTTTTAAAACTTGGGGGACTAAAACTGCCAATTTTGCAAACTTGATACATTTTTCATCTGATTTTGATCTTTTTGCATTTAAAACACATAAAACACTGATTTGTGAAATTTTGATCATTTTGATGTGTTTCTGAGTGTTTTCAGATGATTTAGCAGTTTAGATTGTACAAAAATGATGAGTATTTAGACACTCATCAGGTGGCGGGAAGGGGTAAATTATTATTTTATCTGGTTTTGACCGGGGTTTAAAGGCTTTGACTTGGGTTTATTTTTGGGCCTTTAGGTTTAAATGTTTAATGGACTAGAAATGGATTCAATTGTTATTACAAGGACCATTCTTGTTCAAACTGAATTTTCAGGGATCAAACTTGTACTTTCTGAAAATATCTTTGAAGGATCATTCTTGTTAATCTCAAATAGACCAAGGACCAGTTTTGCCATTTCTGAAACTCAGGGGTATTTTCTGCCAATTGCTCAAAGTTGAGGGACTGATTTTGCCAATTCTTTAATTTTGATCAAATCTTTCACAAATCATCCTCTTAGCAATAAAATCTTCACAGATGCTCAATTCTGACCTTCCGGCTCAGCTTTAGCACTCTTCGTCTCTCGTGCTCGGGTTTTTGTCAATTTTGGCTGTCTTTTACGTGTTTTGACGTATTCGTACCTGCACATGCATAAACTCAAGAAATCATCAAATATTAGCAATAAACGGCTCTATCTTGGTTATTTTGGGTCTGATTTGGAAAATAAAAGATATGTGTTTTAGCACATATCACTGGGCGAAGTGGAAGGCGCTCCCCTACCAGCGGGTTGTTTGTTTCCCTCTGGATCTTGGGGAGTAGTAGTTGGGACCAAGGTTACTGATTGTGATTTATCAGTGTCCTTCGTTGTCACCAGGGTGGATGATTCTTGGTCTCCTGTGGGTGGCAAGTCAGTCTTGGGTTTTCTTTGTCTTTTGGCCAGTGTTCCTGAAGCCTCAGGGCCCTGAGACTTGGGTTTGGTCTTAATCCCAGTCTGAGACTTCCCCATTCTCTTTTTAGGAGCAGGGTTAGGAGACACTGATTCCCTCTGGTTGTTTACAGCAACCATATGGGCCGTCAATTCAATATTAGTGACAAGGGATGGGTCCTTTTGAAAATTTGATTGACTCAGGATGCCAGGTAAAGCACAATATTTTTCTTCCTGAGGATAATTGAAACCCAGTAACACTTGTAAAGCACAGGAGACAAACCTAGGATACGAAACGTATTTCGTCCTAGTTTTGCTCTGTATCTTGGTTACGAGATCACTGTAAATGATCTCCCCTATGTCGAGAGTGACCCCATTCATCAAGCAGTATGCCATCATCAACTGAATAGAGTTAACTTGTTCAGTGGATGAGTGGTTCCCGCCGAGGACCTGAATCACAAAAGTGAATAGGATCCTCCAAGCCACGGGAAATGAACTCTTGGTGACTAGGGTCTTGTCCAAAAATGTTGGATCTAAAACACTTTATTTTAACCCATCCTTCACTGTGGAGGGTTCAGGATGGGCGACATAAACTCCCTTGTTGTAGTCTAACCCTGTTGAGGTGCAAAATGTTTTATAATCCAGGGTGAATTGTTGCCCCCCGTTAAGACTGAATCTGATGAGATATTCCCTGAGTGGACTAAGGTTATTCTCATCAGCAGAGGGTGTCGGGTCAAAGGCCTTAGCTGTTGCCCAAAACTCCCTGAGGAGGTTTTGGTACAGTATAGAGGGACACTGAACAAAGGCCGTTTTCAGTGGGCAGTTGAACAAAAATTTCATTATGTCCTTATAGGCTGGGACATTTTGTGGGTATTCAAAATTTCCTATGACATTGTTTGTTTTAAATTCAACGTTACTGAGATCCCCTATCCACTGTGAAGCAAACTGAAGAGATTGTGTTCTTGCCATTTCCATTAAAAAAGTTTTAGGGTTTTGAGAAGAATAACTTGACAAGAACAATCAAAGGTTTTTGAATCTCTTAAGTTGTGATGAAAAAATTTAGTAAAGGTTTACAGAGAAGATTTTTCAGAAAAAAGGATTTGAAGAACACAAAGATTTCTGGGTTTGAAAATAGATTTTGACAGAGTTTTGTTAGCAGAAATTTTGTGTGTGTGTTATAAGGATTTTGTGAGGGTATTTATAGAGTGTTTAGAGGGGTAGTTTGTGCATATTTGTGGATTTGTAAAGTCGGTTTTTGAAAACATTTGAATTTCCACATTTAATGCCACCCTCCACTACCCGCAGTAAAATCCCGTTTTTCAAGGGAACAGTTGCAGTGCACAGTAAAAGTGCAATTTGCAGTAATAAAATATCCTTAGGATATTTCATGTGAGGAAAGGCATTTAATGCCAAGTGGGGTGAGGTAAGTATTTGAGGGACCCTTGACATGGATGACAGTAAGACAAAGAGACATATATTCCTTTATTAAATTGGTAAGGTTACCAACCTAGGACATTTAAGTAACTGATACTTGGTGCATTTAGTTACTCATTCAATGCTCAATATCTATAGTCAGGGTCCGTGAATGAGTCTTACTCATTTAGTGAGAGCTTGTTTTGTGGGTCTTGTTCAGGGAGGAGGAACCGTTTCAGAGAACTTACTGAGATTGGTTTTCAGATGCCTGACTTTCAATGTCAAGCATTCCCAATTCAGCTTTCAGTCTCCTGAAGGTAGGTTCATCCAAGGGTTTGGTGAAGATATCAGCCAGTTGATATTCAGTAGGGATGAAATGGAGTTCTATGTCTCCTTTCATTATGTGGTCCCTGATGAATTGATATCTGATATCAATGTGTTTGGTTCTTTGATGAAGGACGGGGTTGTTGGAGATTGTAATTGCACTGGTGTTGTCGCAGAAGATGGGTACCATTTTGTAATGGATGTCATAGTCACTGAGTTGACTTTTCATCCATAAAACATTGGCACAACATCCTGCAACAGCCACATACTCAGCTTCAGCTGAAGACATAGCCACTGATTGTTGCTTTTTAACACTCCAACAAACCAGTTTTCCTCCAAGGAATTGACAGGACCCTGAGGTACTTTTTCTGTCCATGTTGCAGCCAGCATAATCAGAATCAGAGTAACCTTTGAGATCAAACCCTGAGCACTTTGGATAATAGAGTCCAAGGCTTGGGGTTCCCTTCAGGTACCTGAGTATTCTTTTGGCTGCAGTGAGGTGGGATTCTTTGGGATTGGACTGATATCTTGCTATTAGACAGACTGAGAATTGTATGTCTGGTCTGGAAGTAGTAAGATACATCAGTGAGCCAACAATCCCTCTGAAATGGGTTTGATTGACTGATTTGCCAGTGAGATCAGGTCCAAGGTTGTTAGGAGGGACCATTGGTGTTTTTACTGAAGCACAGTCAGATATCTCATATTTCTTCAAGAGATTCCTTGTGTATTTCTCTTGACTGGTGGAGATTCCTTTATCAGTTTGCCTGATTTGTAGTCCAAGGAAGTATGTGAGTTCACCCATCATGCTCATTTCAAACTTCTTTGTCATCAGTTTTTCAAACTGTTTGCAAAGTGTGTAGTTTGTTGAGCCAAAGATGATGTCATCAACATATACTTGGACTAGTATCACATCTTGTTTTGTCATGTAGATAAACAATGTGTTGTCTATCTTTCCTCTGACAAACTTGTTTTGAATCAGGAAGGCTGAGAGAGTTTCATACCATGCCCTGGGAGCTTGCTTTAGTCCATAAAGGGCTTTATCAAGCTTGCAGACATAGTCAGGGAATTCACTACTCTCAAAGCCTGGAGGTTGCTGAACATACACATCTTCCTTGAGTTCACCATTTAGGAATGTACTTTTTACATCCATTTGATAAACTTTGAAGTTCATGTAGGTAGCATAGGCAAGGAAGATCCTGATGGCTTCCATTCTTGCAACAGGAGCAAATGTCTCATCATAGTCAATGTCTTCTTGTTGACTGTAACCTTTGGCTACAAGTCTGGCTTTGTTTTTAATGACAGTGCCATTTTCATCAGTTTTGTTTCTGAAAACCCACTTCATTCCTATGATAATGACATCCTGAGGACATTTGATCAAGGTCATGACCTTGTTTTTATCAAACTATTGAAGTTCTTCTTGCATGGCCTGAACCCAGCTTAGGTGTTTTAGAGCCTCAGTGACACTTTTGGGTTCTATATCTGATAGGTAATCAGCATATAGACATTCATTGGTTGAAGCTGCAGTTAACTTAGCATTCATGCTTCTAGTGAGCATGCCCTCAGTGGGTTCACCAATGATGTTTACAAGCTCAATGTCCTGAGATTTTGTCCACTTACTTTGTGGTCTAGGATCTGAGCTTGAGGAGGTCACTGGAGACTCAGGAGTGAGTTCTGGTGCATGAGCCACATAATCATTAAGAACATCTGTTGAGATGTCTTGCTCAGGTTGGGTTTCATGAATCACAGGTTCCTGATCATTTGGATCAGTGTTGCCTATCCCAGCAGGGACTGATTGATTATCAATGAATTCACTGACAGTTGGTTGTGACAGGTTGTGTGGCAAGACATAATATGAGATGTCAGCATCAGCTTGGTATGAGGAATTGATTTCAGTGTTATACTCATCAGGAGGATATCTTGATGAGTTATCAATTCCTATTTCCTCCACTGAGGTGTTGGTGAACCTGATGCTTTCTACACTTTCATCAAAGGTGACATGAAAGGTTTCCTCAACTTGTTGTCTCCTTGTGTTAAATACCCTGAAGGCTTTGGAGATCAGTGAGTAACCTAGAAAGTATCCATCATCAGCTTTAGCATCAAACTTGCCTAGATGATCCTTGTGGTTATGAATAAACACAGGACATCCAAACACATGAAAGTAGCTGATGTCAGGAAGTCTACCTTTGAATATCTCATATGGGGTTTTGATATGTCTTTTGACAATGATTGACCTGTTTTGAGTGTAACAGGCTGTCTTGACTACTTCAGTCCAGAAATGCTTTGAGAGGGCTGAGCCATTTAACATGGTTCTTGCAGCCTCAATGAGAGTTCTGTTTTTCCTTTCAGCCACCCCATTTTGTTCAGGGGTGTAGGGAGATGAAAAGTTTTGGGAGATTCCCTTTTCATCACAGAAACTCTCAAGCTCATCATTTCTGAACTCAGTACCATTGTCAGTCCTGATTTGTTTTACAGTAATGTCATTCTGGTTTTCAATGTTCCTGATGAATGACATTATAGTATCAGCTGCCTGACTCTTTTTGGAAAGAAAGTATACCCAAGTGTATCCTGAGAACTCATCCACAATGACAAGAGTATACTTCTCATGCTGGATTGATCTAGGACTGACTGGTCCAAAGAGATCCATATGCTGGAGGTGAAGGTAGCTTTTGACTGAGAAATTTTGTTTTGTTTTGAAAGATGCTCTTTGGTGTTTGCCTTTCTCATAAGCTGAGCATGGTTTATCTTTTGCAAAAACCAGTGATGGTAAGCCAAGGACCTTGTTTTGTTTTGCCAGGTTGTTGATGTTTTTGAAGTTTAAGTGAGAGAGTCTCTTGTGCCACAGCCAGTTGATAGTTTCAGTAGCTTTGGCAAAGAGACAGGTTCCATCTTGAGAAAGAGTAGACATGTCTAAGACATAAACATCATCTCTTCTAGGAGCTATCAAAACAACTTCTTTATTGGCATTGAAAATGGTACCTTGTTTGTCATTGAATTGCACAATGTACTTAGCATCACATAGTTGACTGACACTGATGAGATTGTATTTGAGACCATTGACATAAGCTATTCTAGAGAAAACTATTCCATTGCAGTTTACTGAACCATAACCTTCAGTGGGACATGATGAGTTATCACCAAATACTACCTTGGGTCCTGGTTCCTTTACATACTTGTGCAGATACTCCTTTACACCAGTCATGCTTCTTGAGCATCCACTGTCTAGATGCCAAATAGGCTCCCTGGCGTGTCTCTGCACAAGTAGTAAACTGAGTTAGTTTCTCTTAGTGACCCACTTACTAGTGGGCTTGGGTCTCAAGGTCTCTTTGAATTTGGCAATCGACTCATGGTCAGTGGTTGAGTGCATTGTGCTACCACAGGTTTTGCATTTAGAGACTGAGGATGACTCAGTGATTTTGGGTTGCTTGGAACTTCTCCTTGCATGGATGACACTGTCATGCTGGGATGTCTTATGAGCTGGATTTCCAAAAATATCATAGCATGTGTTCATAAGACAATCATCAGGGTGATGATCATTAAACCCACAGTGTGGACAAGGAGGAAAGGGTTTTGCTCTAAATGTTTGAGCAGACTTGGAGGTTGAAGCATACTGATGACCAACTTTGGTATAGTTTGCTTCACTGAGTGAACTTACATATTGTAAGTGATCAGAAGTTCTGTGATCATCCTTTTTGCAGATCATACAAAAAAGGATTCTATAACAGTTTTCAGTAGTATGATTGGTATAGTGGCATAGATCACACTTCTGCTTTGATTTGGGGTTTGACTTGGACTTTGAGGAACTAGAGGAAGCTGACTTTGTCTCCTTGATTGATTCAGGGACTTTTTCAATGGATTCCATCTTTTCAGTTAGCTTCCTCACAAGTTCAGTCAGTTGCTGAATTTGGTCAGCTTTAGTGGGAGTCAAGGATGTGGAAGTCTCAGTGGGAGTAGACTCTTGTTGAGTTGGTTTTGTTGGCCTTTTCAGGATGGTTCTACCAAGTCCAGACCTTTCCTTTGGTGAATGAGGATTGAATTGCATTGGAGTAAGCTCAGAGCTTGGTGCAGCACCCTGAAGAGGTTTCTGGGGTGGAAGCGTTGCATTAGACTCTGCTTCAGACTCAATGTGTTCAGTACTACTGGGCACATCAGGGAGTCCAAGCATGCTCTTAAGAGCTTGACTCTCAGGCTCTAGAATTCTTCCAGAATCGAAATTAGGAAGCTTACTATCAGGATTAACCCGATTAATCCAATCACTGGGCTTGGGACTAGTCAACATACTGGTAATCATACCACCAGACACAAATGGCTTAGGACCCTGGTCTTTGTTGAGAGAGTCAGGAAGAAGATGATCTTCACCTAAGACTCTCTTTTTGCTACTGGGGGCTCCCACAGCGTCAAGGACCCTGGGATTCTTAGCAGTCCAACTATCAATAATATCTTGAACCTTTTTGAGTTCGTCTTGAAGAGCCTGATTTCTTTTAACTAGTTCAGTGTTTTGAATTTTCAAAGTGACAACCTCAAGCTTAGCTTGTTTTAAAAGAAGCAGTTCATCCATACACTTGTTTAATTCAAAACTTAGCTTGTTGTATTTTGAAAAAAGATTCAGTCTTTGATCTTCTACGAACTTAAGGTCAACATTGAGATAATTCATGTAAGACTGCTAATCAGAGTCATCATCCATAGAAAGTAAAATATTTACCTTCTTCATTGTGATATTGACCCATTCTCCATTCCTGGCATGATTCTTTCCAACATCTAGCTTGTCCTCTTCTGAGAGGGCCATCAGTGCACTGACATGCACCATTTCATCATCTGATGACACTGGCTCTTCATCCCAGTCGAAGGTTTCAGCAACAAGGCCTTTGTTTTTACCCTGCACAGATTGAACACTTTTTGTTGTTTCTGAGGGACTGGCCTCAAGCAATGCAAGCTTAGCTTTGACTTTCCTATACTTAGCTTCAAAATCAACAGTTTTGTTTTGATCAGATTTGTTTTGAAAGTTTTGATGAGACTGATAGATTTTTGGTTGAAATTTATTAAAGCCTGAGGACTGATTTGACTTTGATGGTTTATAAGAGGGTTTAGAAATTGTTTTTTAAAAATAGTCTTTTGCAAAATGACCTCTTTTGTGACACTTAAAGCATTCAGTGTCCTCATTTGCTTTAGCATTTGAAAAACCTTTGTTTCTTTTTATAAACCTTCGAGAGTTAGCAAGGAGTGCCCTTTCCTGAAATTCAACGTTCAGGTAATTTAGGTACTCCTCACTTGATCTCTCATCAAGCTCATCATCTGAATTTTCTTGAAAGTGTTGAACCACATTGTTGGAAAAGAAAGCAGTTGATATAGGTGTTGAAGTGGTGGTCATGGACTTCTTGACTTCCTGAGACTTCTTTAAGTCAGGGTATCGTTTGTTGATGAGGTTTTCCTCATAGACAAATTTCCCATAAATTTCAGGAAGCTCAAGATTCTGGATATGATTAGCATTCCTAAGTCCCTGAGAGAAATTCAACCAATTCTCAGGGAGACTATTGACAAAACCAACATTGATTTCATGTTTGGACAACTTAACACCATCATTTGACTGTTCATTTAAAAGAGTTTTGTAACGGGTGTAAGTTTGAGACAGAGTTTCTGAGTCCTTAGCCCTGAAGGTATTATACTCAAGTTTCAGGTCCATAATCCTGTTTTCCTTGGTATCAGATGGACCTTCATGACTATGAACCAGGTCATCCCAGGTTTGTTTGGCCATACTACAACTTATAACTGACTCCATAATATCGTCAGGAAGACAAGATATTATGATACTTTTGAGCCTTTGGTCCTGGTTGACCACTCTTCTCTCATCCTGAGTCCACTGAGCTTCAGGTTTAGGTAAACCTTCAGCAGTCTTTGGGATAAATGGACCTTCATTTATACACTTGATATAATAAGGTTACATCCCAATAAAATAGCAAAGCATACGCTTTTTCCATTTGTTGAATTTACCAACTTCAAGTCTGGGGGCAACAGCTGAATAAGCTCCACCCTTTTTATCGACTAGTTGGTGTACATCAATTTCAGCCATTTTAGGATCCTGATTTAAAAACGTTTAGAGCGGCTTAAAAACAGTTTTATAACCAGCCTTGCTCTGATACCACTTGTTGTTCCCTATTCACTATAGTATAAAAACAGTTTAAGTAAAGTAAACAAAACTAATAGTGAATCAATGACTGAAAAGATATAGATAAAACACAAGAGTAATTTTCAACGTCATATTCTTATTAGAAATGAATCAGAAGAATACGTTACCCTAGTACTTGCGGAACATTACTAGGGATTGAAATGACAAAGTGTTTGCAACTCCTCTCTAAGCTCAGGCTAAGTCTGAGCACAACTACAAGTACCCACTGAGCTATCTCAGGATTAAGTTGTATTTGGAGGAGTGAAAGATGGCTTGCGTGTATTTGTGTTTTTACAATTCACAAGCTTTACCTTTCACTCCATCTCTTATGCTATTTATACAAGTATGAGTTTTAACTCTTTCCTAAGTGACAAACTGACAATTTTGCAGAAGACAAAATACTGATGTATTTTGTCTCTGTTTACAAAGACTATATTAGGTAAAGGGACCAAGTCACTTTCTTCATGTCAGTACTGATGCTGAGCCTTTTAGGAAAGGTTGACTTCTTGAAGATAAGTACTCCGTCTTTATCGCTTCAAGCATAACCGTTTTGTCCCGCCCATTCTTCAGTCTTCATAGTCTTCAATCTTTAGTTTCAGTTTGTCTTCAGTGTTTGTAGTTGGAGAGGTGTTTGAGGGATTCAGTAAGTTATTGTCATTACTTACTGAATCCACCATCTTCTTGTTGACTCAGTCTTCACCCTTTAAGTTCCGCCTTACTGAGTGGAGAGACTTCTTCTATGTCTCTTACTGAGCGTCCTGAAGATGGCTCACTGAGAGACTATGCACTCAGTGACCTGTTAGTGTTTAACGGTCTAAGCACTTAGGTTATTTTTTTATTCAAATCCTAGATTAAGGGGTTTGGGTATTTACTGAACCCAACAAGTGCACATTACAACATTATTTCTTGGCGGTAAAGGGCCCAAAACATTGACTTATCCTGAATAAATGGTTGAATTGGTCACTTGAATAAATAGTTGAGTTGGCCCTAGAGACTAGAGTAAATATCAATGGTAGTTTATCTTTGACGAGTAGCTTTGTTTTTTCATTTGGTGTCAGTAGCGTCGGGTTGACCCGACCCGAACCCGATAAGGGTTACCGATTTGGGCTTAATCGGGTTACACAAGCTTATCGGGTTAGTTTGACCCGAACCTGATAACCCCGTATTATTATTGGGTCGGGTTAGGGTTGATTTATTTATTTTATCGGGTTATCAGGTCAACCTGATAAGACCCGAAAAATATTATATAACCTAAACTATTATCTAAAAATGTCTCGACACATTAACTAAGCGGTTCTTTTCAAGCTAAAAGTCATTATATTATTGCTACATAGTTGTAAAACTAAGTTTGCTTGGTTTTTTTGAATCAGTGTGCTGACATTTACATAAAAACAAACATTGTTTGTTCTTCTATCTGTTGTATTTGTCAATGCAATGAAATTGGTCCACAAAATCTACATTTACGTACTATTAGATTAGTTAAACTATAATGTATGGTACACCATTAAAACAAATGTTAAACAGTTTGTATTTATGCTTAGTATCGTTTTATGCTTAAACAATTGGTATTGAGAGCTAAGACTAGCATGCAACCCGATAAAATGATTGACCCGACCCGATATAACCCGACCCCGAATTCCACCCGATAACCTGATTCCTTGTAGGGTCGGGTTGTGGGTTAGATTTTCTTGATCAAAACCCGAATCAACCCGACCTGATAATACCCTATAACACCCCTACTCATAAATTGTAATGCATGTATGTTAGAATTGCTTATGGATGAGCTGTTTATATAACTAATATAAGACTGTTTGGGATTGCTTATTGGAACTTCTTATATTATCCAAAAATAGATCAAAGTTACTACATAAAATTTGGTGATTGAATTTTGGTTTCTTTTACGGCATTGCTATATATAGATACGTCATTATGCCATTTCCTTAAGCTGTCACCGTAAGTGTCTAAGGATACGTTGCATTATGTGTTTGTGACACGCCGTAAAAGGTAAGAATATTGGTACCGGATATATGACCTCCCTAGTATGAACATTCAAGTGTCTGCTTGTATTGTTCTACAATTGTAGCAAAATAGTTTTTGAATGGACAGATTGATGTTGTTTAATCGACTTTGTTGTTGAATAGCTAATGGTGTTGTTGAAGTGATAAGGTTCCCTATTGTAACTGGTCGTTTTTGTTGAAGCCATGTGTATTGTAATATTAGTCTATCTGTTATGATTGAACAAACCAAAATTATGCTTCATGGTGAAAATCCGGATTTTTTATTTTATTTTATTTTGAAAACTGTTAATAAGATCGGTTCCTAGGTATTAACTTTTCTTATATTGTTTATGGTATTTCTTATATTGTTTATGGTATTTCTTATCAACTCTTAATTATGATACTTGCTGTATGAAAAGGAAACAAGTGGCCTGGTTAGTTTTCAAGTTCTTTTTGAAGATACACACTCACAAAAAGGTGTATACATTAAGCTGAAGGAACAAAAGCTAGGGGTATGTCTGATAAGGTTTTAAAATGTACCTTTTTGAGGGGTCGTTTAAGCCCTTATTTGATCACTTTTGTATCGGTTATTACTTAATATCGTTCCTTTTCACTTTTTAGGTCTCTTGAAGGCAAATTGCTGTAATGGCACTTATTTGGACGAAAAGGCGCGATTATACGAAGAAAATGGCCAAAGTCAAGAATCGAGACACTCCAGCTGCTGAAAACACAAGGTGACGGCGTCACTGCTTAACTGCGACGCCGTCGGAGGATTTTGTGATGGGACAGAAGCCAAAACTCTTATTTTCAAGTGACGACGTCAAGTTATAAAAGAGTAGACCGTCGCAACTCAGACGGCCTAGATTCAATCCAGACGGCGTCAGAAGCTGAAGAGGACGGCGTCACAAGCACAAGGGGACGCCGTCGCAAGACTAACGTGGCCAAGACGAAACCCTAATGACGGCAACCCGACGGCGTCACACAACATAAGGTGACGCCGTCGCATATGTAATCTTATATATAGAATCCGAATTTTTCAGTATTAGTGTGTAGTCTTTTGGAGTAAAAACCTAAACCGAACCAATGCTGTTTTGTACAGTATTTTAGGGTTCCAAACCCTATCTTACATCAAGATAAGTGTTTTACTTCATTAATTCAATTATGTCTTTGATTATTTCTGTGTATGCTTGCATGTTCTCCATGTCCGGCTAATTTACTTGTGTGTTTGCTTAGGGAATATGAAACTTAATTATTGAATATTGATTGGTTGTCTCTTATCTTAGTTTTTAATGATCTAGTAATGCGATAGGTCATTCGTTGTGTACTTAATGCTTGATTAATCTTTGTGAACCTTAGGTTATAGCACCTTGAGCGGTTGTAAGCTAAACTATCCAAAGAGGCCTTAGAGTTAGAGTTTATGATCCCTAGTGGTATTTTGTAGACGAGACCCTTTGGTAACTTCAAAGAGTTAGGGATAAACGCATACCCTACAACTCTAGACACACAACGCAATTAAGAATAAGGACGTGACAATTCAACCACCAATAGGAGATAATTATAGAGTAGTAAAACCTAAGTAAACACATCTTTAAACTATCATACGAGCACACAATAATTAGACATAGACTACATACACCTTAGATTAGATAATTAGATAAGTAGAGTAAACGGTAGCAATACCAACCCCCAAATCCAAACCCCGAGATTCGTACCTTTTCATTTTCAAAAAAATATAAAAAAAATAAAAAATAATCTTCCTCAACCCCAACCTTAGCGTAGTAACTTCTCACTAGCATTCCTATTCCCCTAGAGAACGATATCAATACCCGTAGCTTACCATAATACTACACTACAACGATTAGGTTCACTGCCTAGGGTGTTATAAAACTTGCTCGAAGAAAAGGAAGTTCCTTTGACCCCGAACGACGCGTGTAGCGTTATCAAGTTTTTGGCGCCGCTGCCGGGGAATAGAATAGCTAGTTAGTAGTCCACCTCGTTTAGGTTTCCTTTGCTTGATTCCTATCAAGTAAATTTTTCTTATTTTTTAGCTTTCTCATAGTCTATCCCCCTTCTTCGTGACCTTTGTTCGTAATCCCATCACTTTTCATCATGGAAGGTGATAACCACCCACCATTCATCAACCCACCACCAATTGACCCGCCAAGAGACCGTACTCTTGGTGAATACTCAAGACCAAGCCACCTAGGCTATAGGAACACCATTGAGCTTCCCGACCAAGCCCAAACTACGGCCCTACGATCTGACACCATCTGGTTGGTGCAAAACAGATGTGCATTCGATGGACTTTGTTCCGAAGATCCAAATCAGCATCTGAGGGATTTCCTCAAAATTGTCGATTCCATTGACCTTGATGCTACTACTCGGGAGACCACGCGCCTGCGTCTCTTCCAATTCTCTCTACGGGAGCAAGCTAGTAATTGGCTTGAGCGACTTCCCGCCGGATCCATCTCAAGTTAGGATGATCTCACCTCTCGTTTCCTTGCTCAATTTTTCCAACCGGGGAGAACCACTAAGCTCGGGAATGACATCTTGATGTTCCAACAACGTCAAGGTGAATCTCTCTACGAAGCATGGACTCGATTCAAGGACTTACCTCATAAAGTCCCTCATCACGGCATTGATCTTTGGCTCCAAGTGCAAATCTTTTATGATCATGTCAACTTCCCCACCAAGCGATCCATTGACCAAGCGGCCGGTGGAAAACTTAGTGATCTCACCGCGGAAGAATCATGGGGAATAATAGAGGACCTTGCTCTCTATGACAACGAAAGTTGGAATGACCCCCGTGAGTTGCCCAAAACCGTTAAGGCAACCTCCTTGCCTCCCATTGACTCACAATCTTCCGACCGTAGGATGATCGAACTTGAAGATCAAGTTAAATTCCTAATGAGTTCCTACGAAAACCCTAAGTCTTCATGCCATGTGAACAAAGTTTCTTCTTCGTGTGAGCCGTTTTATGATCCTCAAAACACGCGCACTTGCACCCGATCCCCCGAACATGCTTCCGTTGACTACGCATCCTCGCGTATTAATGGAACGGGAGGAAGATTCCCTACAACACCCGGACCTAGGAATTTCAATGAAACCCGAGAAGCATGGAAGGGCAAGCCCGACTTCTATTGGGGACTAACCAAGGAATTCACTTCCAATGATTTTTTGTGACCCCCACCTCAAGGTCCTAACCAACAAAACATCGAGGGGATGTTGCAAAACCTAGTTGCATCCCAAGAAGCCCAAATAGCTAAACTCTCGGACCGCTTTACCAACAACAAGCCGAAATGGATAGGAAGATAGACAACCTTTTGAAAGCCATGACCAATAGTGATAGGAAGGTTAATGCTATCTCAACTCCCGAGCCTTCCGGTGTAGAGATTAAGGACCCAAGTAAGTTAGCTAAGCATGTTCAATTCATCAATACCATCGCCTTAGTGAAACCTAATAGAACAAATGACGACGAGGACCATACACGTGAGACAAATGAAACAACCGAGGAAGTAGATGAAGTAGACAATAACGATTTCAATAAGTTTCCTACGGAAGAAGAGCTATCTCGCCACCCTCACTTAGTACGTGACCTCCGTCACATGTATGTTAGGAAAAGCCCTAGAATCAAGTTTAGGAACCCTTGGAATCTTAACATACCATGTTGCATAGGACACCTTTTTGTGGCAAAGGCCTACATTGATCGCAAGTCCCCAATCAACATAATGACTAGCACCTACTACAATTGGGTAATGAAGAAGCCTATTCCAACTAGGCAAGACCCCGATGATCCTAGTGTTAGTTGCAATTTTCTCGGTAGAGTTAAGGGATTGCCCGTTTATGTAGGTAGTTTCACGCTTCCTACGGACTTCATAATTGTGGATGATATTAGCACGGCTATAGATCCTAGCTTGTCCCACGTTATTCTAGGAAAACCTTTCATAGAAAACACCGGGATGACTTATGATCCCTCATTAGGAATAGTGCGATTCAAGGATGAGACCAACGACATAGCTTACCAAACGTCGTTTAATATTGAGAAGTTTTCATCACTCTCTAATGATGAAAAGGAACTTAAACTGTCGATCTATTATAGGAATAATGAGGATAAAGAAAAAGGAGTAGAGTATGTTATGGCTAAGATTTTCGGATTCTATAAGGATTGCTTGAACCTAGGACCGAAATATAGGACCGATTGGGGAGAGGATGAACTCTTAGAGAAGTGCATCATAGGGCACTTCTACAACATGGAATCTGATACGCTTACGCAGCGCGTTCAGGGTCAAAGGAACTTCCTTTTCATCGAGCAAGTTTTTCAACACCCTAGGCAGTGAACCTAATCGTTGTAGTGTAGTATTAGGGTAAGCCACGGGTATTGATATCATTCTCTAGGGGAATAGGAATGCTAGTGAGAAGTTACTACGCTAAGGTTAAGGTTGAGGAAGATTATTTTTTATCTTTTTTATGTTTTTTTTAGGAAATTGAAAAGTATGAATCTCGGGTATTGGATTTGGGGGGTTGGTATTTCTACCGATTACTCTACTATTATCTAATTATCTAAACTAAGGTGGTGGTAGTCTATGTCTAATTAATGTGTGCTCGTATGATAGTTTAAAGATGTGTTTACTTAGGTTTTACTACTCCTTATTTATCTCCTATTGATGGTTGAGTTGTCACGTCCTTATTCTTAGTTGCGTTGTGTGTCTAAAGTTGTAGGGTATGCGTTTCTCCCTAACTCTTTGAACTTACCAAAGGGTCTCGTCAACAAAACCCACTAGGGATAATAAACTCTTACTCTAAGGCACTCTTTGGATGGTTTAGCTTACAACTACTCAGGTAATTATATTCTAAGGTTCACAAAGATGAATCAAGCATTAAGTACACAACGAATGACCTATCGCATTACTAGATCATTAATCAACTAAGATAAGAAACAACCAATCAATATTTAATAATTAAGTTTCATACTCCCTAAGCAAACACACAAATAAATTAGCCGGACATAGAGAACATGCAAGCATACACACAAATAATCAAATACATAATTGAATTGATGAAGTAAATACTTATCTTGATGTAAGATAGGGTTTGGAACCCTAAAATACGGTACAAGACACCCTTGGTTCGGTTTTAGGTTTTTACTCCAAAAAGACTCTCCTAAAACTGAAAAATTCGGATTATATATATAATATTACGTATGCGACGGCGTCACCTTATGTTTTGTGACGCCGTCGTGTCGCCGTTATTAGGGTTTCGTCTTGGCCACGTTAACCTTGCGACGACGTCACCTTATGTCTGTGACGCCGTCCTCTTCAGCTTCTGACGTCGTCTGGGTCGCATCTAGGCCATCTGAGTTGCGACGGTCTACTCCTTTAAAGCCCGACGCCGTCATTCAAAACAAGCCATTTTCTCTTCTGAGTCGTCACAAATTCCTCCGACGGCGTCGCAGTTAAGCAGTGACGCCGTCGCCTTCTGTTTTCAGCAGCTTTGAGTGTCTCGATTCTGACTTTGGCCATTTTCTTCGTATATTCGCGCCTTTTCGTCCAAATAAGTGCCATTCCAGCATTTTGCCTTCAAGAGACCTAAAAAGTGAAAAGGAACGATATTAAGCAATAACGGATACAAAAGTGATCAAATAAGGGCTTAAACGACCCCTCAAAATGGTACCTTTTAAAACCTTTTAAAAAGTGAAAAGGAACAATAAGCTTCCCCTGAAACCCATATGTTAACCATCTTCTTGATTCTTCAAATCTGTAGGCTCTTTGTAATGATCACTTGTGAAGAAAACCGAGTATAACGAATTTGATGAAGAAGTAGAATTTCCCAAACTTGAGTCTTAAATCTTGTACTATCCACGGAACTCCATACTTATACGAAACACCAAATATAAGTAGACCGCAATCCCTTGACAAAAATCCTCAACTAGTATGAGACACTGAGCACTACAATGTAACTCCTTTAAGTGATAGCCAATGTGTGCATAGAGCATCATAAGAAAAATCACACATTGCTAGATTCATCAAGCTATATGATAAGAACACAAATCTGTGAAACTCAACTACAACATCAAATAAATGATATTCAACCTTCTTCGTAATCAATTAATCCATAAAAATCAAATACGAGCCTTTTTGAATCCTTTTAAGAACAAATCACCAAACTCCTTGTGTGTGTGAATAATAACCTGTGTGTGTCGTCCAAAATCAATCACAATTGTCATGCTCGACTTCCCCTTAACTTCAAATCTCCTCGTAATAAACCATTATACTGCCAATCCAAATAAATTATGCAAAAACCTTGAGCAGTACTTTGAGAACAACAGTACTTTCAATAATCAGCAGTACTTTCGAGCAGTACTTTAAAAACCTAAGTAGCAGTACTTTCAATAAAATCTGCAGTACCTTTAAGCAATAACCAATTCAGCTACCCATCACATGATCATGAACCAATATTTAACAAATAAAACACCGACCATATAAATCATGGACCAATCCAAACGCAAGTCCAGCGTAAGAACCATGTACCGCTCTCTACTTAATCCAATCCTTTAACATGAATCAAATCCCACGTGATGCACAAAGACTTTCCAATATTACTAGCAGCAGATATCTCGTAGGTCCCATCCCATGTGCTTCAACCATTCAATCTTATTCAATCCCACGAACAGTACCTCTTGTACCTCAATGACCAGACATAACTTCCATGTAAAAGCGACACAAGCTTGACATCAACGAAACAGTACATCTTTGAGAACCGACCCATGATTTTATAAAATAACCAATCAGAAGAATCACCTTCGAATTAAATATTTATACCTTGTGATCAATTAACAAATTTGGCCAATCAAAAGTCAGGACTACCAAAGCAAATATACACCCCATCACACCAAATAAAACCTTGAATAAACCTTAAAAATTCGAACACAAACCCAAAGTACTGTTCCAGCAGTACTTTGAAAATCCTTCAGCAGCCAACTTCGACGCCTTATATCTTTTTACTGGAAGTTCAGATCGAAGATCCCTTTGGTGGAAAGTTAGATTGGTATATAGAGAACATCCACCAAAAATTTCGTCCCGATCCAACGGTTAACGAAAAAGTTATCACCGTTTCAAAACAGTGCTGTATAAAAATACGAAAATTTTGAGATCCGAATTTTTCGTCTTTTTCATCATTCTTCGACATATAAAACCTTGTAATCCTTGATATCACGAGCCCCAGGCTTTGATACCACATGTGAAGATCGTTGATAGCTCTTAGACTAGGTCTAATATTATATCTAGGAACACATAATAATGAAGGCGGAATTTTCAAACATAGAATCAATATTATTATGAACAAGGTTTTTTATTATCATCATAAACTAACTAACTATAATAAAGATCAAAGACTTGATCTAATACTAACTAACTAAACCACTAAACCCTAGGCGTTTTCCCAAATCCCTACGCCTAGGTTCCCACACACACACACCTTTAGACGTCTACATCTTGTATGTACTATGAAACTAATGACCCTATGTCTCTTTATATACTAAAGACATCTAGGGTTTACAAGAGGAATCATAATACAATTAGGAAACTAAATATTCTTTTAAGCATATCTTCTAAAATCTTCCAAATCCTCCATCTTTTTGTAGTTTCCCTTCTTGTCACTTTTAATCCTTCATGTTTCATTCTTCTTGTTTTGTATTATCAAATCTATAATAGACCCAACATAAAAATTTTACATTTTACGGGTACCGGGAAGGTATAATTTTACGGAATACACGGGGTACACTTATTAATAAAACCCTCCATTTTTTTTAGCCGCCCCACTTTTATTGCCAAGGTTACAAGCTCTTTTAAATAATTTCAAGTCACATGAAATCTTATGATATTGCAAAGGGAAAATGACTTAAGCTAGATTAGTGCACACACTCTCTTGCATGTATGGAAAGTAAAGTTACAAGCTTTCTATTTTTCTACTATCCACACAAAATTGTGATAAACTTTCACAAGGTTTCATACATGTCACAAGATCACTTAGGATATTACATCTAATAAGGACTTGAGCTTTAGCACTTTGCTTTTAACCAAATATGCACACACACTTTCTACACATTTAGAAAAGCTAGTCAAAATTTCCTTGTTTGGTCTTTTTTATTGCTGCTGAGACCCAAGGGCACAACACACACAAAATTCTCACTAAAACTTCATGACACTTAGAAATTTGGTTCTCTAGAAATTAATCAAGTCTTGGTTGTTCCAGATTTTGCTTGGTATAGCTTAGTTCTTGGGTATTACTCTCATGATCTTGTTTCGGTTTCGATCCTTTCATGATTAGTCTCGAGGAAGACGTAGTCGACAGTCTTTATGGTTATTCCGATCAGACACCACTAAATAAACAAACCAACACCTAAACACAATAAAGCTTTCTATTTGGTGGTGTTTTCCGACGAGCCTATTTTATGAGGCGTGTGGCCTTGAATATGCGAAGGCATGAATATATGAATTGAAAAGAGAGTAGCGGTGAGAGAACGTTGAACGAGAGCTGCGATGTAGGTAGTCAAAGGTTGAAGCTTTAGGCTTTTCCGACGAGACCTCCGTGGGCTCCGGTGAGCTTCTTAAACGTTGATGTGGATTTCTTGTTAGTCTGCACGATAACATCATGGTAAAGATATGTCCTTGTTCGTTTATTTCACTTGATTTAAGAGCAATTAGTTGTTTTACTACATAAGTTTAGATGTTCAAGATGAGTAAATCACAATATAAATAAAATAGAAAACAAAAGTGAAACTATATTAAAACAAAGGTTTTGACCGGAGACGTTGTCGTACATGCATGCGTTTTCAACAAGATGGTATTTTTTTTTATGTAGATCACAACACCTTGAAGATTAATGTAATGACAACATAAATCCTCTACTCTATTAGCATGATCATTAATTAATCTATTGTTGATTACTAGTTAATTGATCACCCATTAGCTATGAATATACTGGTTGTCGTCTTATTTTTGAGCTTATGGTTTCGGCTTATTTTTGTGCTTATTTTGATGTAAATTGTATACTTCTTATAAACACGTCGAATAGACAAGACTAGATTTTTTTTATAAACAATAAAATGGTCATTATTTGTAAAACGTGACAAAAAAAATGAAATATTTTTGTTAACTATAAATGAGTAATATTTTAAATACTTAAGATACAAAAGAGACTATTCTCTCTACGTGACTATTTAAACACAAGAACGTTTGTTAAAGCGTCGAAACTTATATAACATGACGTAAAGCGTATGTTATTTCTAAAACTAAAGCACAAACATGTTATGGTGATACAAGGTCTAGGAAACACTTTTACTCTTATTGCATTTTATACTAAGTCGAACCATACTTACTTAGGTCGGGTGTCGGTGCCGCTCACTATCACTATTTGATTTATCCCACTTCAGACGGCTATTTGCTGATGTGAGTTTCATAGCCCTTACTTTTACCTGTTTTCATAACTGTTTTGGGGGAGAATACATGCTCGTTTAAACTAAATGCTTATTTTACCTGAACAAGTGAATTGTTTACTCAAACTATGCTGATTGACTGAATGTGTTATGTGTTTACTTGCCAATTACTTTGTAGAAAACTAGAAGGGGGGTTGAATAGTTTACCAATTAAAAACTTTGTTTTGAAACTTATTGAAAGATCAATTGATATTGATCTTTGGATATGTTGATGAAATATGCAAGTAATATGTAAAGAGTAAATAAGGAAAGAAATGATCAAACACAACAAGTTGTTTATAGTGGTTCGGTCTACAAGGACTCTATTTCCTTGCCCTACTCCACTCCCCGAGTCTCACACTCGAGAGTTTAACTTCACTAGTCAACAAGCTCCTTTCACCGGCGGAGAAAACCTTTACACTTCGCTTACACAATTTCCGACACTAAGCTAGATGTCGAGTTCTTTCCAAGGGTACAACTACTCCCACACACAATGTATTTTGAGGACTAAAATACTAACCACTCACACTCACAAGATTATGATGGTTTAATACAACAATGGAGTATGAATCAACACTAGATCATACAACACTAAACAAACAAGACTTCCAACTTCTCGTTTGAAGCTTGAATGTGACTTGATCTTCTTTGCTACAAAAGAGATCACTACTATGATATGAAACTGAGTTAGAAAGGTTAGAGATAAGATATGTATGAGAGTATAATAGAAAGGGATGAAAAAACTACTTGGCTTGGCATTGCTATTTATAGCCAAAATGGACAGGAGCGTCCACGGACAGCGGAACCCTTAAAAGGGTTCCGCCCGTGTACCAAATTGGTACCGCCGGGTCTGACAGCCAAGATATCAAATCTTGCCAAATTCAACTCTATCTAAGTGAGATTGTGCAAGATATGAAGAGTACAAATCCACACGAAATATCTAATGAAATCTTCCAATGATTTCCATGATGCATCTCATGATGTCATATGTTGTATTTCTATTTTTAGAAATATGCAAGTACTTAAGTAGTGTTTGGTTTTAAGAACCTAACACATTCTAAAAACTACTATCATACATAATGATTAGAGTCATATCAAGATATTACTAATCATAAATGTAAATGCTTGAATGATGAATATATTGTTTGAAAAAGCTTGTTTTAATATCTATTAAACTTGACAAGCTTTAAGCTTTTATACAAATTAAATTTACTTTTGTCGTTAACAAAACTTATGTAAAGATCAAAAATATAAATAACGTTTAATGACGATATTTGTATTAACAATCTCCCCCTTTTTGTTGAGGACAAAATATAAATTTTATTTTTATAAAAGATACAAAGTTTGTGCAAGAGTTATAAAAATATTAGTTTTAGAACTTGAAAAGAGAATGATAATGCAAGTGTATGATGTTTGACTTTTTCTGAAAGTCAAAGTATTCACTAGTTGTTGCATGATGTTGACTTTTTCAGAAAGTCAAAGTATGTAGTTGACTTTTTAAGAAAAGTCAAGTATTATCAATGATGTATCCTGTTTGACTTTTTCAGAAAGTCAATGTCAGTTTGACTTTTTCAGAAAAGTCAAAATATAATCAAGTTCTATATTTTCTCCCCCTTTTTGTCTCAACAAAAAGAAGAGGCGATGCAGAATGTAATGAGCCCGAGCCATTATCTCCCCCTTGATCAAAGCTCCCCCTAAATTGGGTACTTAATGGGAAGATACATGGATTGTGAAAATAAAGCTACAAAAAAAATGTTAGTAATAATGATCATTCACAAGCATTTCCAAACACTATGTAAAAGCACCAACACTATAATAAAAACACCATTCATTAGTTAAAATTTTCATGAATAAAGATCATGAAATGGGAACACAATGATGTGTTTTAGTACAAGAAAAAGAAAATAATCCTAAGAAAAGAAGAACTAGAAATGCTAATCTATGACCATCCTAATTTGATGGTGGATGAGAAAGAGCGTTGAGGCGCTCAAGGATATGATTGAGGATGAACCTCATTTCCTCTTGGAAGTCATGGACCATAACCCGGGTCCTTTCCACGGTTTGGGCCGTTTGCTCACACGTTGAGCAACCATGCCTAGGAGGGTAGAATGTTTGGGAAGGTTGTGGTGGTGGTATGGTAGATGTGTTGGTGGTGTTGGGAATGTTTGGGGTGGTCATGATGGAGGCAAGCAAAGCATTTTGCATTTGCATAGTCTCACTTAAGTGAGAATCCACCATGCTTTTGAATTGGTGGAGGTTGTGGAGTTCCGCTTGAATCTCCTCTCTAGTGGGATTGGCATCCCACATGCACTCCTCAATGTCCTCTAGATGAGGGGACATTGATGTTGGGAGTGGATGATCCCCATACAAAGGACCATGAATGTCTTTGTAAATGGGGTGGAAGAGAAGAGGTTTTGGCCCTAGTGGGGCGTTTGGGTCAAAAGATGACCTTGGTGATTCATGAGCTATTTGCTCAATTGTGCCAAGGGATGGCAATGGTGGTGGATGATTTGGCCTAGGAGGCAAGTCATCCAAGTCCTCCAAGAAAGGATGTGGTGAAGTTGGTGGAGTAGAGAATAACTCCATAGGCATGAGAGTAGGAGACCTTGGTGGTGAAGGTGGTGAGGGTGTTTTGGATGTTTGGATGGGTGCCGATGGAGGTGAAGTTGGTGTTTTTGTAGGTGGTGGAGTGGTGATCACAATGTGTGATTGTTTTGGTGTAGCCAAGGTAAGACTTGTATCATCTCGGATGGGAGATGAGATTGTGAGTGGAGAAGACTCGGATGAGGAGCTAAGGTTAACGAAGCAACAAGGCCTCACACTAATTCTAGCGGTCTTCTTGCAAGGTTTTGGAGATGATTTTGTCATTTTTGACTTTGGTTTTTGTTTGCTAGATGATAGTAAGAATGAAGAAGGTGTGAGGATGATCATGGTAAAACCTCTCAATTTATAGAAGTGAAAAATTATGGAGAAATGTGTTTGATTTGATGTTAAACCATTGAAGAGATGAGGTTCCTAACGATTTGGAAGTGGGTTGAATGCTAGTCATATCACCCAAGTCAATCCATTCAAGAGAGATGGAGTGAAGAAGAAAAGATTTGCAATAAATGTGTTCTAATGAGTGGAATTTCCTAACAATCAGATCACCCACGGATTTGAAGGTACCAAAAATTTGGTTCCTTCCTTTATGCCAAATGGCTCCTTAGGTGGATTTTTTAAATTTTTGAATTTTGGTGGGAAATGGATTTCTTATATACCTAAGTGAATTATACTAGTTCTAATAAGAGTATAAACTAGTTAAGATTGATTTATAAGTGATGGATGGTAATTTGGAATCAAGAAAGAGTCGAAATTCAGAAAATTACCTAGAGGATCCACGGCACCAAAATTTTACACGGCCGGAACCCTTTTTAGGGTGCCGTCTGGTCCGCCTGTACAGGTACGGCGGTACCAATTTACATAACGGACGGTACCAAATTGATGGTGTCGTCTGATCCGTGTAGTGCAGAAAAGTAGACAGAGTTAATTTTTCGCTGTCGAGGACTTTTCCGAAACCTGAAATTTTTCTCAAAAGGTGTTATACTAAACATTTCTAGTTAGGAAAAGTAAATAACACATGTATAAACATAGTAGAGCATAGATTTTGAGCAAGGCTTATTGATTTTCACATTATAGTGAAAATGGGTAAAATTTGATAGCATACTTGTGCTATCCCCCTGCATGAGATTGTTAGCAAACAACATTGTTTCAAGTTATATTATCATCCTACATAATAAAGACAACTAAATAGTATCAAACATTAACGATAATGTATTGTTCCAAACACTCCTTAATGGACCCTCATTTGTCCAACTTTTTGTAAATCTTGTTCATCATCCTACCAAGGCACTTGAACATTCCCTTAGTTTGTTTGAACTCTGCTGATTCATTCTCGATCTCGGGAAGAGACGCGTAATACTCATGAGGTGGAAGATGAGAGCTTGGAAGACCATCCTCGGAGCTATTTGATGATGATGGAGTTGGAGGTTTTGCTCTCTTGCCTTTTGTCTTAGCAACTCGTTCATCACTCAAAGGTACAAAGATGTGAGGGATGAGTTCATAGTGAAGGTGCATCCCTTTTGGGGTTGGTGGAATTGGTGCAAAGTTTCTATAGAGACGGGTGAGAAGCATCCCGTGTGGAAGAGCAACCGATCCTTGAGTTGGAATATCAATCATTCTCCTAGCTATGTAATAGGCTAAATTGAATGGTTTTCGGGTGGACAAGTTGTAGAGCATGTGACAAAGGCAAGCGTTTATGTGATCCCTATTTCCTATGGTGCTAATGACGTTGGCTCTAAGTAGCTCCTCCCATTTCTTAAATTCGGGCTTAAGTTCATTTAGCTCCATTCCATATGGATCTCGGTTTACCTCTTTTCCCTTTCGGGTAACACGGGTTGTATCACCCTTTGGGTTAAATAGGTGTTCACGGATAACATCCTTATCGGCCAAACGGGTTTGGTAGGGAGAAGTGCGGTCATTGATTGCATCAAGAGCGGTGAGAGACCGCTTATCCGTGTAGACACAAGTTCCTCGGTTGGGAATTCCTAGTACTTGAGCAAAGTTGCTTAAGGTGATGGTGTAGACGTTTTGATTGATTCTAAATCTAAGACAAAATTCATCATCGTCTTTATCACTAAAGCCGGCCACACTAGCATAGAATTCTAACACAAACCTAGGACAAATTGGTTCATCGATGTCAAGAAGACAATCGAATTTAATGGCGGCTAGTTCTTCACGAAGATTGGTATGTTCAAGGAAGGATGAGTGAATGGTTCTACCCTCATGGAAATACCTTGATTCTAGACCCTTAAATATTTCTACTTGATCCTTGGTAAGTCCTTTGGTTTTGTGATGTTTGGGAATGTAGTTAAGGGTGTCTTTGTGATCATAGAATCTTGCGGCTACCATGGTTATTCCTAAGGACAAGAATTGATATGTTAAAAAATGAGAATAAACTTTAACGTTTTGGTTCTAGTGTGTGCCTATATGAAAACAATTTGGAGTTGCGGTTATCTCGACTCATTTTATGCACAAAGATGGTTTTAGTGGGGTGTTTGGCAAATACCATGAGATAACCCAAATGCTCCTAATTCAATGTGGCTTCATTTGAATATACCCGGGAATGCATATTAGTTATGCAATACCTTTAGTATTCAAGAGCATGCAAGTGATGAAAGTCTAACGTTTCTATTTGTATTTAACAATGAAAAATTGTTTTCCTACAAGTGAGAAGCTTTTCAACATTTTTGACATGGGGTGTTTGGTTATTTGAATAAGGCCTTATATTCATTATCTATTAATTAGTGGGAAACATGATTTGTTTATGCAATATGATAATGTAGTACCTAATTTAAATGACTAGTTATGCAATTTGCCAATTGAATTCATATTTAGTATAAAAGCATACATAAAACCCCATGTAATGATTTTTGATAGTTTTGTGCATAAATAAGAATCCTAGACTCAGAATTGAGAGATAAAATGTAGTTAGGATACTTACAATGATGTTATCTTCTGTGATTAGTGAGAGGGAAGGTGTCAATAATGAGCTTGGTTTAAGTTTTACACGTTTTGGTAAAGTGGGTTTTGAGGAAGAAGATGTTTTGTAGGTAGTATTTTTGCTTCTGTAGACACCACGGACCAGACGGTACCAAAATTTTGGTTCCGTCCTTGTTGTCGTTTGGTACCGTGGCTACAGTAGCAGATATAAAACAAATTGTTTTGGTTTGACTATTCTAATGTTTTAGGCTATGTTTATCCTACATGTTTGGTTCCATTAACCCTAAACCAAGTCTAAGAAGATTAAAAGGTTCTCGTTTAAGAGGCTTAGTTAAGATGTCGGCAATGTTGTCTTCGGAGGATACTTTCTCAATTGAAATGTTCCCTTTTTTAACATTGTCGCGAAGAAAGTGATGACGGATTTCAATATGCTTTGTACGAGCATGTTGAACGGGATTCTTGCTGAGATCGATGGCTCCTTTGTTGTCGCAAAGTATCACAATGTCGTTGAGATGAATTCCGTAATCTACGAGAGCTTGCTTCATCCAAAGAGCTTGTTGACATGCCTTTCCGGCTGAGACGTACTCGGATTCAGTAGTTGAGATGGCTAAGGCCGTTTGCTTCTTTGCAAACCATGAGGTGAGACAATGTCCAACAAAAGTGCAAATACCACTTGTACTTTTTCTATCGACATAGTCACCGGCATGATCCGAGTCGGCATACACTATGGTTTCTACACCCGTTCCTTTAGGATACCATAATCCTAAACACGTTGTTCCCTTAATGTATCTAAAAATCCTTTTTAAGTCTACTAGCCGTAAGATAGAGTAGGCTACCAATCATTCCTCTATATTTAGTGTTATCTACGGATTCACCTTCTTCGTCCTTGGTGAGTTTGGTGTCCGAGGACATGGGTGTTTTAGTTGGTTTGGAATCTTCAAGCCCAAATTTCTTAAGCATGTCTTTTATATATTTAGATTGTTTAAAAAATATGCCATCTTCTAGTTGTTTAATTTGAAGTCCTAGAAAGAAATTTAACTCACCCATCATACTCATTTCAAACTCGTCGTGCATGATTTTAGAGAAATCATCACATAGTTCTTGACAAGTTGATCCGAATATAATGTCATCAACGTATATTTGAACAATGATAATATGTGATTCCTTTTTCTTGGTAAAAAGAGTATTATCTACTAATCCCATAGAGTATTTGTTATCAATAAGAAAAGTCTTAAGTCGGTCGTACCAAGCTTTTGGTGCTTGCTTAAGACCATACAATGCTTTCTTGAGTTTGAAGACATGATGTGGTTTCTCAAAGTCGGTAAAACCGGGAGGTTGAGCAACATACACTTCTTCATTAATAAACCCATTAAGGAAGGCACTTTTAACATCCATTTGAAATAATTTAAAGTCATAAGCACATGCATAAGCAAGTAATATTCTAATAGATTCGAGTCTAGCTACCGGAGCATAAGTTTTATCATAATCAATACCTTCTTGTTGATTATAGCCTTGTGCAACAAGCCTAGCTTTGTTTCTAGATACTATACCATTTTCATCCATTTTATTTCGAAAAACCCATTTCGTTCCAATTATGGTTTGATCTTTAGGTTTTGGAACTAATTTCCAAACATCATTTCTAACGAATTGGTTTAATTCTTCTTGCATGGCAATTACCCATGATTCATCTTTTATTGCTTCATTTATGTTTTTCGGTTCTATGGTGGATACAAAACAAAAATAATTACTTTGATTTTGGGCTTGTGACCTTAAGGTTCTTTGATTAAGTTGTCCTATGACCTTTTCTGAAGGATGGCTTTTAGATTCTTTGATGTTTATAATTTCTTTATTTAATGGTTCATCTTCCTTGTTATTATTAATTTGACTTTCTATTATTTGACTTTCAACTAAGTCATCATCTACCAAAGGTGATGTCTTAGAGGGAGGTGGACTTTCATCAAATGTTATGTTCAACGATTCCTCGACTATCATTGTTTCTTTGTTAAGGACAATATAAGCTTTGCTAGTTTGAGAATAACCCAGAAATACACCTTCATAAGACTTTGGGTCAAACTTGGTGAGATAGTCTTTAGTATTAAGAATGAAGCATTTACAACCAAAGACTCTAAAATATCCTAAAGTTGGCTTTTTACCTTTGTAAAGCTCATATGGTGTTTTGTTTAGGAAAGGACGTATTAAGACTCTATTCAAAATATATGTAGAAGTGTCAACGGCGTTGCACCAAAACTTTTGAGGAATGTTTTGTTCATTAAGCATTGTTCTACTCATTTCTTGAATTGTTCTATTTTTACTTTCTACTACTCCATTTGATTGAGGTGTTCTTGGAGCGGAAAAGTTATGTGTTATACCATTTGTATTACAAAAGTTTCCAAATTGAGTTTCGTTGTCAAATTCACGACCATGATCCGTTCGGATCGACACAATTTTAACACCTAGTAGATTTTGAATTTTCTTGCTAAGAATTTCAAATTTATCAAAAGCTTCATTTTTGGTTTTTAAAAACAACGTCCAAGTAAACCTTGAGTAATCATCTACTATGACCAAAGTGTATAAGTTGCCTCCGTAGCTTCTTATAGCGGATGGTCCAAACAAGTCCATATGTAATAATTCTAGACACTTAGATGTGGACACCATATTTTTAGATTTGTGACTACTATGGGTTTGTTTACCAATTTTGCAACCGTCGCAAAAGTGTTGGTCATATTTTAGTTTTGGTAAATTCCTAACTAGCTCTTTTGAAGATAGGTTTTGTATAAGTCTCATATTAGCGTGACCTAAGCGTCTATGCCAAAGAGATGAGCTATCATCTAATGTTGTTAGACAAAGTTTGTTGTTATATGTTTTATCTATCTTCATGACGTATATGTTATTTTTCCTAACTCCTTTAGCTATGGTGATACCATCTTTTAGTATTTTACTACCATTTTCATCAAATAGTACTTTATACTTTTTATCACATAATTGGCTAATACTAAGTAGATTAAATCCTAAGCTATCCACATGAGCAACATTTTCAATAGTTAGGGAGTTATGAGAGATCGTACCTTTGCCAATGATTTTGCTTTTGAGATTGCTACCAAAAGTGACATTACCTCCGTCATACTCTTGGTATGATGAGAAGAGACTTTTGTTGCCCGTCATGTGTCGTGAGCATCCACTATATTTTATCCATTCATCAGGTTCCAATCCAACTTTCAAGCATACCTAAGAAGTAAATAACTCAAGCATTTGGTCCCCAATATCTCATGGGTCCGTTTGGGTTAAACATACCATTTATTTGATTCATGTATGGAATTGATGGGAAAGAGTTCCATGACATGTAATCTGGAGTTTGATATGGTCTAGGGAAGTTTTGAATCCAACCATTGTGTTGGTAGTTGGGTTGTACGTTGTGGTTGCTCTTAGGAAAGGGGCGTTTGGCAAGAGGTGCTTTATATCGTTGTTGAGTAGTTTTTGATCTAAATTCATTTTTAGCAAGTCCTACTCCTGATGTAACAGCTGGTTTTAGTTTAACACTATCCTTGGTTTTCTTTGTTACTTTGACAAATTCAGTACGGTCCGTATTACGAACATTCTGTCCTGCTGAAGTACCCACGACACCATTTGTTTCCACGGACGGAACCCTTATTTTGGTTCCGTCTGGTCCGTGCTGTACTGCAGCAGTTTTGAAAAATTGTTCTTCTTTTTCGGCCGTTTTGTCTTGACTCTTTGGAATTAATATGTTAGGAATTAGAAAATTCCATAGTGAAGAGTCGGTCACCCCAAATATTATCTAGCATAAGTTAGCTCGTAGACTTGTAGTTATTTACATTACTTAGTAGTTTATTAGTTAGTTTATAGCGTAGTTTAGTTTAGTGCAACACCGTAGAGGAAGGACGGGTCTTTACCCACTGTAACCTGATCCACAGGCCGATAGGAGGTCGTGTATTCTGTAACTATATATACCCCTTCCATCCATGGAAGGGGTGTGGCTTCTTTGAATAAACCTTTCATTTCATATAGCAACTCTCTTCAAGGAACCTCCTCTCAACTCTCTTCATCTATCAAAATGGCTTTCTTGTTTAATCACAATCCTAGACCACTCGAATCATCAAACAACATAATATTCACGATCCAACAATTGGCATAAGAGCCTAGGTTTTGTTGTTTGTTTTGATTCGTGGTTCGACTCATGGTTTATGCGGGTTTTTCATGCGGGTTTTGTATGCGGTTTGTATGGTTTTTGTATGTTGCATATACGGCTCGTTGATTTGGTTTGGTTTACATTATTGATGTGTGATGAAGAAAGCTGGTTAATGTGTGTTTATGGTCATTAAGCATGTATCAAATTCACTGTTTTTAAACTGTTTTAGCATGCTAAATTTGGTGTCAAATTTGTTGTTCAACATGGCTTGGCCTAACTGTTGTTGCTACTATTATTGGTTTAAAAATGGTTTATTATTGGTTTGTAAAATGCAGTCTTTGTCATAATCATGGTCCAAACAACTTTATGTTCCTACTTGGTCATCCTTCATGCGAGTCAAAACTGTTTTTTTTGTACCATTCATGGATGCGAGTTGAGGTTTCTGTCCAGATTCAGTGTTACTATTGCGAGTTGACTTTGGTCAAATGCGAGTTGACTGATGTTTATCAAAGCGAGTTGACAGTATTGACTGTCCTTACTCAATGTATTCCTGGATGTGGTTCGTTATAATGTCCAGATGCTATGACCATTATGCGAGTTGGTCTGAGTTGTAAAGTCATAATGCGAGTTGACAAGTCATAAGCGAGTTGATAATTCAAAAGCGAGTTATGTGGGTTATGTTCTAAGCGAGTTGGAACTGTTGCGAGTTGTGACCTTGCATTATTGAATGCGAGTTGATGCGAAATGAACAGTCTAAAGCGAGTTGTGAAAAAAAAATTGCAGGTTATCTTTTGAGTCAAATTTGTCAAAAGCAACTTGCATTTCGTTTTTTTATGCGACTTGTGTCAATGAAAAAAGCAGTTTGAGAGGGCTATGAAAGCGAGTTGTTGACCCGCATACAAAAACATCATATAACAAAGACTCGTCTCATCACACAACGAATTACAAACTCAAACTGAAATATAGTATCTAAGCAACAAATAGATCTCAATTGTATCAAGGTTAAGATATCCATATCATATCTTAATCGATTCCAAAAACCCTTGATATACAATCATCACAAATCTATTTTATCTTGGACTCAAAAGTAATATACCAATATCCTCACAAATCTAACAAGTCTCTAAAGGAAAAACAAATGAAACCATACTCAGCGATTCAAGACTCAAAACTCAAACATGTTACAAGAATCGATCTCAGCCTTGTCTTTTGTGTCAGGTTCTTCAAACTCATAGAAACTATATGATCTATACACAAAAGCCTTATTGCTTCATGGATCTAAAATCATTTGTTATTATCCGAAATCATTTAGAAGGAATGATAACAACTTTGCTATACTCCTTCTAATTTTCGTTCAATTCAAAACACAAGTAATGAAAATGGATACCTACCCGTATTCATATGGCTTGATCTTGTAACCAATACCACTGCTCATGCCATCCCTGTGGCGAGCACATCGAATGATAATCCGTTTCTAGGATTATGCGTGAGGCTACACTACTGGAGAGGCGGATTATTGGTAATTGAGATTAGGGTTTGGGGTGAGTTCAGGGAGACGTGGTGATTTTGAGAGTAATATTAGGGTTTGTGGAGGATTAGTAGGAGAAGAGGCAAAAGTTTTATGAGAACTATTAGGGTTGTTTATGAGATAAGGGGTGTTATATACCCGAGTTTTTAGGGTTGATTATTAACCGGTTATGGTATTGAATCAGAGTGGGCTTTGCTTGTCTAATTCTCTGGACGGGTAGTAGCTATTTTTTTGATCATACGTTTGGGTTTTAATGTGGACCGGGCCTTGTCTCTTGATCACTTGGGCTGTAAGGTTGGGCATCATTTAATGAATTAATGTGATTATCGAAATTGTGAGAAGCTGGGATTTATCGTGTTTGTATTGGTATTGGATTTGATCTCCACAAATTAAGTGCCTAACTTAATGTGATCAAACTTTGATTTAGCACATTTTAAGCCGATATTTCACGCTATAATGTATCATAGTTTAGTTTGTCTTGAGCCTTCTTGAATTATTTGAGCCCTCATGATATGGTGTTATCTGTTGGGCTTCTTAAATTTGGTGAGTATACATGAGTTTTTGATGATATGAGATTTGGTGTGATTTGGATGTTATGAGACTTGTTGAAGTGATTTGTTGATGATGATTTGAGAATTGATGAGAGTTGATAATGTGATTTGTAGTGTTATACGGTTGGATACTTTGGTATATACATTTTCTCAAAGAATATTATGACAAGGCTTGAATTAATTGTTGAACGAAGATGACCACGGGGTTGTTTGCACTTGGTATTTCTCATTGGGATTTGAAGTGAGGTTTTCCGGAGGCGGTTACTTATTTTGTCTTCTTTCTTTCTACTCTTCCGCGAAGATGACTTGTTTGGGCTTATATAGAGTGTGATTAAGACTTGGCTATTTAGTTGCGTTTGTGATTCTTTCTCGGTTAACCCACAACGTAGCTATCACTTCGGTGTCTCACTCAGTTGAGAATGTCAAGAGGTTTTGTACATTGGGTACACCGTTTCTTGTTCACGAGGATTAGTACAAGTTTAAGTGACAAATCTGGGGAATTCTACTTCATGATCAAGTTTGGTATATCGGGTTTACTTCTCCATGTGGTCACTACAATAGCCGACAGATTGCGTGAATGATGTGTTTACCAAAGTGTTAATTGGATGGTTGTTGATGTTGATGATGTTGGATTATGAACCGTTGATGAACCGCTGCATGTTCCCCTAAAACAGATATTCACCAAAACAAAAATTTTCATAACACATTCAAGCTGACATTGTTTACGGTTTTGTCTTGATTTTGTAAAATCCCGCGAAAGAACCTATTTCTCGGTTTAAATCATAGACTTGTAAAATCCCGTGACAATGGAAACATCCTGGTATTAGTAAAGTGCATTTTCGAGTCTATCTTATGGTTTATTCTTGGTTTTGTAAAATCCCGCGAAAGAAACTATTTCTCGGTTTAAACCATAGAGTTGTAAAATCCCATAATGATGGAACCATCCTGGAGAAAGGAAAGTATATTTCGGGATCTCATTTGATGCTGGTGCTACGGTTTCTGCTTCGAAGAAGGGATAGTAGGGTGCTTCATGAATTGGATGTGTGTTTGGATATTCGTTATGGCGGTTTGGTTACTTCAATGTTTTACGGGGTTATGCTCATTAAACCATGGTCGGGATGAAACCATTATCATAGTTCACTTAAAACGTCGAAGGAGGCTAGATTTGAGTTTTTACCTAGAAGATGTGACAACGGAGTTAATTCACTATTGTGTATTTGAGGTTGAAGTGAAATATCACGGGCGAGTGTACTTAGTATCTGAAGGTATCGGGGATGGTTGGATGAAGATTCTTAATGATCCTTGTTCGAGCTTATTATTAAAAACAAAGACTTGGAAATCTAGTTATTGTTGGGTGTATTTTACCTTTTCTTTTACCACTTGGGGGAATTGGGCTCATACCACCACAAAATAGCTATCACTTTAAGGAGTTACGTTGTAGTGCTCAGTGTCACATTCAATTGTGGATTTTCAAGAGGTAATGTACGTCTTATACTTGATGGTTGGTTGGCTGAAGAGTATAGAGTACATAGAGAGTACTTAGAGATGCTAATGGAAATCGGCACCGCTATTTGTTACATATGTGCAAGTATAAGTCACGAGTTCTGGTTAGTTTACTTCAGGGTCAAATTCATCATATTGGGTTTTCTCCATAAGCTGTCACGACAAATTGCCCACTGAATGATAATGGGGTTGATTATAAGTTTGCCAAAAGAGGATGAAAAGAGAGAGATTTATGACGTATGAACACTACAGTTCATGCCTCGTTCTCTAAAGAAAAGAAAAGTGTACGTTTCAGTGCGCTTTATCTTCAAGAAGAAGAGAAATCTTCTTATGATGTATGAACACAACAGTTCATGCCTCGTACTCTAAAGAAAAGAAAAGTGTACGTTTCAGTGCGCTTTATCTTCTGAAGAAGAGAAATCTTCTTATGACGTATGAACACATCAGTTCATGCCTCGTACTCAAAGAAAAGAAATGTGTACGCTTCAGTGCGCATTATCTTCGGAAGAAGAGAAATCTTCTCAATTATGACCATTCTCATCAACATGCTTCATACTTTTTCCATGCGCTTCAGTCATCAAGTGAACCGGGCTACCACTGATTGTTTTCTCATTCCACTTGCTCGATTATAATGAAGATGGCGACATCATGTGCTTATTTTGCGGAAGAGAAGTGTGAATAGAACATTTGGATGATTTTCACTTATTTTATCAAGAATGGCAACTCCGTTTGCAATTCTTGAGGGGGAGAAGAAGTGTGAAATTACTACATGGTTGATTGATTTCTGAGAATAAATGGTCAAACGGCTCCAAACTCATGTAAGAACCGAGCTTCTTCTTTTCGGGTCATCTTTACATGGTGTTTCTTCTAAGAGCCGTTAGTTGACATCTTCACAAGCTGATATGAGTTTATTGACAAAGTGCTTCCGGTTAATGCTTCACGTGCACATCAACATGATGATTCTGAACAACCTTCTGTTCTTGTTTGATGTGATTGTTTGCTTGGTGTTACCATTTCGTGTGTTCGCTGCGGGCTGATTGCTTATTTCCTTGATGAACATCTTTTTGTTCTTGTTTGATTGGGAGGGATCTTAATTAAGGGGATTTGCAAGATGTAAGTTAATTGGGATGCTTTTTGGTGATGTTCTTGTGTTTTGGTGAGTTGAAGATGTTAACTATCTATTCCCCAACTGCACAATCTTGAAGAAGGTCGAGTCTACAGTCTGTTCTACATTTCCTGCTATATGTTAGAAGACCAAAGACGAGTTGCATTTAATGATCTAAAGACTTCTTCTTAATCTGGGCTGTTATCAAACGGATTGTCGGTTTAGGGGAGAGCACTAATTGGGGGAGAGTGAAATGTCGAATTTAATCCCCAATTAGACTTGCTCACATTCTACAGCAAGTTGATTCTCACAGATACATATGTGCTAATGATGTTCTTCTCAAATGATTTCTAGTACATGGGCTTAAAATATGTTGCTGATTCTGAAGTATCAAAACCAGCAAGGGGGGAGGAGACACGTATCTAAACGCGAGTAAACTTGATGAGCTTAATACTTCTAAGTAATTGAAGATATCCTGGGAAGACAAATGTTATTACCACAGAGAAACTCAAGGTTTGACTCATGGCGAGTAAACTTGATGAACTTAACTCTTCTAAGTGATTGAAGATATCCCGGGAAAACAAATGTCATGACCGCAGAGAAACTCAAGGTTTTACTCATCAAAGCGTTTAGTGTTCTTATTTCAACGTCGTGGGGGAAGTGATGTAAATGAAAGTTTCTGAAGATAAAAGAGGTACACTGGTGTGTGATGATCTCGATGTTATCGCAATCATCAGGGGAGAGAGAATTGTGTACATTGGGGGCGCTCAGCTGTCTCACTTGAGGGCTTAATCAGTGATTCAGAGATATAATCACGTATTCCGGAGTTGACATCCGCAGAGATTGTCATCCGCAGAGATAATCAGTGATTCGGCCTGCTTCTTCAATGTTATCGGTTGTTCTCTCTTTGGGGAATGTGTGTACTTCGGGTCCTTGAGCTTCATACACGATCATCAGGGAAGAAAGCCATTGTCTACCACAAACATTGGGGAGGTGTTTTCTCTCCGGGCATGATGTGTATTCGGGAGAGTTCTTGGATATTGGTGTACTTCGG
Organism: Chrysanthemum seticuspe; assembly: GCA_019973895.1. Classification (NCBI taxonomy): domain Eukaryota; kingdom Viridiplantae; phylum Streptophyta; class Magnoliopsida; order Asterales; family Asteraceae; genus Chrysanthemum; species Chrysanthemum seticuspe. Next base: position 152,096,823 of record BPTQ01000007.1, read on the forward strand.
GTTCTTGAGCTTCATACACGTTCATCAGGGAAGAAAAATGTAAACATGGGAAGGTGTTCTTTATTCCCCTCATGAAGTATATTCGGGAGAGTTCTTGAGCATTATACTAAGAGACGGACTGCATCTTTTCAACTATACGGGGGAAGTGTTCTCTTGACACCTTTTTGGAATGGATCGCTTCAGACTTCAGTGGAAAAGGAAATTTGAGAAGATTATTTAAATGTGGGATGATACGTTGCTGTTGTTCTATTGGATGATATAGCCTCGAACGAAGAATCACGGTGATTATTCTTAAAAGGAGCAGCTGGATCAATGATAATGGTGTGCATCTTTGTGCACCTGGCTAAAGCAAGCTTGAAATAGAGCTTCGAATCTGGTCAACATAAGGATTTTCGGTTTGGGGGGAAGCTGCCAAAGTCTCTCTTTCTCAAAGGCTCATGTTCTATCTCCTATTCTGGAGCCTCGGAAGCTTTGGTGGTGGAAGTTTAAGAGATGACGAATTCTATCTTCTACGACGTGCTGTTCGATATCCTTATCTCGGTACTCGTATCATCATCCTCTTATACTATATCATCTACACTATCTTTGTATATATTTATCAGAAAAACCAAATACAAAATTATAAAACCTATAAAAACAAAATAGAAAATTATAAAACCAACAAAAAGAAAATAGAAAATTATAAAACCTTCAAAAATCCATAAAAATCAGAAAATTTCAAAAATACCAAAAATATGTTTTCTAAAGACATGTCTTCTGATATCGATAACATCTACGGTCTTATAAATGTCATTCAATAATGGCACGGGACTTTAGATGAAGTTCGAGCAGGAGGTGTAAATATTCTTTTCTAAACATGTCTCAAAATATGGCTTGCAGTTATTTCAGACTGTAACCCGTGCTTAAACCATGGTTTGCTATTATTTCAGATAGCAACCCGCTCTTCAAGGAAGGAAAGTGCTGCGCTAAACCAATTTTCAATTAATTCGTGCACTTATCCTAAAAACAAATTGAGGAAAGTATGTCGAAGGACTGCTCTTCCTACTCAAATATTTTTCCGTCTAAAATTCTTCAGAAAAATATTTGTTTTAACATAATGGTGGTTAATGAGTTGCTATTAAATCAATCAGTTTCAGAGTTTTTCGTAAAAAATTGAAAACTCAATCAATGACTTCTGCACTTTTAAAATTTTCATAAAATGAGTCATTGATTGAGGGGGAGAATGTTTTCAAATCTATATCATCTAACGAGCTTTCTTAATTATCCTACGTGCTTAATTAAAAATGATATTTGCATGTGTCGAAGGACTAGGAATTTAGGATATGATTGTTAGGTTTAGATGATTAGAGTTTGATGAACATGTTATTCCCATACATTTATATGATCTGATTGATATGTTGCATTGACTTTTATTAGTCGATTGTTGTTTGGGTGATGTCGACCACCATATATTTGTATGTGTGTTCACTAACGTATGCAGGTATATTGGTATAAAAGAATGTTCCCGATCCGGATCCCACAATTGAAGATGATTGGATGCCGAAAGGAAAGGGTAACTATTTCTTGGGTTGACAAATGAAGAAAATGAGCTTAATTGGACTTCAATGGAGAGTTGGCATAAATGCAACGTAAGAGGTCTCACTGCATCTGCAGATGGTTTTCTTCTAAGTGATTGAAGAAACAGAGCTTAATTAGACCTCAGTTGGCATTCAAAATGCAACGTAAGAAGAAGTCTCACTACATCTGCAGATGGTTTTTCTTCCAAACCCTACAGCAACAACAACGGAAGCTTCTCAACCACCTAACGTATCTTTGTGCAGGAAAATCGTGATGATACCATTTTTCTAAAACTTTGAAAAATATTGTTTTTGAAAATGGAAAAATATTGTTTTGAAAATATATTGGACTAAATTTTGAAAATCACCGGACTTCATTTTTTTAACTTAAGTCACTCAATTATCGACTTCGGTCATCGATTGAGGGGGAGAGTGATTTAATTTAAAATATTTTCATACAATATATCTTCAAAAGAGTCCGCTTTGTACAATATAAGTGGTGATCTAAAGATTTAATGTTATGTCATGGTATGATTTTTTCTTTAGAATCAAGGTCTTTCAAAATGAAATTTTTTCTGTTCTTGTTTGATTGTGAAATTGTTTTATTTTACTAAAAGATCTCTTAAAAACTATCATACCTGACACTAACAATCTTTAATGTCTTAAATTGGTCCTTATCTGTCATTTTTCAAAAAATTAAATCTTTCCACGTCTTTCCCCAAACTCTTTTAAATGATTTAAATCAATTGGGATCACAAATCTCAAAAGGTTTGAAATTTTTGATCGGGTGAGAGATCGTTATTTAAATCTCATATCTGTTTTAATGGAATTGGTTTTAGTCCTTTATAGGCACTCCTACCTCCATGTGCCAAACGATTTCAAATATACAATGCACATGTTGAGGAGGAGCATTTATCCAAAAACAAGATGAGTATTTAAACCTGGCCACATTCTCCCATGTTTTATAAACCTTATTAAATCACTTGGGATCCAAAATCTCAAAGGGTTTGATATTTTTTATCGGGGGAGAATTTGTGATTTAATAATGAAATTTGATAAAAGGTGATCGTTTTGATTCAATTGTGCAGGCTGCTCTCTCATATGTCCTAAACGCTTTCGAATCTTGAAGCACATATTGAGGGGGAGCATTTTAAAGGAAAATAAACTATCGAGGTACAAAAGCTTTTATGTTTTAACATAAAGTACCTTGATTGAGTTTTAAATGGTTTCTTAATGGCTTGTGTGGTCGTAAATGTGCTTCAAAAGAATTCTTGCCTCTATGTGATAAAATGATTTCAAATATCCTACGCACATATTGAGGGGGAGAATTTTACCATGAAAATCAAATGGCTTTTTCGTATGAAAATTATGATCAAAGAAAATATTTCAAAGTCCTCTTGCCTCCTTGTGCTAAACAATTTCTAAATCATACGTACATGTTGAGGGGGAGGTTTTCTAAATGATCAAAACTATTAGGGTACAAAATGCTTTGATCTCGTATCACAAGTACCTTGATTGTTTTTCCAAATGATTTTTCAATTGGTTTCAAGGAAGAATGAATTGTACCAAAAGACCAACCATTTTACTTTATGCATGGAGTTATAAGGATGGTGAGGTTAGGTATTTGTTCCCACGATCCGCCAGAACCAGAGGGATCTTCCCAGGGACAATCCACTAGATAGTGTAGAGTCCTTAGGTATGATGAAAAAAAAGGAGAAAAATGAGAAATGGGAAGAGTGCGGACTGAGATAGAGCTAGTACTGGAATAAACCCAACAAGGTTCTAGTTATGAAGTCTCGGTAAGCACTGAAGGGGTTGAAGAATGAAAAAGAAATGAATATGAAAAGGGTGAAAAGAAATAGCCCTCCAACAATTCAACCTTAGGGCAGAATCCGGGTTCAATACATATGCTACTAGTGTTTACTAAGGTAACACTGGTATTGAAGACAAGACGTCATGGACCCAGTGACGCACTGCACCTAACTTCCCAAGCTACTCAAGTTCCTCTTAAAATGGCTTCTTTAATTCTCACGGGGAACCGACATAATCTATCGACTTTCTCTTAGAGATTGTTGATATTGAAGAAGGAGACCCTCTCCCTAGTCTCCAGCACAGGAACCAAATATGCACAATTGAGTCTAGAGCCAAGAGATCATCCACAATATCTCGTTAGGACACTAAATTCTTGAAGACTTGCTTTTTCACACAATGTGGAAAGTAAGTATATATTAAGAGTCCTACGCATTATCCTTGTGGTATTGCCAGAACATCCGAGTGATATGTAAAAATATTCACAATGAAGATGGAAATCCTTCTAGAGCCAACATCAAACAAGCTCTTGGTGGGTGACATGTGAAATCTTGCAAAAGATCAAGCTTATGACAACTGGATAGAAACGATGGGGAGATTCATTCTTGAATCAACCTTGGTCCAGGAATGGAATTGACGAATACTTTTGGAAAAACCGTTCGATGTGCAAACCTTCTTTTCTCTAGCACGTCGAATGTGTATTCATTTCAAATTCAAAAAGTATCTCTGATTGAAAAATACTTTTAGAAAAACCGTTCGATGTGCGAATCTCTTCTTTTCGCTAGCACGTCGAATGTGTACTCATTCTCTAATACAAAAAGTATTTTGATTGAAAATTGATCTTTCTCATAAAACCTTCGTCGTATTGCAAAACTCTTTCTTCAAGCAATACGCGATTGTCTTTCAAATCATTATTCATCAATCAGTGAATCTCAATTCGCTGGTTCACTCACTCCGTGTTGTCTTCTTTGAGATGTTCCGGTTTGAGAACAGCTGCGAAACCCTGTCAAGGAGATTCTTAGGAATCCTACCTGATCACAGGCAGTACTTGTACTGATCAACGGGGAACCGTGGGGCCGTGTACCTCAATTCAACACAAAGTGATCAAAGACACTTTCGTGTGTTTTATTGCTAACTGTTGTTTGCAGGTACATTTGGACGGTTGCAACTGATCAGAATTGAGGAGTCAATCCAAAGCCACATGCTCACAACATCCACACTTAATTGAAGAAATCATGACTGGTGCATATCTACAAAACCTGGCTCTGATATTTTTATACTATGTCTCTGCTACGCTGCTGCAAATATCATGAGCCAGTAAAGCTTCCGCTACTCTGATGGAAAGATGTCATGATCCAGAGAGTGTGAGCATGTCGGTCCGAAAGTCACAACTTCACATGATGGCAACACAATAAAGGGTGATCCAGAGATTTATTGTGGCTGATGATCTCAATGAAAGCTCGAAGATCATCAAAGATGTGGATCAGTTAAAGGCCTCCACTTAAAGTACAAAGTTATCGGACCTTAAAAAATCGCTACTAATGCACAAAGATTGCGGAATTGAAGAATTGAAGTCTACGAGCTCAAGAACAAAGTCAAGAATAGAATGCTAGGATTCGAAATGTAAAACATGGGGTGACCTCCCTTAGGGGGAGATTGTTAGGAATTAGAAAACTCCATAGTGAAGAGTCGGTCACCCCAAATTTTTATCTAGCATAAGTTAGCTCGTAGACTTGTAGTTATTTACATTACTTAGTAGTTTATTAGTTAGTTTATAGCGTAGTTTAGTTTAGTGCAACACCGTGGAGGAAGGATGGGTCTTTACCCACTGTATACCTGATCCACAGGCCGATAGGAGGTCGTGTATTCTGTAACTATATATACCCCTTCCATCCATGGAAGGGGTGTGGCTTCTTTGAATAAACCTTTCATTTCATATAGCAACTCTCTTCAAGGAACCTCCTCTCAACTCTCTTCATCTATCAAAATGGCTTTCTTGTTTAATCACAATCCTAGACCACCCGAATCATCAAACAACATAATATACACGATCCAACATAATACTTCATTAAATCCTAGCCCATTCATGTCTCCTGGTGTTTTATGGATTTTAACTATTTCATCGGCAAGAGCGATGTTTTTGTTAAACCTTTTTAATTTAGAATTATTTTCGATTAAAACATCTTGTGTGAGTTTTAGTTTTTCTATTTCAAGTTTAAGCTCTTGACATGATTTACAATCATCGTCATTTGCTTTTCCTTTTTCAAATCGTTTTGCTTTTTCTTTTAACTCATAAACTTCATTTTCCAAAAATTCCTTTTTGGTTTTTAAAAATTTATTTTTAGTTTTGATTTTTAGACTTAACTCACACAATTGATTATATTGTTTTTGCAAGGTGTCATCATCAATAGAAGAGTAAGAAGAGTCGGAAAGTATCTCATTTTCCTCATGTGCCATTAGAGCGATCTCTTCCTTGCTTGACCCTTCATCGTCTTCACTATCACTCCAAGCACCACTTACAAAAGCTCGTTGAGTTTTGCTTTTAGGTGGCTTGGGACATTCTCCTATGAGATGATTTGCATCACCACATCTAAAACACTTTCTTTCACCATTACCCTTTTTGTCATCCCGATCTTTTCGGAATGGCTTCTTTTCTTCTCGAGGTTGTCTTACGAATTTTCCTCTTCTTCTAAAGAACTTCTTAAAATCTCTAACGGCCATGGCATATTCCTCATCTTCACTACCGGAGCAAGATTCGTCATCATCACTTGCAACCGCCTTTGCTTTTAGAGCAACGGATTTGATCTTCTCCCTTTTTCCTTTGATGATCTCCGAATCTTTCTCCATCACCATTTCGTGTACTTTGAGGTTACCGATTAGCTCGTCTAGTGACATTTTTGAGAGATCTTTTGATTCTTCAATAGCGGTCACTTTAGCTCTCCATTTGGGATGGAGTGCTCTAAGAAATTTCCTGACAAAGTTCTTACTACGAAAAGATTCATAAAGTGCTTTAAGTGATGTAATAATAGTATTAAAGCGAGCAAATCCACAATCAATGGTTTCATCTTCAGGGATAACAAATTGTTCATATTGTTGAACAAGAAGATCAATTTTGTTATCCTTGACTTGTGAATTACCTAGATGTGTAATAATCAAAGATTCCCAAATATCTTTGGCGGTTTCACACATAAAAATTCTTTCATATTCTTTTCTAGGTAAAGCATTGTAAAGCATCATTTTAGCTTCATTATTTTTAGCAACTAATTTCTTTTGTTCATCAACAGAAATGTCCTTTGTTGTAGAACTAAAATCCCCTTTAACAATAATAAACCAAAGATCTATATCTTTTGATTTTACATATGTTTCAAAACGGTTTTTCCAATAGATAAATCCATTGGTTTCAAAGAGTGGTGGTCTTTGCATAGATTGCCCTTCTTTAAAGTTTTCAGAATCCATGGATCATTTCAAGTTTATAAAATACAAGTTATTTTAGAAATTCTTGAGCAACGAGGCTCTGGTACCAATTGTAGAAAACTAGAAGGGGGGTTGAATAGTTTACCAATTAAAAACTTTGTTTTGAAACTTATAGAAAGATCAATGTATATTGATCTTTGGATATGTTGAGGAAATATGCAAGTAATATGTAAAGAGTAAATAAGGAAAGAAATGATCAAACCACAACAAGTTGTTTATAGTGGTTCGGTCTACAAGGACTCTATTTCCTTGCCCTAATCCACTCCCCGAGTCTCACACTCGAGAGTTTAACTTCACTAATCAACAAGCTCCTTTCACCGGCGGAGAAAACCTTTACACTTCGCTTACACAATTTCCGACACTAAGCTAGATGTCGAGTTCTTTCCAAGGGTACAACTACTCCCACACACAATGTATTTTGAGGACTAAAATACTAACCACTCACACTCACAAGATTATGATGGTTTAATACAACAATGAAGTATGAATCAACACTAGATCATACAACACTAAACAAACAAGACTTCCAACTTCTCGTTTGAAGCTTGAATGTGACTTGATCTTCTTTGCTACAAAAGAGATCATTACTATGATATGAAACTGAGTTAGAAAGGTTAGAGAGAAGATATGTATGAGAGTATAATAGAAAGGGATGAAAAACCTACTTGGCTTGGCATTGCTATTTATAGCCAAAATGGACAGGAGTGTCCACGGACCGCGGAACCCTTAAAAGGGTTCCGCCCGTGTACCAAATTGGTACCGCCGGGTCTGACAGCCAAGATATCAAATCTTGCCAAAGTCAAATCTATCTAAGTGAGATTGTGCAAGATATGAAGAGTACAAATCCACACAAAATATCTAATAAAATCTTCCAATGATTTCCATGATGCATCTCATGATGTCATATGTTGTATTTCTATTTTTAGAAATATGCAAGTACTTAAGTAGTGTTTGGTTTTAAGAACCTAACACATTCTAAAAACTAATATCATACATAATGATTAGAGTCATATCAAGATGTTACCAATCATAAATTTAAATGCTTGAATGATGAATATATTGTTTGAAAAAGCTTGTTTTAATATCTATTAAACTTGACAAGCTTTAAGCTTTTATACAAATTAAATTTACTTTTGTCGTTAACAAAACTTATGTAAAGATCAAAAATATAAATAACGTTTAATGACGATATTTGTATTAACATACTTGATTTCTTAAATGCATTCTAGTGTACAATTAATGTTTTCTTTTACATATGGACACAAGTACTTGAAACTGTTATGCCTGCATGACCGAGTGAACTGGTCACATGACCGATTGTACTGGTCGCATCTGCTATGTACATACAAGACCGAATGAACTGGTCACCTTACCGAGTGAACTGGTAACATGACCGCGTGAACTGGTCACATAACTGAATGAATTAAATACTAAATCTTGTGGTCCATAGAAACTTTTACAAATTAAAACCTATGAACTCACCAACCTCGTGTTGACACTTTTTAGCATGTATTTTCTGGTTTTAAGGTGATAGTTTATCTTTGGAGGCGCAAGGCAAAGGCATGGCATGGTCATATACGACTCTAATTTATGTATTGGGACCACATTTTGATAATGAGCCATTTTCCGCACTAATCAATAATGTAAACATTGTTTTTTTTTAAGAATGAAAAAAAGTTTATTTATAAAAATCAGTTGTTCCATGCTTATGTTTTGATATCGATTTAGTAGCACCCCAATACTTGTTTGCTTCCACTGAGCCATTTTGGGGGTGTTACAAGGAATTTGGTTATTTCGGATAGCGATAGTGATGATGATAAAGTTCTTGAGGACTACAATGAAACTTCTAGTTATATGGCATTTGACGGTGCTAAAAGTGATAGTAGAGCGAGCATGAAGAGCTTATATAAGCAATGAAAGGAGGACACCTGTGATCAAGACCCTTATGATGATACCTTTGATGACTATGGTTTGACTAGTGCCCAAATGAAGTCTGCTAGCGCATATGACATTAATCTTCGTTGTCAAAATAGAATAGGTGTTTGTTTTATTTTGCATAAGTATGACATGTCAATTCTTATGCTAATTTAGGTCTTAAGCAATGTTGGTGCGTTTGGTTTGCCTTTTTGGACTGAGGTGTGAGACTCACCCATACCCATTATACTTAATAGTTTTTTTTGAAATAATAATATTTTATCAGGGTAACCTTTAAATATATATATATATATATATATATATATATATATATATATATATATTAGTTTAAACTACTTATAATTGAAAATCTAGTTATGTGGTAGATCAATCCAACCAAAGAGAACATGCGTCATAACGACGATGAATTTATGCAAACAAAAAACGACATACAGTCGGCAACGATATCAAACCAAACGAACAATTTTTTTTCTCCTTTTTTATGGCTCTTGATACCATGTAGACTTTAAGAAAATACTGTACATCACCCAAGATTAAACAGAAATAAAACACGGAAAACCTAAATACCAAACGGGCCTAGACTTTTACGGGTCAAATAGGCCTTATTAAACTAACAACATGTACAATAAATCTAGTATGCTTTCATGCAACTTTAAAAGAAAACAAAAATTGACATGCCTCCCTCCTCTTCCCGGTCAAGATAGATGGGAAGGAGTCCTATCAAGGCCATAAACAGTCTCTTCATGGATATTAGGAAAGTTTAAGCTAGAATCCTTTGTCTATGAAGCTTACCTTTTAGCTGCTAAGCTATATTGCTTAGAAGTATTAGAAAATGATATGATGTTCACAAGTGCAAAGGGCCAGCTAAAGAGCAGACTGATAAGAAATGGTTTAAATTTAAGTATGCGAACCCATCTCATAACAGCAGCAGCAAACGGGGGCGTGAATGCGAGATGCCAGCGGAAAAGAAAAGGATAGAAGCTGGAGACTGGCCTATATTCCTACTAATGTGATCCCCATTACTTCAAATATGTTCTACACTACGATATGTTGCTCTACACTACGATATATTGCTCTGATGCTTTTACAATTATCTTTTTTGGAGCAGATAGTTCACAGTGCTCAAGGCAAAGAAGTCAACTTCATAACCTTTTCCATTATCAGTAGCAGCAGTGGACGAATCGAGACAATAAAAATACAGGTAGGAATCCGCTTATCTACTTGCCTTTCAACCTCAGAGCATTTAGTTCAGGTACCGCAGCGGTCGACGACTTGGCTGGGGCAGATCTTCACTCATTATCCTTCTTCGAACCTTTTGGTTCTAGAATGCAAGCAAGCTAGCGACTCTCCTAGTAGCGATGGAAAGGGGCATTCAGGAAGTGACTAGTCGCTTCTGGCGAAGATTCTAGAAGGCCGGAGCTTTTTGTAGTGCTAGCAGGAATGCAAGTGAATGAATCCCATCACCTAGCGAGTAAAGTGCTTACGCCCCTTTAGAGAGAGGGACACGCTAGCGCTTGACTAATAGAATAGGGGGCTGAGAAGCTCTTGCTTGCTGTCTACGTAATCAAGTATATAAAGAATACATTTGGCAAGGTTCCGTCCAAAACTTGCTAATAAAATATTCTTAAACTTTGTTGGGCTAATTTATTGTGTTTTTCTTTCTTTTTTTTCCTGCTTTTCCCTCTCGATGAAGTTGTTATCCAGATTTACACACACACCTAAAAGTTTCCACATACACACACACACATACACCGACTCAACTCATAGATGTAGAAAAAATTCGTTAATTTCTACACTCATATACCAGCCGCAAAAGACCAACGGAGGATTATTATAAGTAGGAGAAACAGATCTTCAAGTAAGTCATTTTTATTTTTTTTAACATTTTTTAGATGTATCCTTTTACAACAATTTTTGCGGCGCTCGTGGTGGTAGGGTTGCGGCGCTAATGTTTTCAAGATCAACAGGAGGTAAGCATCAATACTTCCAATAATTCAACCTAATCAAATCATTGTCGCTATAATTTAAAGATTGCTGGCTATATTTTTTCGTTTGTTGGTTACTTATAGTTGTCTTCTGTATCAGCTTGCGGCGCTGGTAGTGGTACGAATGGGGCCGTCGTGGTCCTGATTCAGCAGATGCTCGGGGTATATGTCAAAGGAAAACTCTGTAGATTGCCAAAGTAAAGCATCTTTGAATTCACGCTACCTTCGATCTGCCTTTTGGCTCGAAGCTTTTGCAAAATACGGGTTTGGTTTTAAAACTATGTCAAGACAAACAGGTAATAGAAAATCAGTTTTGTTGTTGTTAGTATTTAAATCCATGAGTTTGGTTCAATAAAGATCAAATAAATCATTCTCAACCACTCATTTTTTCATCAAACAATAAAATAAACTTTCACATTTATTTTTAAAAACTAAATATCTCACAAACCATTGATCGTTAGACGAAACTAATCATACCATCACGACAAGCATAAAATTAACTTTAATTTGATATCGCACATCATATACTTTCGACGAATTTTTTTTTTCTGACTTTTTTGTGGGTTTAGGGTTTACGATTAGGGTTTAGGTGTTTAGGGTTTAGGGGTTTGAATTTTTTGGGTTAAGCTTTTTAGGGGTTAAGTGTTTAGGTTTCTTACGGTTTAGCGGATAGGGTTTAGGTTTTTGGGTTTAGCGGATAGTGTTTTAGGGGTTTAGGGTTTTTAGCGGTTAGGGGTTAGGGTTTTTAGGGCTTAGGGGTTAGGGTTTTTTAGGGTTTAGGGGTTAGGGTTTTTAGGTTTAGGGGTTAGGGTTTACGGGTTGTGTTAACACAAAAGAGTATTTTTAAAATTTTCATTTATAGTGTAATATATCGAAACCCGCAAAAAACGATAAAAAATAGGTTCGTCGAAAGTATACAATATTAGATCTCTATAGAAAGATAATTTTATTCTTGTCACAATGGTATAATTAGTTTTATATAACTATTAACGGTTTGTGAAATATTTAATTTTTAAATATAAGGGTGAAAGTGAACTTAATTAATTTGATAAAAAATAATGGTTGAGAATGATATATCTAATCTTTAATTTTTATGTGATCTTTATTGATCTCACCCCCCAAATCCATACAATCATATAGGTGACTTATGTTAATTTTTTAATTTTCTTTATGAGCTTAAAGTAACCCATAAGCTCACTAGCAAAAGAAAGGTTTGAACTTATTAGTTTTTGCAAATCCTATAAGCTGATCGGCGGAGGGTGTAGTTTATACTTATTAGTTACTCCAGAGGGATGTTTAGCGTGGTGCTTGGGTCCAACTATTTGTAGCCGATTTTTTTCTTTTTTTTTATAATAAACCTGAAGTAAGTACTTAACGTTGGTAGGCAAAATAGTCTTCTTCTTCATTTTGAAAAGTTCAAGTATGTCGGCTTGGTATATCATCTTTAAGCAAATCTAAAGATCAAGTGGAGGATTATTGGAAGTGGATCATAAATATATTAAGGTTTAGATTAAATTTTTTAAGGCTGTTATGTTTCGTGTCCGTTTTTCTTTCATAAGTTTAACTTTCGAAATCCTGTTTTAGGCTGCAGTAACCTTGACATATTTTCTTTTGTTTGGTTATGATCAGGGTTTTAGAATTCTTCTAAAAATGAGTCACCAAAGATAGTTCAATTGACTTCGGTTGAGAATGACGATGGGGTTTTGGTGACTGTGTGGTTGTATATGTAGCAGACGCTGAGTTGGCCTCCCTCGGAGTTTGCAATGGTTTGTGACCAGTATAAACAGGTTATTATATATTCTAGAGATTCTTTTTCTTGAAAACCTGAAAAATATTGATTTGTTCCTACGTTTATACAATAACATACAAGGTTACTATGTATTACATGCTACAAGGATTGACATGCATAATAATATGATAATCTCATAGCTAATGGTACGAACGGAGTCAACCGATTGAAACTAACAATGTTGTTATTCTGCCGACAACCTTAAATCTCTATTTGAGATTTTCACTGGTATAATCCTTGCAGGTCTAAGAAAGTTGCTAAACAGTAATGTAGTTAATGACTGCGAATGATAAGGTGCTTGACTATATTGATTACATGTATCATCGATATGTAATAACCAAAAGAATAACATATAAAGGATTGCAAGGAGTTAAGGACCACATCTCAGGTCTTTCTGTTCACTATTGATACAGGGCCTCCTGGTGAATATAGAGCATTTGGCCGTTGCACGTGCGTATGCAATCATTGTAACGCGTTACTTTGGGAAGTAAAAAGGTGGCAACTTCCACACGAAGTACACGCCCTCTGGTTGGTCCTAATACAGCTTCAGAATGTGTTGCATGATCGCATCCCCTATGCATACACGGACAGACAACATACCAGGTATGACCCATGTGTCTTAAACTATTTGCAGCTGCAGAAATGGTTGCCAAAGCCCTTTTGCACACGAGCTGTATATTAATGAATGTCTGCTGGAAAAAAAATTACAGATTTAATTCTGCACACGCGCGAAGACGACAAGGTGGGAGGCATATTGTTTCTGTTACAGGTTATTCGACTCCACAAACAGGCCTTGAAATTGGTAACCCCTGACAAACAAGATCGCATTTTGGTACATAACCTTCGCACCTTTCCAGTGACCACTATTACAAGGTACATTATGTCTTTATATAATTAAAAATGGCGGAAGGATAGTTTGTTTGCAATGAATAACGAAATGTTTTTGATAAAATGTGATATGTATCAATTACTTAAAACATATTACAACAATACACAATCAAGACAACATCTAAGGACATGCCCTATTGTAGTTTTTACTTGACTGTAAGAAATAAATAAAAGTAGCCTATACATCATCCTTATTCCTTTAGTAAAACAATGCTTAGATTCAGGCAACCACAATCGTTCTACTAGAATTCACACTTACGGCTTTTCTACTATCTATATATTCTGAATCTTAAAGTTGTTTTCTATGTCCCGTTGTAGTTTTTACTTGACTGTAAGAAATAAAAAAAAAGTAGCCTATACATCATCCTTATTACTTTAGTACAACAATGCTTAGATCCAGGCAACCATAATCGTTCTACTAGAATTCACACTTATGGCTTTTCTACTATCTATATATTCTGACTCTTAAAGTTGTTTTCTAGATGGTGGCCCCGGCAATGTTCGTGTAGGTACTGTAACTACCACCTAGATTCTTGCTGATGGATGTCTACAACGACAACAATCTGCTGATAGTAACCATAAGTGCTCACTAATTAGATGGGAAGACATTAGCGCTCACCAATTACATTGGAAGACATAAAGGCAGGTATTTGATTAGCCTTATTTAACTATTATTGACAAGCTGCGGTTTCATGTGAAAGTGAAGAAAATCGATCAACGGTGCAGGTTTTGTAATTTGCATTTAATATCAAGTTTGAAGGCATTCAAATTATGTAGGAACTGTATAAAACCTTTAGAATTGCAATTAAAGAATGGTTTATGGGATATGTATTCATTATATGAAAGTTATGGATAAACTATACATTTGGAGTACAAAAATGTATTGCGACACTGCAACGAAACCTAAAACAAACATAACCAAAAAGCACCCCGCTGCAACGCGACGAGTTCCCATGCTTGTTTGACTCGGCATGTAACTAGTTATCATATATTTTTTTTATAATAAAACGAATTTAATAGCTTGATATCCTAAAATGATAATTCAAAAAAGTTCGTTTACTAAAGGGGTGTTTGTTTAAGCTTATATGTAGCTTGAACTTATTTGTGTTTTGGCTTATATTTCATAAGTCTCAATTTTCCGGCTTATTTAAAGACTTGTGAGCTTATATATAAGTTTATTATAACACGATAAACTTATATAAGCCCAAAAGTCTTAAAATAAAACGGAACATTGTAGCTTATGAAACTGTTAGAAGCTCTTCTAACATCAGCACGTGAGAAGCACATGCTGGCCTTTGGCGGGAAAATCTGTTTTCTCCTTCCTCCCATTTCTCCTTCCTCCCTTTGTATAAATACTCATTTACATTTCATTTGTAATTCATTCTTGAGTTTGTACTTCTCTCAATTCTCTCTGTAACAATTCCACTTCATAAATCATATAACAAATCCCATTGATTACAGATTCGTGTTCATCTTCTCACTTTGAATGCCTGTTTGTGATTAATACACTATCATTTCTACATAAATCAATTGAGACCATAACAAGTGGTATCAGAGCTCAATCTTGGCACCAAAACTCTGTTACAATTCAGTTACAATTCTGTTACAATTCAGTTATAACTGCCTAACAACATTCTGTTACAATTCCGATCAATTCCAATCATTTTGTCCATCTGATAATCAATCAATTGCTGCAATGGTGAATACACGCGCAACTGACAGTAATGGAGGTGGTAATCTAGCAAGTTCGACCTCTACAACTGCTGATGATCTGAATACAGCTCTGTTAACAATGCAAAGGTCAATGGAGCAGATGAATGAACAGATTAGAGGTCTGTTATTCGTTCAACAACAAACTACTAACCGATTGAATGATGGGGAAGGTACTAGTAACAGAGGTGAAGGATCATCATTTGGAAGGTTGACAAAGCTGGAGTTTCCCAAGTTTTATGGTGAAGATGTGCAGGGATGGTTATATAGAGTTAATCAGTTCTTTCTTCTTGATTCCATTGCTGAAACTCAGAAAGTAAGGTTAGTTTCTATGCACATGTTTGATAAAGCACTTGATTGGCATAAACAGTTCATTAAGAGACATGGTGAAGGTGTTGCTTGGTCTTTGTATGAAAAAGAAGTGAAAATACGTTTTGAGTCTGTGTTTGAAGATCATGTGATAGAATTAAAGAACTTGAAACAAGTTAGTATTGTACAAGTGTATCAAGATCAGTTTGAGGTGTTGATGAATAAGGTAGAGTTGACTGAGTCTTATGCTATTAGCTTGTTCATAGGGGGTTTGAAAGATGAGATAGGAATGGCTGTTAGAATGTTTAAACCAACTACCCTATCAGATGTGTATTGTTTAGCCAAAATGCAAGAAGCAACTCTTGTGGTAATGAAGAGTAGATCAGTACCTTTGCTCACTACTCCCAAAACTACTTATGTTAGTACCAATACATATGCTAATAGGAATTCAGCTTATCCACCTAAGAATACCACTACTACTTTAGCATTGCCTGCACCACAACATACTGGACCTGCTTATGTACAAAATAGGAGAAGATTGACTCAAAAGGAGATAGCAGATAAAAGAGCAAAGAATTAGTGTTTTTATTGTGATGAGAAGTTTGTACCAGGCCATAAATGTAGTGGACAGTTGTTTTCTTTGGAAATTTGTGTGGATGAAGGTGAAGAGGGGAGTGGTAATAATGTTGGAGATGTTGAAGAGCAGATTATGCATCAGTTTGAGAACACTATGGGGGAGGAACCTCAAATTTCATTGCATGCTTTAACTGGGGAAAGCACTTACAAGACCATGAGGGTAAAGGCTTATGTGGGGAAGAATACTTTGCATTCTCTCATTGATTCTGGCAGTACACATACTTTTTTGGACCTCAAAACAGCTAAAAAACTGGGTTGTAGGCTCAAAAAGATATGTCCTATGGAAGTTTCAGTGGCTAATGGACAGGTCATAACTAGTTTGTTTGAGTGCAAGGATTTCAAGTGGACTATTCAAGGTGAAGTATTTGTGTCTGATGTGTTAATCTTGCCTTTGGGAGGATATGAAATGGTCCTAGGAGTTCAATGGTTGTCTACCTTGGGTGGTATTCTGTGGAACTTCAAAGAACTGGTGATGGATTTCATGTACAAGGGAAAAAGAATGGTGATCAGGGGAGCTCAAAAGGCTGTTTTACATTGGATGTCTGGGAAGAAAACCAACAAGGAGATCAGTAGCTGTGGTACTAAAACTAATGTGCCCATGCTATGTGTCTACCCAAATACTTTGTTCAGTATAACACCAATATCAGAGACACCAAAATCACCACAACTGACTACCCTGTTGGATGAGTACCAAACAGTGTTTGAAATACCAACCTCATTACCACCACAAAGAACACATGACCATACCATACCATTACTACCAAACACTCCTCCTATCAATATTAGACCATAAAAACACCCACCTCACCAAAAGGATGCTATTGAAGCAATGGTTAAAGAGTTGAAAGAATCTGGGGTCATAAGAGATAGTCAAAGTCCATACTCTTCTCCCATTGTCATGGTGAAAAAGAAAGATGGTACATGGAGAATGTGTATTGACTATAGACAGCTCAATAAATACACTGTTAAAGACAAGTTTCCCATCCCAGTTATTGAGGAATTGCTAGATGAGTTGAATGGTGCTCAGTTCTTCACAAAGTTGGATCTCAGGTCTGGTTACCACCAAATAAGGATGCATTCTGAAGATGTGGGAAAAACAGCTTTTAGAACTCATGAAGGCCACTATGAGTTTCTTGTGATGCCCTTTGGTTTGACCAATGCACCCTCAACCTTTCAGTCACTCATGAACAAGGTGTTTAAGCCTTTTTTGAGAAAGTTTGTGCTTGTGTTTTTTGATGATATCTTGGTCTATAGTGCTACATTGGAAGAACATTGGCAACATGTGAGAGCAATCCTACAAGTCATGAAGACTAACTCTTTGTATGCTAAACTGAGCAAGTGTACTTTTGCTGCTAAACAAGTGGAGTATTTGGGTCATATTATTTTAGGAGAAGGTGTATCAACAGATCCTTTCAAGATAGAAGCTATGCAGAAGTGGCCAATTCCTAACACTGTGAAACAATTAAGGGGTTTCCTTGGGTTGACAGGGTATTACAGAAGATTCATCAAAGATTATGCAGTGATTAGTAAGCCTTTAACTATTTTGCTAAAGAATAATTCTTTCACATGGGACAACAGTGCACAAGAAGCTTTTGAGAAGTTAAAAATAGCCATGATGGAAGCCCCAGTTTTAGCTCTACCAAAATTCAATCAACCCTTCACAGTTGAGACTGATGCATCAGGAACAGGTATTGGAGCAGTGTTGCAACAAGGTGGACATCCCATAGCCTATCTGAGCAAGGCTTTAGCTCCAAAACATCAAGCTTTATCAACCTATGAAAAGGAATTCTATGCAGTTTTAATGGCTCTAGAAAGATGGAGGGGGTACCTTTTAGACAGACATTTCAAAATTAAGACTGACCACTTCAGTCTTAGATACTTGTTGGATCAAAGACTGACCACACCCTTTCAGGCTAAATGGTTGCCAAAGCTGATGGGGTATGATTATGAAATTTCTTATAAGAAGGGTAGTGAGAATTTGGCTGCTGATGCACTCTCTAGGGTCTCTAGTGGTTCTGAGTTGTGTGCCATTGTTCTAAGTACAGTGACAAGTGACTTGCTGAAGCTGATTAAAGAAAGTTGGGATAAGGATACAGAATTGCAAGGAGTAATTACCAAGCTGAAAGATAAGACTTACACTGGGAGCAAGTATACCTGGAATAGTGATGAGTTGAGAAGGAAAGGAAAACTAGTAGTTGGTAATGATGAGCAGCTGAGGAAGATGTTACTGACACATTTCCATTGTGGACCAGTTGGTGGACATTCAGGTGTCCAAGTTACTATTAAGAAGATGGGAACTGTGTTGTATTGGAGAGGAATGAAGAAGTTGGTTAAGAAATTTGTGGTTGAATGTGATATTTGTCAAAGGAATAAGTCTGATTTAGCTGCAAGCCCAGGCCTACTCCAACCACTTCCAGTTCCTACTAAAGTGTGGCATGACATTTCTATGGACTTCATTGAAGCTTTACCACCATCACAGGGCAAAACAGTGTTGTTTGTGGTAGTGGATAGACTTAGTAAGTATGCACACTTCATTCCAATGAGTCACCCATTCACTGCAGGCCAGGTTGCTCAGGTGTTCTTGGATAATGTGTACAAGCTACATGGAATGCCTAATACTATTGTTAGTTATAGAGACAAGAATTTCATCAGTCATTTTTGGCAATCTCTATTCAAGGTCCTCAAGGTGCAGTTGAACTTGTCCACATCTTATCATCCACAATCTGATGGAAAAACAGAGATAGTCAATAAATGTGTGGAATGCTTCTTAAGGTGTATGACTGGTGAAAAACCCAAGGAGTGGGTCAAATGGGTAGCTTTGGCAGAATATTGGTACAATACCAATTTCCATAGTTCAGCTCAAACCACTCCATTTGAGGTTGTGTATGGACAAGCTCCTAACATTCATTTTCCTTACTTAGCTGGTTCTAGTGCAGTAGAGGAAGTTGACAGGACCATGCAAGCAAGGGAGCAAGCTATTGAGATGTTGCAGTTCCATTTGAAGAGGTCACAGGTTAGAATGAAAAATATGGCTGACAAGCACAGAAGTGATAAAAGTTTTGAGGTTGGCATGTGGGTCTATTTGAAACTGCAGCCTTATAGACAAGCTTCTGTTAGACAAGGATCTTATCATAAGTTTGTGGCTAAGTACTATGGGCCTTTTCTCATCATTGCTAAAGTGGGAAAGGTAGCTTACAAGTTGCAATTACCAGAGGATAGTCAGATTCATCCTGTATTCCATGTGTCACAGCTAAAGTTGTGTAAAGGAAGCAATAACAAGATGGGAGTTTTACCTCACTGTGGTCCAAATGGTGTGCTAAGTGTGGAACCTGAAGCCATCATTGGAAGAAGATTGGGCAAGTTAAACAACAGAGCAGTGTTGTATGTTCTGGTTAAGTGGGTCAATCAGTCAGAGGAGGATGCTACTTGGGAGCTCTATGCTGATTTGATTCAAAGATTTCCCGAGATGGAGCTACATTCTTGAGGACAAGAATGCTAAGGGGGATGGAATCTTAGAAGCTCTTCTAACATCAGCACGTGAGAAGCACATGCTGGCCTTTGGCGGGAAAATCTGTTTTCTCCTTCCTCCCATTTCTCCTTCCTCCCTTTGTATAAATACTCATTTACATTTCATTTGTAATTCATTCTTGATTTTGTACTTCTCTCAATTCTCTCTGTAACAATTCCACTTCATAAATCATATAACAAATCCCATTGATTACAGATTCGTGTTCATCTTCTCACTTTGAATGCCTGTTTGTGATTAATACACTATCATTTCTACATAAATCAATTGAGACCATAACAGAAACATAAGACAAAATCAAATAAGCTCATAAGTTAATATTTCATGGACTTAATTCACTCAAGTTAAACATGGTGGCTAAAGTCTAAGGATAAGATGATAAATTGAAACCATAAGGGACTAAAGCGGTATATTGATAGTATTGATATAAGCATTCAATTAAGCGTGGTTGGTCCAGCTATATAAGAGCCTAAGAGGGAAGCGGTAGAGTCAAGAGAAAGTGTCTTGTTGCAGTAACAGGCTGTAATTGGTTGTTGGTAAATGCCGCTATATTTTTTTACGAAAACTGGGCTCACACTTATTTTGGAATTTTCGTACAGTAGACAAATCGATCTTATTATGAAAATGATGACAATAAATTTGATTTTTCCAATAAAGTTATTCAGAATTAGAAATCAAACCATCTTCTATGTGTACACCAAATTACCAAAAAACCGAAGGTGTTTTTGGTTTGAAAAGCAAAAATCGCTCCAAGTTTAATTCTTCTAAGATATTCAACTTAATTTTTCTCAATTGAATTTATAATTGTTTTCTTAGCGTTCATGCATGGACAAATTAACGAACTATTTGATAACGTGATTTGATGTTGTGAAGTAAGCTTATCCAATGAGATTGCATTCCATGAGCCGAACAATCAATGTCTTGAACCCGGTTCAACCCGGCCGGGTTAACCAGTTTGAACAGGTTTCGGCCAAAAAAAGTTCATATTAAACCGAGTTTTAATTCTCGAAACTCAGTTAGACCCGTCGGGTTTTAAGTGACCCGGGCCAACCCGGTTCTCGAAACCCGACCGTTTTTTTAGATTAAACAAGTGAATTAAAGATTCGGTTGAAATGGTGACACTACTACAAAATGTGCTTTGGAGACCTGTTTGAGACGAAATCGAGACCGGTTTATGATGAGCTCTCTATGTGGGGGGCTCTCCATGTGAAAATCAATGGAGACCGGTGTTTTAACCGGTCTCGAAAAGCTAATTGAGACCGGTTTGCTGTTTAACACAGGCTTCTAAAACAAACTAGAGACCGGTTATTTTCATAAAAACACGCCTTAAAAACCTAATAGAGACCTGTTTTAGAATAAAAACCTGTCTCTATGATAGTTAGTTTTAAATAAAAAAAAATGGGGTTGAGATTGCTAATTAAAGCTACTATTAGCGCTTTCAATAAGAAATCCCTAACAACCTCAATAAGTGTATTCAATAAGCACTATCAAACAGCCCCTACAAATCATGCATTTCAACTCATATGACCACGAGTAATATTGAGTTATAGCCAAGCAAAAAATATCATTAGTAAGTATACAAGTAGAATTTATCGCTGGAGGCTAATCGGTACACCAGGGACGGCAAACTGTAGTTCATTGAGCAGGGACGGCAATCAGTCCACCAGGGACGGCAAACTGTAGTTCATTCTTTTTAGCACACAAAGAAACTATTCACGTGTATATCGGTCTGCACTTGATGTCTCCATTCTTCTCTTTAAAGACAATCCCAGGACGAATCTCTACTGTTTGGTATAACCTCAAAACACCCTACACGCAACAAAAAATTATAAATGGGTCGATTCAGGATATGTTTTATCTGTTACGGGTCAGACGGGTATATCAATAATTAGTTTAAAAAGTCATTTCATAAAACAAATATTAAACAAATGTGTCTCAGGGGATCTCAACCGGTTTTAAACCGTCCCAAAGAATTGCCCGTTTTGATCCAAACTGTTTAGACCCATTATCTAACCAAACTAGCATGCCCATTGTTCCACCTGTAGTTGAAGAAAAATTACCTTGAGGATACTTCCGCCAGCAACACCACCTTTTAAATCAGCCGCCTGACACCCCGGCTTATTAACATCAAACGACCTTATCAGTATCATCTGAGGAGGTGAAATGAAGTTCCTCACAGGAACTGGAATCTTTTTGACGATGTATTCAATCAGAACGTCTATGTTTAACTTTAGCTGAGCAAACACCGGGACAACTGGTGCACCTTCAGCAACTGTTCCCTCGATGAGTTCCTGGATGTCTTTATGTTGCCTAACAGCTACATTTTCTTGAACTAAATCGATTTTGTTTTGCAAAATGATAATATGCCCAAGCCGCATCAGTTCAATAGCTGCCAAATGTTCAAGCGTTTGAGGTTGCGGGAAAGTTTCATTTGCAGATATGAGTAGTAATGCACCGTCCATAATTGCAGCTCCAGTAAGCATAGTCGCCATTAAAACATCATGTCCCTTTAAGAGATAACGAATATAGCACATGTCAGTAAGGTAAGCATGTCGACCACTCAAAGGTCACAATGTACAAGACTAAGTTTAGAAGCTCGTTACTTACTGGGCAGTCAACAAATGATACGTGTCGTATTAACCTCATCTTAGTCTTCTCATGCCCAGGCTCATCACAAAAAGGATTATCTTCTTTCTCACTTCCATAAGCCCTGGAAAAAAAATATTAGAGTATACTGTTATAAACACGTAATGTGATACAAATACTATAAGAACACCAATATATGATATGGTATAAGCTTTACTTGTAACACAAGGGCCGGGGGCATCTTTCATCTTCACACATGTAAATCTTGGCGTTTGCATACCCAAGTTTTATAGTAATATTATGCTCCAACTCATTCTTAAAACGAACCGTCTGCACAGCAGAGATTGCTTTTACAACCGTAGACTTGCCATGTGCAACATGTCCAATAGTACGTGTTACAATGAACAACAAAACTATTAGTACAAAAGCGCGACTGACTAAAGAGATTCAACTTAATTAAAAGAAATCTAGAATAAATTGCCTATATTTATCGTAGGTTGCCGAGATATAACCTCGGGAGAAAGTGGATGTAGCTTCGCTACATCCAACTTACTCAAATCTTGCTCCATTAAACCTTTGCCCATTGTCATTGTTTTTACAATCTTTAAACTTCGAGTGAATTCCTTTCTTGAACCTCTAGAACTACAGCACTAATCCTGCAATATATGAAATTATGATGGCAATTAAACCATACAGTAATTTATACATACAAGAAAATTTTACCTAAGCAGATAACGTAAGTACATAACAATAAGATGTTATCCATTATCACTCTATGGGGTACAGTTTACCGGTTTTAAACTGTAGTTCATTTGTTTAATTCACTCTATGGGGTACAGTTTACCGTCCCTGGTGGACTGATTGCAAAAAATACCGATTCGCCCCATTTCTGTTCTTAACTCTACCCCATAGAGTGAATTATGTGCATTCGATGAAGTCAACTACGTAAATTCAGTACTCATACATCAGCAACATATTACAGTTATACATTACTATATGGGCTGTTTGTATTGCTTACTAAACTGCTTGTAAATAGGTCATTTAGGAATACATCTAAAATGCCCCATTCTAAACAAAAGCCTACATCGCAACAAGTTATTGAAACTGCTTATACATCAAAAGGTCTCAATGAGGAGGTCTCTATACCCATTTGTGTAGTAGTGATCTAGAAACACATCAAAAGCAAAGAGTTAATATTTTTATACCATAACCATAAACGACTGCACAATTTTGGCCTTATCAACTTAAAAGCACAACAAAATAGTACCAAGCATCGTATAACATTACATAATCATATACTCATAAAGACATCCATGTTAAAAAAGTATATCCAACTTGGTCATTTTTTTTGCCTTCGAGCTCAATTCAATCACCCGAAACTTCAACCTCCATCTTTCATTCTAATAAACAGATGCTCAATTAAACCCATAAGAAAACCAAGCTAAATGAGTCACTAACACGCAACACAAAAGAATACTAAATATTAAACCTTCTTAGAGCATATGAGAAACGAAATAGATTAAACGATGAAAGCTTAAAACATGTTCAGCGTACATTCAATTATCTGATGCATACTTTCTTTAGAATAGAAAGCAGACAAGATGTTTGCAGCAACAACAACAAAGAAAACATATAAACAAGATGAAGCATTTCATCAAACACCTTCTATGCAAGTTTTAAACAACAAGAATCAGCTTCCAAACTAAATCTAATTCACTCACATAACCATTAAATCTTTTGCAACAAACACTAATGCACACAGTCAATTAACTGATCTTGGGAAAAACAAATATATCAATTTTCAGATATATATAGTAATTACCACAAACACAGATTTAATTCAAGTTTTAACAAACCTTTGGTAGAGATATATAGTATGGTATTAGTACGATTCAGTGGTGGTGGCAGAGAGATATGCCACGACGGTATTAGTATGACGGTGGTGTTAGTCGGAGCAGCGTTGGTGGATTTGGGTGTGGGTGGGTGTTGGGGAAAGCATATCAAAGAGTGGATAGGTAGGGTGATGTTGAAAAATATTTAAAACATTTCAAAAAATTTAAGAGGGCAAAAGTCCCGCTTATATTTTTTTGGGAATAAGACCGGGTACCTGTTAAAGGCAGGTCTGCTTTTAAAAAGTAAAGAGAAGCCGGGTTTCAAAATTGATACCGGTCTATTTTAAGTGTAATAGGGACGTGTTATTATTTTAAAAACCGGTCTCAATTTGTTACTAACATCAAAACCGGGTTTTTTCCTTAAAACAGGTCTTCAAAGTTTTGGGCAGGCCAGAAACAACTCTTGAGACCGTTTTATTTTACAAAGGGTCTTGATGAGGGGGTCTCTAAACCCAAAAATGTAGTAGTGTGACCTGACTCGATCAGATCGATTAAAGACCCGATTATCAAAACATCAGAAACAATCAAAGCTTGGGCTATTCGGTGATTTTAATTTATTCCAACATACTTCAAACTTTAAAACCATGTTCTGATTATTGGTTTCAGGTTTGAGTGGTTTCAATCTAAAGGTAACATCTTTTCAATGAGTTTTAATGAATAAACTTTGTTAATTTAGGCTGATTATATGATTGTTATAAATTTGTAGTGTTAAGAAGATGGATGGTAACGGTGGATGGAAACCAAAAACTGACTGGGTATAACAGTATTTTAAATTTTTCGTGTCAATGTTATAGTTTATGTTCGTTAACACTTGAGATTCAAACAGTAGAAGTTTAGCTGCAACAGTATGGTTAATATGATTAATTAATTTATGTTATGAAGCCGAGAGTTTTGAGAATTACGGAGATATAATTTACCACTTTGTGTTTAGTTATCGCGGTTTGTTAAGGAGTGTTTGGATTAGCTTATTTTCTCTGCTTAAATGCTCAAAAACTTTTTCAGTCTCCATTCTTAAAAGATTAGATTGAAAATCTATAAATAAATATCTCTCAACCATACTTGAAATAATAATTATCTTGAAAAACAGATATAAGAATGTAGGACAAATCAATTGGAACTGCATTAGTGATTGTTCATTTCGAGCCATTATCCAGTTGGCCTGGCCTACCCATGTTGGGGCCTCTTAGTGAAAGTGTAAAACTATACAATGATCAATTACCTGATGTGCACGAAAAACAAGATCCATATCATGCTGCATTAAAAACTCTGCCACCTTATCAACACCAAAGGTATAAGAGACTCCCTTATCACTCATTCCCCAACCTTTCACATCTCGAACTAGGATCCGACCAAAGTAGGCCATAAAGCAAACCAGAATCTGGGACATCAGTAGGGCGAGTCAAATTCCTTATCTGATCTAGGTTCGTTAGATCAGGAGAAATTTACGTTAATAGCATATACCACTACATTCTCTAAACATATGCACACTTTTTAATATAGGCTGAACGATTGTTGTACAAAAAAATTAACAAAAATTAACCTTGCCACACATTATCTATGTATGATTATTCCAGAATCCTCCTAAACCGATGACTCTTGTGTTTCGAGCAGGTTAGACGCATATAGGGCATTTGTGGGCTATATAGTGGCCTTAAACCTTCTCTCATTGGAACTGCTACATCGCAGGTGTGCGACTTTCTTGCTTCTCAACATCCTAATATACACTCATTATACCGTTGATATCAAGGATTAATATATACACTTAACAAGCAATAATGTTTGGATATACAACAGAACACTTTTGATAACGTGACTCATATGTTGTTTATATATGTCCTTTGAAACATATAAATGTTTGCCCATATATAGTTTTCTTATTTCATATTTTATAGCATACTTCTTATGCAACTTTTAGTGGACGGGTGGTTGAGCTAAATTTAAGGCCTTATTGTTTGGTTTGTGCAGCTATGCAAGGAGTCTGGGGTGGGGGTGCAAGGTTGATGCAAGAGTCATATCCATGGGTTGGGAAGCAAGTTGTGCAGGATGCTATGTTGGACTCATTAAAACGAGTTGCTTGGGATGGTCTCTTGTATATACTTACATTGTAGCCATTGATCATATATCAGGCCATTTAACTTGCTTATACTAAACAGTCGATGCCTGAGACTATGGATGATTTGTGCATACACTACTTAGGTATTTTAATTGATTTTTTACCTTTTGTTTTCCAAATTAAGATATGGCGTTTTTGTTCTCCATGTTTGTTACACCCCGCTAAAAGCGGAAACACGAGGTGCGACGGTTCGGGAACATCACATAAGATAAAGAACAATACCATACTTAATTTGAGAAATAAAGTTTACAATAATTACATAAAATCCAAAACCGGATAATAAAACATAAATCTTACTTTGTTGAAACATTGATCTTTGAAATGATAATGGATAACTTCAATGCAAGTGTCTTCGAAAAATACAACTGATAATCACCTAAAAATGATACTCGAAAATGTCAACATTACGTTGGTGAGTTCGTGGGTTTAAAACAAACAAAATATACATTCTTCCTTGCACAATACATACTTGGGACAACGTGTAGTAAATAAACTAAGTGCATTCAGTATCGTTGTACACAAAACCATAATTCACGTTCATGTAAACCTATGAGATTTTCACGTAGACTACCAGCTGGAGCTATATCGTTGGTACTTAAGCGGGATGAAACCACACCTTAATACCACAAGTACTCGTTTCCAAAAATTCACACATATTCATAAATATTCATATCACACGTTATAATTATATACCACAAATGCACATATAGCAAATATATTCACACACAGTTGTCCAAAACAAAAGGAGTACAAACTACGACACAAAAACATTTAAAACACATTTTTGAGTATCATTTCTCCCCAAGAAAATATAGGAAAAGGGGCCACGAAAACCTACCTCAATCCGCAGCTAAACAATTAAGTTGCTCAATTACGAACTAACAATCTAAAATAAACGAAAACAATATAAGTTGCAAGTGATCAAGGCTTATAACCTCACCACTGAAACTCACACGGGATGGATTGGGAACATATATGTGGAAAACTAGAAGGGGGGGGGGTTGAATAGTTTTGCCAATTAAAACTTCCTTTTAATCTATTTAGATCGACTTATGTCAATCTATTTGGATATGTGTGTTGGATGTTGATAAACAAGCATATAAAGGTAAGTAATGAAAAGATAAGAGTAAGAATCACAAAACCACAACGCAAGTATTTATAGTGGTTCGGCTACAAGGACACCTTTCTTGCCCTACTCCACTCCCCGAGTCACCTACTCGAGAGTTCGTAAACACTACACCAATCTCCTTATGGCGGAGAAGCCTTCACAACGTCGCTTAACCTTTTTCCGGTACAAAGCTAAATACCGAGTTCCTTCACACCAAGGCGAACCACACCTAACACAACGTCGCCTACCCTTTATACGGTGCTAGGCTAACTACCGAGTTCTTTCACACCAAGGAGAACTAATCCTATCACAACGTCGCCTACCCTTTATTAGGTACTATGCTAAGCACATAGTTCCATTGCAATGGAGGAACTACTACCACACTACACCAACGACTAATCCCAAAGGAGATCTTAGTCCTTTACAACATCATCAAGGATATCAATATCCGTGGATCTAATACTAGTCTATCTTGTACATCGAAACACACCATATCGAATGTACATCTAAGGCACCTTTCACTAATGCCTTTGACTAGATCTACAAGACACCCTTCACTAATGTCTTGTGTCTTGACTTCTAAGCACCTTTCACTAATGCTTCTTTGTCTTGACTCCTAAGCACCTACCACAAGTGCTTATCCTATGGACGATAGATACCCTTACTAATATCTTCGTCTTGACACTTGAGACATCTTTCACTAATGTCTTCAACACTACACTTCCTTGAAGAAAGAAAGGAATCATCAACAAGAAGACTTCAGTAGCCTTGATGATGAGGAAGCATGGCAACTCATGGACTTGAGCTTGCTCAACTTCAAAGGTGGTGATCTTGCCTTTAAGAGGAACCTAAAAGATCACACAAAAACAAAACTACAAACATAGATCTCTTGGATCTAAGGTTAGTGAGATTTAACTCACGGGAGAAAGTGTGTTAGAAAGGGGTGAGAAACAATGAAGAAATGGCTCACTATTTATAGAGGAAAAATCCTACTGTTCCCCGGATCCCACGGATCCCTACCACAAGGGATCCGGCTAGCACAAAGCTAGGGATCCGTGGAACGCTCCTCTTTGCCCATGGGTATTTTGGTTATGGGTTATGGGTCATGGGTTGAACCATGGATCTTTGGCTAGATATAATGTATCTTTGAGTGCAATGCACTTAGTCACTTGGGTATGGGTTGATCCATGGGTTATGGATATTATCCATGTATGATATAAGCATGATGTCATGCAATAGGTTATGGGTCAAGATCCATGGGTTATGGGCTTTGGGTTGTACCCAACTACATTCAATGTATTTGCCCAATGGGTTGTGATACTTAAGTTTCTACCCATTTATATTACCCAATATCTACATGCTAGTTATGTGTATATTTTATCCAAATATGTAAACACTAGTTGTTGTATATATGTATTACTTAAATCATAAAATCACTTATACTTGTTTTAGTGTTTTATGTGAAAATGTGAATATGTTAGAAACTATTAGTTCAAACCATTTACGTATTTTATTTTTTTCGTTAATATGATTTTACGTTTGTTATCGACAAAACATTAGAAGATCGTAAAATATAAATAAACGTTTTTACGGTTTATTTGTATTAACAATCTCCCCCTTTTTGTTGATGACAAAACATAAAATTATTTTAAGGAAAAGCTAAAATTCGTAATAGTTTGAATTTGTAGTTTTTACTTTCTTCTCCCCCTTTTTGTCGAAACAAAAAGTGTTTGAAGGAAAGCAACACATCGTTTTTAAGAAAAACATGTGAAAGAAGTAAAAGTAAAAAGAAATAGAGAGCAAGTAACAGGAAAGGATCTCGTCGTTACTCCCCCTTGACGAGTCCATCCCTAAGTAAGGGCGTCAAGAAACTAATTCTAATCTAGTTCATTGGCAACTAACTTTTGCAAAAGATTATGTCTATGTGACGGGTGTGCTCTCCCTAGATGATTGCAATTTTGCAACGGGAAGTCATGAAATATAAATCTAAGATTGCAAGTAATTTTGCAACGTATTGTTTTGACACCAAGCTCCCCCTAGCTTTAGGGTGTCAAATTCTTCATGTGTTAATTGAATAACTGCAAAACAAGGGTTAGAAAACAAGTATAATTCACAATTTCCTGCAAATGTGGTCCAAGTTAGTAGGAAAATAGTTTCATGTCTCACGGATCCCACGGTTCCCCACCTGGTAGGGATCTGTCTAGGCAAACTAAAGGGATTCGTCTGGTTGATGAATAAAATCAGAAAATGGTGGTATAACAAGAAATGTTAATACCAAAGTGAGATATGGATTATATAATATACTCATATACTCAGAAATATAGCAAGTAGCATGTAATATCATTTAATAAAACAAGAGTTATGATATACATGACTCTAAAAATAAGAAGATAGACAATACATGACTAGGAATTTCTAGACCAACTAACGCTTGATGCTAGGACACCACTAAAATCTTCTAGCTCAAGTTTTGTTTAGGTTTAATCTCGTCGAAACGTTCGAGGAGATGATAGAACATGAAACGTTGGTCTTCTCGTACTTCATGTATCAAACTTTCAACATGTTGACAATGATATCAATCTTTGTCATGGCTAGGTAGTGGTGGTGGAAGAAATGAAATGGCTTGATGCGAAGGATCAAGTGAAGCGGCTTGTGGAGCTTCAAACGATGGAGGGATTGGTGGAGGTACATTTGAGAATGACTCAACCAAGAATGATGGTGGTGGTAGAGAAGTGTCAACTTCCATATGATCGGGTGGTTGACTTTGATGATTTCTCATAATCCAAATGGGATTATATGATGGAAACGGCGAAAAGGAAGTCGGAGCAAGTGTTGACTCAACATCTTGATTTTGAACCATTATTCCTCCTAATGAGGAGAATGTTGTTGGCGGAAGCGGATGAGACGGCCTAGGAGGCAAGTCCTCTAAATTATAGAGGTGTGGTGATGATAGTGGGGATGTAAATGAAATAGCTCTAGGAACCAATGGTGATGGTTTAGTGGAGATAATATTGTTTGGCCTAGGAGGTATGGTGGTGTTTGGCATTGGTAGTTTTGTGGGTACTATCCTTTTAGGAATTGGTTTGATTGGATGAGGAAGGATCCTATCATTTGTTGGCTTGACCGGAGATGATTCGGTTGAAGAGATTTCGTGTATAACACGAGCCTTTTTCATGGGTGGTTCTTTGGTGGATAAGTTACTACTTGGGGTTTTCCTCATGATGAGATGATTTCAAGAGGTTGCAAGAACTGAAAGTTAGGATGAGAGTGATGACTATGCATGTCCTAACAAAGTGGTTTATAAACCAAGAGATTTGGCAAGTGCATTTAAGCCTTAAGCCACTAGGATTCATTGGAATGTGATGATTAACATGCACAAGAGTCAACTTCAGAGGTTGCACTGATCTAGGAATTCATTTAAGATGAGATGGAGTGTTTGAGTTAGGAAGATGAGTTGAAATGATTGTTTTAGCAAGATTTGACATAAACTGTCATCCGGATCCCACGGTTCCTTCCTCAGAAGGATCCGTCTAGGCTAATCCTAGGGATCCGGCTTTCAGCAGTTATGAAAGAGTGGAAATGATGTTTCTAAGATCTAAGAGCTATATCATCTTGAGTGTTTCAGTCCTCTTGAGTACTTAAAGGTAATGAATGATGTAGCTAATGATTGTCATTTATGGAAGGATTTGGAACTTTCAAGAGTACCAATGGATGAGCAAGGATGACACTAAAGTGTCAATTGAAGCTAAATGATCCTAGAGATCAGGTTGTGTCTTAGGATAGTGTTTTGGAAAATATCCTAGAAGCTTTGAGATGGGAAAACTAGATTTTGATCAACTTTGATCAATTTTGAGGTGAGGATGATTTATGATCAATTTTGCCATAATCGAAAGATTTCTTAAGACTAGATGTGAGGGATCAAGTAGAAAAATGAAGTGTGAGTTTGAGAGCGGAAGAGTAATGGATTAAAAATGAAACGATAGATCTACAAGCGTCTTAGAGTGTGATCTAGGTGAGTTATGTGTGAGTAGGAAGGATCAACCTATCTTGATAAGGACTTAATTTGCCTTAAGACACTATGTTTAGCTTAGTGTGAGGTGTTCTAAGGATATGTTTGAAATATAATGCTTGCAATTACATTTTTCTGTTTGCCGGATCCCACGGTTCCCTAAGTTTAGGGATCCGTCTAGCACAAACTTCGGGATCCGCCCATCTGCTCAGCAGAACCTTTACTAAAGGTATGCAATGATCTTGACAATGCATTATATCCCAAGGTTAGTTAAAAAGGAGTTCTAATACCAAGATATCAAATGTAAGATGTTTTATTTCATGAAGGAAATAGGATTACATTGATAAAGCACGAATAGAAAAGGATTGATCCTATTTGAAATACTACTAAGTTCCTTGAGTGTTTTCGCTAGATGGATCATCAAATGGTTGATGAGTTTTGGCGGATTCAGGAATGAAGAACATCTTCATGAGGGAAATGTTCAGCGGTTCCATCATCTTGTTCACAAGTACGTACAACGGACTTTGAAATTGAGGATGAAAGCGCATGACATTATGATAGAGGCGCGTCAAGAACATTCCATATGGAATGAGTTATATGGAATGAGTTTGTTCTTGGAGCTTTGAAGATTTACAATTCGCCTTGCAAAGAAATAGGCGAGATTGTATGGTTGTTGTGTTAGCAAACAGTACAACATGTGAGCACAACAAGCGGGAAGGATTTCTTGATTTCCCCTAAGACTCCAAACATTTTCACGTAGGATGAGAGCAAGAGGCTTGTACTCTTCTCGGATATCCCGTGTATGGATAATGTTGGGATTGGAGTGATGAGGTTTGCATATTATGCAAATCAAGTCTTCCGGGGAAGGTATGTGAGAGCAATATGGGCTATTTTCTTCACGAAAGTTGAAGAGAGAATCAAGAGACCAATCTTCGGTGAAGGCACATTGTCCATGATTTGGAATTCGGAGGATGTGAGAAAAATGCCCAAGGGTTAAAGTAAACTTTTGGTTTTTGATATAAAACCAAAGAGATAGAGAACGATCCCATTACGAACGAGTTCGACTTGACGAAAGAATTCTAATACAAACCTTGGACATATTTTCTCGTTAATTTCGAGAAGACATTCCAATCCTATGGTTCGAAAGGAGGTATTGATACCTTCTTCGAATTGTAGAGAGGTGTCTACAATACGTCCTTCATGGAAGCGACGGGTTTCGAGATTATTGAACCCATGGACATGATTGCCAGGGGTGTTGGGCTCAAGAGAGATGTTCGAAGTGTAGACGCTAGAGAATGAAAAATCAAACTCATATATATGCGACATAGCGAAACCTATAGAAAAGATGAGTTAAAAGAAAGTGATGTTTTGAGATTAACCAATGATTATCTAATGTTTTTACTAGATTTTTATTAACAATGGTTTTTAACATTTAACTTACTCATGGTTTTGACATTCTAGTGGATTATTACTTTTAGAAAGATAGTGGTTTTTAATCTTGCATGAAAACTGTTTTCCAGTAGGACGGATCCCACGGTTCCTTTACAAAAGGGATCCGGCTAGTATATCTTCCGGGATCCGTGGAACTGTAGTAACAGAAACAGATTTAATAAAAACATAGGTTTTACAGTTTTTATACCACGAAATATGTTTTATCCTACATTTTCTTTTAGCATGCATACATGACTTCTAATGTATCACGAAAGAATATAAGACATATAAATCAAAAGAAATGACAAACACCTTATAACAATAATAACCTAGATAAACTAGATTATTAATAATATTGCATTTCAATACTAAGGATGATACAAAGGATTGAGTATATGACCCCAATATAGATTAACAACACAAAGTAAATGTCTCCGTATGTGAACTTCATCATAGGGAACACAAGTGCGATGAGTGTTAGGGCGATGAGCACGAGTGCGATGTAAACCATGTTGATGACGGATCTTCTTGGTTTCGGTTGAGATGGAATGAGGATGAAGATGAAGTTTTTGAATGAGAGGAAATTTTTAAAATTGGAAGATTTGAAAAAGTGAGGGTTTGATAGAATTGTTGACGGTGGGAGTATTTATGGGGAAGGAGGAATTTTGAGATTTGTGTTTTGTTTTATTATTAGAAGATATGATTTTTGGATTAAGTGAGACAAAACACAAGTTTTATAAACCATGATTTTTAGACGGAGGAGTGACGCGTATGTGAGAAAAAGCTTCCTAATGAAGCTACATGTAAAACATGTGTAAACACGAAATCTACTCAAATAAATGCCTAACAAATAACACTTATTTATTAAACTAATATCATTTAGATATAAGTGGAAAGTCATACCTCGAATGCACTTAGGAATGTCTTTACAAACGACACAACAAATGTCACTTAGACGATTCCCGCTCCTTTGCGTTTAAGATACCTTCTTAAGGAAGGTATTCTTGTTACCAAGCGATTTCTACAGCATGGTGGGTATGAGCTTTGACTAATCAACATGACAAAGAAGATTAGTGCAATTAAATGAAAAAGTAAATAAGAAAAATGTTGTTATCAAATTAACATCCAAACATATAGTTTTATAAGACATGGTGTTTGTTTTTATGAAAAACCTTCTTTGTAGTTTTCAATTAACCATGGATCGTATCAAATTTTAAAGTACAATATACTTCAAGAAACTTGGTAACGAAGCTCTGATGCCAATTGTGGAAAACTAGAAGGGGGGGGGGGTTGAATAGTTTTGCCAATTAAAACTTCCTTTTAATCTATTTAGATCGACTTATGTCAATCTATTTGGATGTGTGTGTTGGATGTTGATAAACAAGCATATAAGGGTAAGTAATGAAAAGATAAGAGTAAGAAGCACAAAACCACAACGCAAGTATTTATAGTGGTTCGGCTACAAGGACACCTTTCTTGCCCTACTCCACTCCCCGAGTCACCTACTCGAGAGTTCGTAAACACTACACCAATCTCCTTATGGCGGAGAAGCCTTCACAACATAGCTTAACCTTTTTCCGGTACAAAGCTAAATACCAAGTTCCTTCACACCAAGGCGAACCACACCTAACACAACGTCGCCTACCCTTTATACGGTGCTAGGCTAACCACCGAGTTCTTTCACACCAAGGAGAACTAATCCTATCACAACGTCGCCTACCCTTTATTAGGTACTAGGATAAGCACCTAGTTCCATTGCAATGGAGGAACTACTACCACACTACACCAACGACTAATCCCAAAGGAGATCTTAGTCCTTTACAACATCATCAAGGATATCAATATCCTTGGATCTAATACTAGTCTATCTTGTACATCGAAACACACCATATCGAATGTACATCTAAGGCACCTTTCACTAATGCCTTTTACTAGATCTACAAGACACCCTTCACTAATGTCTTGTGTCTTGACTTCTAGGCACCTTTCACTAATGCTTCTTTGTCTTGACTCCTAAGCACCTACCACAAGTGCTTATCCTATGGACGATAGATACCCTTCACTAATATTTTCGTCTTGACACTTGAGACATCTTTCACTAATGTCTTCAACACTACACTTCCTTGAAGAAAGAAAGGAATCATCAACAAGAAGACTTCAGTAGCCTTGATGATGAGGAAGCATGGCAACTCATGGACTTGAGCTTGCTCGACTTCAAAGGTGGTGATCTTGCCTTTAAGAGGAACCTAAAAGATCACACAAAAACAAAACTACAAACATAGATCTCTTGGATCTAAGGTTAGTGAGATTTAACTCAGGGGAGAAAGTGTGTTAGAAAGGGGTGAGAAATAATGAAGAAATGGCTCCTTATTTATAGAGGAAAAATCCTATTGTTCCCCGGATCCCACGGATCCCTACCACAAGGGATCCGGCTAGCAC
Organism: Chrysanthemum seticuspe; assembly: GCA_019973895.1. NCBI lineage: Eukaryota > Viridiplantae > Streptophyta > Magnoliopsida > Asterales > Asteraceae > Chrysanthemum > Chrysanthemum seticuspe. The sequence goes on from BPTQ01000007.1 coordinate 152,132,018, forward strand.
AAAGCTAGGGATCCGTGGAACGCTCCTCTTTGCCCATGTGTATTTCGTTTATTGGTCATGGGTCATGGGTTGAACCATGGATCTTTGGCTAGATACAATGTATCTTTGAGTGCAATGCACTTAGTCACTTGGGTATGGGTTAATCCATGGGTTATGGATATTATCCATGTATGATATAAGCATGATGTCATGCAATGGGTTATGGGTCAAGATCCATGGGTTATGGGCTTTGGGTTGTACCCAACTACATTCAATGTATTTGCCCAATGCGTTGTGATACTTAAGTTTCTACCCATTTATATTACCCAATATACTACATGCTAGTTATGTGTATATTTTATCCAAATATGTAAACACTAGTTGTTGTACATATGTATTACTTAAATCATAAAATCACTTATACTTGTTTTAGTGTTTTATGTGAAAATGTGAATACGTTAGAAACTATTAGTTCAAACCATTTACGTATTTTATTTGTTTCATTAATATGATTTTACGTTTGTTATCGACAAAACATTACAAGATCGTAAAATATAAATAAACGTTTTTACGGCTTATTTGTATTAACAATATAAACTAATCATTCCCCTATATCATACTACTTGAAATCCAAGATTACATGCGCAAATTCATGTGGTATTGTGTCTAGTTATAAGCTCATGTCAACATAATTTAACCTATATTTACCTATTTTCAGCTTATGTGTTTATAATTTTAACGACATACCAAAAAAGCACCAAATGTTCTGTCATTTTAATCAGTAGTTCCTACATGTGTTTAGTACTACTCATAATTTTTATAGTTTTTATCTTCTAGTATAAGTATCTAAAGAACAATAATTTTCTCAAACCTGTCCAGAAAATGACTTGATGGTATACTCAGAAATTTTTAATTTATTTAGCCTATTTAGACCTTTCAGAAAATTCTACAAAAATTCCAGAAAGTCATACATAACTTAAACATCACCCCTGTCAAAGGAGAACTCCTAAATCCTCTTGATTTGGAAACTAAAAATTAAAAACAACAACTGAATTTCAAACCCAGTTTCACAGATTTGACAACTTAGCTTCTAAAAAAAAAAAAAAGACTATCTTCCCTATCTTCCCAAGCTTAATGACCATGAATCTTATATTTCCAGAAAGTAGACAGAATGTACTAATGTTTAGACTCAAGAATCAGTTAAAAATACGTCTTCATCATCAGTTTAGACCCCGTTCAATCCGACCCAAATTCTGGACAACATGCAGTGAGACAAAAAACAAACCCTAACTTGTTAAATCTTGTATACAATCATACAAACGCCTATAACATGTATTCTAGTCATCATTATACCTTAAATCTCAGATGATTAATAATAATTTAAAACCCTAATCCATCATTGTGAATTACTAAATAGATATAAAGATTAAAAACTTCATAGTTATTAATTAGGAGATAAAACAACTAACCAAACTTGCAACCCTAAAGCCTTGCCCGATCTTTTTTTTTCTCTTGTCTCCTGGAACTTCGATCAACAGATTTTTTGTGGGGGAGGGTCGGTTAGGGTATAATATGCAGGGGAGAATTGGGCTAGTTCTGTTTAGGTTTAGATTGGGTAAGTGTTGGGCTTTTGTAAAGAAAACTAACTCCTAACCACTAGACTACATTATATAGCCCATTCTTTCTATGCATCTTTTTATTATTTATTTTTATTAGTTACACATATTTAATAATCTACAAAATTTCCTAATTGCTAAATATGACTCGTTAATTATTGTTTTATCGAAAAAAGGACTCAAAACATTTAATATAGGAAATGAACTTTCCAAAATAGAAATACACTTATAAAACATTATATTATTATCATTTTCATTAACAAATATTATTATAAAGTTTATAGATTCGTTTAATGAGCTTAAACCAATACCATGAATTTTCTATAATCGCCGAAAAGACCCTAGAATGTACTTAAGTGAAACAACACCAACGTTTCACAACCGTGAATACCAAGGAATACATATAGCATATAATCACATATGGACATATGTTAGCTATATACTAGGTTAACCGTGAAATGAAATCACATAAATCTCAAACACATAAACACATAAGAAATCGAAAGTTCGGTCAAAAGTCAAAGGTTGACTGTCCTGAAAAGGTGGCGGTTGCCACAGTATTCCCCCATTAAAAGTATTTCGTCCCGAAATTTAGTCAATAGTACTACTAAGAATTTTGTCACCGAAATCAGTACGTTCTCAATTATACTCATCTCCACAGTTCGAGCATCAACAACTTCTATAATCGGAATCTTATTGTTTAATTTGTTTAACCATCCCAATAAGCATTTTGATTGGTTTATCCCAAAGTAAAAACAGATCAATAATCATAACATTTTAGGGGATGAAAATCAACTAATCATCGACTAGGACTTTAAGGCTCAATGCATGTTAACCACTAAAATTTGAGGATGTTCTAACAAGGAAATGATGTTCTTGTAAGTGTGTCAAGATGACAAGTTCGTTAATTAAACTGCTAACCCAGATCCAACAACTTAGTTAATTATAATTAAGTGAACTACACCAGTTGATCTTAATGCAACTGAGTTAATGCTTGAATGAAGACCCAATGAAGGTCAAAGTCATAATGAAAAGGACTAGAAATCAAATTAGTACACCAACGTTGTGACAAAAACTTATACACCAAATGTAAATACTACTAATGGAATATGAGATCCAATTGCAACTATCGAGTGATCAGAATTGATGGTGTAAGCATTGCCCATTCTTGAGCAAATTTATCAAAAACCTTAAGAAAGGTTACAACTCGACTCTAACTCAACCCCACAACTCATCAAACAAGAACTGTCATGAAATTAAGTTAAGAGTTAAGAGTTATTAATTAACTCAACATTTTTGAAAAATTAGTTCAATTTTGGGGGCCGCTCCAAAAACAAACAACAAATAGGTACCTACATCTTAGATTGGCGAAGAAAATCATGGGTACTGCCAAAATAAATAAATTGTCTTGAGGAAACACCGACAAAGGTGATGTGAAAGAAACTTTGTCCACGAGGTTACATAGATAAGCTTGAAGAAGGTTTTTTTTAGTTTGGAGTAAGAAATGATTTTAGTTCAAAAGTATAAAAAGAAAGTCATCAAGCTGTAGCATTTTGTAAAACATTAAATGTCTATCAAGGAAAGAAGGGTCAATCTCTTCATCCTCGGTCATCATTAAAATTCAAAATAACTTGCAAAAATTTTAGTTCCCAAAAGTTCTATACAAGCAGTAGAGATAGCTAATGTTGTTGGTAAGAATGAAAACAAGTTTCTTGAAATTAGACTAGATGAATACCTGGACGAAAAAGTGTGAGTACCGGATTTAGGGATCCATAATTTAGTTCCACGTTAGATAAGAAAAAGAGAAACTTCTTACTTTTCTTGCACAGAAAGAAGTACGAATCGTGTAGGAGAGTGTAGATCTGGTATGAATGCTTGAAACTTGTTAGATGTGTAGAATTTAGTCATTTGCTCGTGACGACATTGCATAATTAACTTGTAATTTTTTTTAATTTTTTTTTAATTTTTTAAACTTAATTGGAAAGGGATTTCCAGTGAAATTAGTTCCTGTTTATTTAGGTAAAATTTGTTGTGGTGATTGAGGCAAAAGTTAAGGCAAAAATTAACTTTGTTAGGGGATAATTAAATCTACATTCCTGAATGAAATAAAATGATAGCCGTCAATGACGATTGAAGAAGTAGTGTCCAGGAATAATATACGTTATGAAGGTTTCCTAATGTGTGAAAAATGGATATTTAGGTTATGGGGCGTATGTGACAACTGCAAAGATTGGAAACGAAATATATCCCGGGTGTGCTTAGCATAAGGAGATGTTTTTCGGTATTTTGGGATGAGTCGCCGGGGACAACACATGATCAAATGGATACCTCAGGGACACAAGAACAAGAACTGATGAAGCAATCATAAAAGTTGCTAGAAACAGGTTTTCGTATGTTCCTAGTATGTTCCTTAAGCCATGTAGTACGTGACGAGGGAGTTAAAGTAAATCCTGTAGGCTCAAAGGGTTTGAATTTCTCGTGACGTATCAAGAGGGTCTTGGTTGTATATTGATGTGACAGAAGAAAATTATTGATTATGCATCATGGCAATAAAAGAAAATAAGAAGAGATTTCCAACCCGCGCCATGGAACTGGGCATCCGCAGGTTTGCATTAAAATTATGGAGACAATACTTGTATTGTACATAATATCTTATCTATACAGGCCACGAGGGCCTTACGCACATCTTTCATAAGAAGGACCTCACACTGAGGGAAAAAAAGTATATAGAGCGAATGGGGTAAGTAAAGTGTTATGAGGGTGATATCTTCTATCATCCAGCAAGAGTAAATGTAGTTGATGTCGTCATAATCCAAAAAGAATAAGTAAAACCATTTAGAGTTCAGATAATGAGAGTGAAAACCACTACCGGTTTCCTTATCAATATAAGAGAATTTTAGGGAGACATTATTGGAGTGAAGACATCAAAGAAGAATGTGTAGTCGGGCAGGTATAACTAGTTGAAGTTGATGATTACTGAATCAAAAGGTTCAAAGACAGAATATGGGTGCCAATGTTTGCTAATTCTCAAAATTATCATTATATGAAGCTCATATCTCTAAGAATTTAGTTCATCTAGGCAAAGATAAGATGTATCATCGCTAGGAAGTTTTGTATTGGTGGTCTGGAATAAATAAATCAATCAGACACAAGTTGAGAGAAGTTTGACTTGATTACGAGCGAAAGCTAGACATTCAAAAACCTTGTAGTAACTTACAACCTATTGTTATCTAATATAAAAGTGAGGCCACATCACATTGTAATTAAGTCACCTAAACTAAAAAAAATGCACGATGTCATAAAGTAATTGTACACCGATTACCAAATTCGACACTTTCTCTACCAATAAGAGGTTCTTTTCATGTGGAATGAGTCAGGAAAGTCGTGCATCGTAGAAGTCTTACGTCGTGGTATCTTACTATCGTAGTCTGAGATAGAGGTGTTCGATTCGCTTCTAATGGTCGAATAGTGCCCAGGGTTAGTTTTTGTTCCTTCTCGGAGGCATGGTTCTAAAATTTGTTAATAACATAACAAAAAAATCAACCATAATTGTATTTTAAAGCAACATGCTTGAAATTTTAGACAATTATAGTCATGTGAGAAGATATGACTACTAAGAGTTTGTATTTTTTTTTTGCATGGCTTGGATACTGATTTTCAAGAAAATTTGATGTTTGAACCACCATATAATATGTTTTTTTGCTAAAACAATCCAACCATTGAGAATCACCGATTCTTACTAAAACAAACATTTTTTTTACCTTCAACAAAACTGATGTTTGAACAAACATTATAATATAACCCAAGTGTTGAGGATGACCAATTCATAATACTTCATAAAGTTCGTAATAAAAACCTTTCAGTTGTACAAATTTTTTGACCAAGAGAATTTAACTTATCTGAATCAGTAACGTCTCTAGAACATGAACACTAGAGGGGAACATTGTTATTATGGTTAACACAAACAATTCAACATAATGTCATCGCTTTATTATGAGTCCAATTATCTCATTTGTAGTCTCCAAGGTCCTAATTGTAGGATGAACCACTAACTGCGACTACGCTGGTCGACGAGTTGTTCCTAGGGCGACTAATCAAATTATCATTCAAAACAGCATTCCAAAATAAAGTATCCAAAATAGCGTTTTCAAAATGGCGTACTCAATATAGCGTTTTTCAAAAGTGTAACCAATATTGGCCTTCCAATGGGTTAACTACCAACTAGTGCTCAATTTTGAGCTGGAGCTAAGACCGTTAGGATGAACCAAAAATAACGTACCCAATATTGGTCTTCCAACAACGCATTGTTAGGATGAACCCAAAATAGTATCCAAATAGCACCAAGTTACCAATCATCCAAAACATAAAGTCGAGTAACAACTTGGATCTAACTTAATTTCACAACTCATCAAACAAGAATTGTCATGAATTTAAGTTAGAGATCGTTAAAAGGCTTGATGTCTTTGATGATAAACAATTTCTAATATAGCATATCAAATAGTGTGACTGAAATATAGGCATGTAGCAAAATAGGACCATGCAATAAAGAAAAACAATGCATGCTTAAATGCTAGTAATGGTCTTAATGTAACAAACGTATATATAATAACACGTATAGCAGCACAAACGCGAACACATAAATCATATAATGCAAAGACACATGTACAGATGCACTTTCAGGTGATCAAGATTTTTGGGCCCAACCAAACATGACCCAAGGTAACTACCTCCATCATTCCATGATCCCTCCTAAATTTGGCATAGTTGATCAGGCTATGCATAATTTAGGAAAAATGATGAAATGCACTGGCTAATCGACTCATATCATGTTCGGGGTTTTACCAAAAGCTTTAGTTTGGTTATAGTTGATGTTTTTATTAGAAAACTGGCATTCTCTATAACCTTAGGCTCTAATACCAATATGTCACACCCCACTAAAAGCGGAAACACAAGGTACGCCGGTTCGGGAACATCACATAAGATAAAGAACAATACCATACTTAATTTGAGAAATAAAGTTTACAATAATTACATAAAAGTCTCTATCCAAAACCGAATAATAAAACATAAGTCTTAATTCGTTGAAATATTGATCTTTGAAATGATAATGGATAACTTCAATGCAAGTGTCTTCAAAAAATACAATTGATGATCACCTAAAAATGATACTCGAAAATTTCAACATTACGTTGGTGAGTTTGTGGGTTTAAAACAAACAAAATATATATCCTGTCGTGCACAATACATAATTGGGACAATGTGTAGTAAATAAACTAAGTGCATGCAGTATCGTTGTACACCAAACCATAATTTACGTTCATGTAAACATGTGAGATTTTCACGTAGACTACCAGCTGGAGCTTTATCGTTGGTACTTAAGTGGGATGAAATCACACCTTAAGACCACAAGTACTTGTTTCCAAACATTCACACATATTCATAAATATTCATATCACGCGTTATAATTATAGACCAGAAATGCACATATAGCAAATATATTCACACAGTTGTCCAAAACAAAAGGAGTATAAACTACGACACAAAACATTTAAAACACAATTTTGAGTATCATTTTTCCTCAAGAAAATATAGGAAAAGGGGCCACAAAAACTCATCTCGATCTGCAGCTAAACAATTAAGTTGCTCAATCACGAACTAGCAATCTAAAACAAACGAAAAAATATAAGTTACAAGTGATCAAGGCTTATAACTTCACCACTGTAACTCACACAGGATGGATTGGGAATATATAAACTAATCATTCCCCTATAGCATACTACTTGAAACCCAAGATTACATGTGCAAATTCATGTGGTATTGGTGTCTAGTAATAAGCTCATGTCAACAAAATTTAACCTAAATTTATCTATTTTTTGCTTCTTTGTTTATAATTTTAATGACATACCAAACAAGATCCAAATGTTATGTTATATTAATTAGTAGTTCCTACATGTGTTTAGTACTACCCAAAATTTTTATAGAGTTTATCTTCTAGTATAAGTATCTAAAGAAATTTGTTTTTCTAAAACCTGTCCAGAAAGTGACCTAATGGTATACCCAGAAAGGTTGCATTTATTTAGCCTATTTAGACCTTTCAGAAAATTATACAAAGATACCATGAAGTCACACATAACTTAAACATCACCCCTGTCAAAAGAGAAGTCCTAACTCCTCATGGTTTGAAAACTAAAAATCAAAAATAGCAACTGAATTTCAGACCCAGATTCACAGATTTGACAACTTAACTTCTAAAAATCAAAAAGCTATCTTCCTAACCTCAAATAACCATGAATCTTATATTTCAATAAAGTAGATAGAAAGTACTTATGTTTAGACTCAAGAATTACTTAAAAATACGTCATCATCATTAGTTTAGACCTCGGTCAATCCGACCCAAATTCTGGACAACATGCAGTGAGACAGAAACAAACCATAGCTTGTTAAATCTTGTATACAATCATACAAATGCCTATAACATGTATTCTAATCATTATTATACCTTAAATCTCAGATTATTAACAATAATTTAAAAGCCTAATCCATAGTGTGAGTTACTAAATAGATATAAAGATTAAAAACTTCATAGTTATTAAAAAAAAACTTGCAACCTTAAAGCCTTAGACGATCTTTTTTTTTCTCTCTTGTCTCCTGGAACTTCGATCTACAGATTTTGGGTGGGGTAGGGTCGGTTAGGGTATAATATGCAGGGGAGAATTGGGGGAGTTCGGGTTGGGTAGGTGCTGGGCTTTTGTAAGAAAAACTAACTCCTAACCACTAAACTATATTATTTGGCCCATTCTTTTTATACATCTATTAATTATTTTTAGAGTAAACTGCAAAATACATCCCTGTGGTTTACACTTTCGTTAGCCAAACGTTAGCCAAACGTTAGCCATTCTACATCCCTGGTCACTAACTCTGTTAGTTTTCTTCGTTAAGTGCTAACGGGAGGGCTGTTTTGGTCTTTTTACTCATACGAGGGATGTAGTTTGCAGCTTACTCTTTTACATATAAGAGGGATGTATTTTGCAATTTACTTTTATACTTTACTTATTTTTTTATTTATTTTTTTAATTCTTATTATTATTATTAGAGTTAACTATTTATATAAAAAAACATTTTGTCGAAAACATTATAAAAAATTCCAAAAATTTTTAAAAAATTCCGAAAATTTTATAAAAAAATTCCAAAAATTTTACAAAAATTCTATAAAAAATTCTGAAAATTTTCTAAAAAAATTTATAAAAAATTCCGAAAATTTTATAAAATATTCCGATAAAATTTTTATAAAAAATAAATTCCGTAAAAAACTTGTTTTTTAAATTTTGTTTTTAAATTCCGTTAAAAATTTTGTTTTTATAAAATATTCCGTTAAAATTTTGTTTTTAAATTCCGTTAAAAATTTGTTTTTTAAACTTTTTTCTTTTTTACGGAATTTTTTATAAAAAAATTTCGACAAAAAAATTTCCTTTTTCTTTTTTGAATACTTTTTGACGGAATTTTTTTATACAAAATTTTCGACAAAAAAAATTTTGATAAAAAAATTTTTTTATAAAAAAATTCCGTCA
>BPTQ01000007.1:152141280-152257080 GCA_019973895.1 Chrysanthemum seticuspe
ATAAACCATCTTAGACTCCTCTATAAATGGTTTCCCAAGTATCACATCTCCTAAAAATCCATCAATGATGCCCTTAACATTTTCCAAAATCATGAAATCACACCTATATGTGAAGTTACCTACAAAGACACGCAATCCCTTAACCCTCCCCACATAGTTACTTGCTTTCCTAGGGCGAAAGGGGTCCCTCATAAGTTCTAGCTTTTTGCTCATGATCCAATTGTAATAGAGCCTAGACATTATATTCATGGGTGCCTTATAGTCAATGTAGGTATGATCCCTATATAAGTATCCAATCATACACGGTATCTCGATGTTTTTAGGGTTTCCCTTTCTTATGCGAGGCTCGAAAGGTGGTCTTGGGAAGTTAACCACGTTATAGTGATAGGCGGTTTCCTTCCCTTTAGGGTATGAATCGAAATACTCCCTAAGTTCTTCCTCCTCCTTACTACCCTCCATAATTTCTAACACCTTATAATCTCCCTCTTCTAGATCATCATCCGAATCACTTGAGGTCGAATCACTATCTAAAGGGTGATTAGATCCCTTAAGGGCTTCCTCAAGCGTATTTTCAATTATTCTATTTAGTTTCCTAAGCTCTCCAATTTCACTAATAATACGGGCTCGAAGTTGGTTGGCAAAGGCTGGGTCAAGCAGTGGGTACTTGTTTGGTGGTAAAGTGTTGTTTGGTGGTTGGTTATCACCTTCCATGATGAAAAGTGATGGTGTTACGAACAAAGGTCACGAAGAAGGGGGATAGACTACGAGAAAGCTAAGAATGAGAAAAAATTACTTGATAGGAATCAAGCAAAGAAACCTAAACGAGGTGGACTACTAACTAGCTATTCTATTACCAGGCAGCGGCGCCAAAAACTTGATAACGCTACACGCGTCGTTCGGGGTCAAAGGAACTTCCTTTTCTTCGAGCAAGTTTTATAACACCTTAGGCAGTGAACCTAATCGTTGTAGTGTAGTATTAGGGTAAGCCACGGGTATTGATATCGTTCTCTAGGGGAATAGGAATGCTAGTGAGAAGTTACTACGCTAAGGTTGGGGTTGAGGAAGATTATTTTTTATCTTTTTTATGTTTTTTAGGAAATGGAAAGGTACGAATCTCGGGGTTTGAGTTTGGGGGTTTTTGGTATTTCTACCGATTACTTCTACTTATCTAATTATCTAAACTAATGGGTAGTCTATGTCTAATTATTGTGTGTTCGTATGATAGTTTAAAGATGTGTTTACTTAGGTTTTATTACTCCTTAATTATCTCCTATTGGTGGTTGAATTGTCACGTCCTTATTCTTAATCGCGTTGTGTGTCTAAAGTTGTAGGGTATGCGTTTATCCCTAACTCTTTGAACTTACCAAAGGGTCTCGTCTACAAAACCCACTAGGGATTATAAACTCTAACTCTAAGGCCCTCTTTGGATGGTTTAGCCTACAACCGCTCTAACTGCTATAGCCTAAGGTTCACAAAGATTAATCAAGCATTAATTACACAACGAATGACCTATCGCATTACTAGATCATTAACAATTAAGATAAGAAACAACCAATCAATATTTAATAATTAAGTTTCATATTCCCTAAGCAAACACACAAGTAAATTAGCCGGACATGGAGAACATGCAAGCATACACACAAATAATCAAAGACATAATTGAATTAATGAAGGAAAACACTTATCTTGATTTAAGATAGGGTTTGGAACCCTAAAATACTGTACAAGACAGCCTTTGTTCGGTTTTAGGTTTTTACTCCCAAAAGACTACTCTCTAATACTGAAAAATTCGGATTCTATATATAAGATTACATGTGAGACGGTGTCACCTTATGTTTTGTGACGTCGTCGGGTCGTCATCATTAGGGTTTCGTCTTGGCCACGTTAGTCTTGCGACGGCGTCACCTTGTGCTTGTGACGCCGTTCTCTTCAGCTTCTGACGCCGTCTGGATCAAATCTAGGTCGTCTGAGTTGCGACGGCCTACTCTTTTAAAGCCTGACACCGTCACTTGAAAATAGGAAATTTGTCTTCTGTGTCGTCACAAAATACTCCGACGGCGTCGCGTTTAAGCAGTGACGCCGTCACCTTGTCTTTCAGCAGCTTGAGTGTCTCGATTCTTGACTTTGGTCATTTTCTTCGTATATCCGCGCCTTTTCGTCCAAATAAGTGCCATTACAGCAATTTGCCAAGTGAAAAGGAACGATATTAAGTAATAACGGATACAAAAGTGATCAAATAAGGGCTTAAACGACCCCTCAAAAAGGTACATTTTAAAACCTTATCAGGAACAAACAAAGGCGTCCCCTATATAAAGCGAGACGCTTAAGGATAAGAAAAACATAATACAAATACAATGATGAATTACAAAAGAAAAAGCATAAGAGAAACTAAAATGGACCATAAGACCAAGCACATTTATACCCCAAATACATGAGCATAAAATAAACTACAAAGACATACCCTTGAGCTGTTGGACCCACGAATTTAAAGTAGCCAAAACCATACACTTAATTGCAATATGCAATGCCAAACGCACCACTAAAAAGAAGCAAAAAAGGAATCCCCCACTTGTGCAGACAACCAAAACAAACTGTAAACAGCCTCTGATGTTGAACCAAACAGCAAGCCAAGAACCTTTTATTGCCAAACACACATTGATGCAGCACCAAACAACATAACTGAGAAATTACAGCCAAACGCACTTGTTGCAAACTCTAATAGCAGCTGAGACTTTATCCATTTATAAGCCTACATTTTAACGGATCAAAAAGCCATTGTTGCCAATTTATCTCGATTTTCTTTTTAGATCTTCTTGTAATCCACTCGTAACTCTTTAATTGAATATCTTGAACAATTTTGTTTATACTTGAAACTTTTCCTTTGAAGACACAATTATTTCTCTCTTTCCAAATATAGTACCCGCACGTCCATCTAACCGCTTGCCATAGCCGGGTGGTGTGATTAGGGATATCAACGTTCCCATTGGACGAGAATATTTCCCCAATAGAGAATGCATTAACGTCCCCAACCTTGCACCATCTAAAAACCTTTTCCCAAACACTCATAGCAAAGTTGCACAAAACTAAACTATGATCACATGATTCCACCACACTATCACAACATGGACAAAGAGTAGTATCCAAATCAATGCCTCTTTTGTCGAGCTCTACACGAACCGGAATTCTACCTTTCAACGCTCTCCAAACAAAGATGTTGACCTTCTTAGGAATCCATGTTCAGATCCGGCCCTGTTATCCATGTTTGGATTATGAAAATTCCAATGATTTTATCCAATATAATCTACATTATTTTAAAAAAAATTTAGAAGATAATGATTGAATGATCATCCACGAAATCAGAAGGTCATTACTAAAGACAAAAATTAACATAAAGTGCTACTCACTTGTTTTGCGTGAGTATCATACATCTACACATATTTACTAGTTTTACGAAGTAATTTATACATGTACACATATTAAATAACCATGTTTAAATGTTGTTTCAAACTATTCAAAAATTTACAAATTTTTTAAAGTTGCAACTTCATATAAGTAGATCGTCTTATCGTGCTTTAAAAATGATGAAAACATATATGATAAGTTTATTCATGGGGAGAGGAAAAAAAACAGTTAAAAAAAGTACACTTAAAAAATTTAGTAGTGAGATTTAGTTCTAAGCCTAATTTTATGCCTAAAATTGCATGTCAATAATTTAATGGACGGGGTCCACTGCTAGACCGTGCGACTTCACCAATTTTTGACAAGTGTCTCATGATTAGGTGGATATTTTTTGCTTGACAGAAGTAACATTTAGTGCGACCATGATTTTTTTTCTCTATCGATATAATGTTTGATAAATCCGTTTTGTCATACTTGAAAGCGAGACCCATGATGTTGTTTTTTCTAGACCGCTGGCAAAAGTTTTGCTTGATCGGTAATTGTTGACGTTTTTGTGCGACAAAGTTGTCTTTTTCAAAAAATAAAAAAATTCAAAAGCTTTAACTTTTGAAAAACATTTTGTGCTATTTTTAAGGGGAAAAAAAGATCGAAAAAGATAAAACTTAATCAAGCAAAATACACCCATCCATCATCGAACACTTGTCAAAAATTGGGTAGAGTCGCACAATTTAGCGATCACATAAAACAAAAATTGACACCTATTTTTTTACTACTTTGTGGAACTGTTAAATTTTGGGGTATTAATCTGTGGCAAACATGTCATTCTATCAATTGCTAATGGCTTTCAAGTTATGTTCAGTGCAGGGTTATTACAGGGGTTAATCATGGACAAAGAATAAAAGGTTTAAAGTTCCTAGATGCTCGTTTCTGCTGAAGCTATTCTCATTTCTGCTGATGAGTCATTTATAGCCGTTAGAGGGGTCTTAGTGTAACTTAATCTCCTATTTAATAAGTCCCTTAATCTAGGGTTATCTACACTTGTGTGCGCAGTCATTTCTCACACACTCTTCTCTTCTCTTTGATCATTTCACTGATCTTGTCTCTTCTTTGTATTTGTATGATTATTGTCTCATTGACATTAATCTAATCTTGTAACATTTTGGATACTATTGTTGATATAATCTAAGCCGACTAGTGAGGCTTAGGTTTGAATAAAAGTTCTTCTGTTTACTTGTTGTTGTTGATACTTTCGTACATGGTATCAGAGCTTCAGGCTCATAATCATTATTGATTCTACATCCAAGGGTTTCTTTGTGGAAACTTGGGGACATCATCTCTTCAGCAACAACTTGGTGGTTTGTGGTTATTGCTATTGGCATAATCACTGGTTATTTCTTATTGTGATTTGTTCTTTCCGCTGCATATTGCTCTGTAAGTCTAAGTCTAATCTCTTCTTCAAACAAACAGTACTTAAGTCTTTGTGGGTGCAAACGGGTAAACTAACATCTTGATCTGCCACCTCTGAGTGGTATGAATACCTGCTCTGGTTTACCCCAGTTCACAGGCTTGGTGCTTGTTGTTTCTTAATTACAAAGTCTTATTTATTTCTGTATCTGTCTATCTGCACTTGTCTTTATTTCTGTCGGTACCCTGTCTATCTTATCATATATGTCTGTCTTATTGCTTGTACTATGGCTATTGGTGATGATAATATTGGTGGTGGTGGTTCTTCCACTGAGAAAAGCTTAACCTTTGGTGATGCTTTGTATTTACACCCCAATAACACAAATGATACACCCATTATTACTATCAAACTCACTGGAACTGAAAAATACAAAATATGGAATATGGCCATGACCTTTGCCTTAAGGAACCATAATAAGTTAGGGTTTATTGATGGTACTTGCATAAGAGATGATTTGAACCCTACTCCTGCTAATCAATGGGATACTTGTAACTCAGTTGTGGTTACTTGGATTCTTAACTCTCTCAGCCCTGAACTATTTGCTGGTGCTATATATGCTAAAATTGCTTATGAAATGTGGAATGACCTTAAAGATACCTATGATAAGGTTGATGGTTCGGCTATCTTTAATTTGCACAAAAATATAAACTCTCTTAGTCAAAGTGGGTCCTCTCTTGCTGATTACTATAACAACCTTAACTCTTTATGGAAACAATTTGATTGTATGATTAGCTTGCCTCCTTGCACTTGTGAGGCTGCAAAACATTTTGAAAAACACAATCAGCTAATCAAGTTAATGCAATTTCTTATGGGTCTTGATGACTCCTATTTTCCCATCAGAAGCAATATTTTAACCAGAGATCCTTTACCTAATGTCAAAACTGCTTTCTCTGTTGTCTCTGGAGAAGAATCTCACAGAAATGTTTCATCTGGGAATAGCTCTGCTAAACCCAATGCTACAGCTTTTGCTGCAAAAACTTCTGATGGTGGAAATTTTTTTGATAACAAAAAAGGATTTAACAACTACAACTTTAAAAATTCTGGTTTTAATGCTGGTAACAGCTCAAACAACAGAGGACCAAACATGAATCTTAAATGTACTAACTGCAAAAAACCTGGTCACACTGTTGATAGATGTTATGATCTGGTTGGTTATCCTGCTGGATATGTTAAAAGGAATTTTAATTCCAAATCCTTTAGCAGTACCAATGTTTCTGCTGACACTAATCTTTCCACTAATAATGGAGCTAGCAACTCTCCTGTCTCATTGTCTAATGAACAGCTCTCCAGACTTATGAGTCTGCTTAATGACAACAATGTGTCTTCTGCTAATGCCAACGTAGCAGGTAAAATTTTTCCAGGAACCTTCTTTAATGGCAGTGTCAAGTTTAACATAAACTTTGATAAATTCTTTAACAACAACACTAAAACCTTATCTGGAAACATAAGTCTTGGTTGGATTGTTGATTCTGGTGCAAATCAGCACATGACTGTTTCTGAAAAAAATTTAATTAATGTTGTTGACATTTCAAATCTTGGTCTAACCGTTGGTCATCCCGATGGTACTCAGGCCTTAATTACTAAAATTGGTGATTTAAAGGTCAATAATGACCTAACTCTTTTTGATGTTCTGGTTGTTCCTGAGTACAATGTCAGTCTGCTGTCTGTTCATAAGATTGCTAGAGACAATAAAATGTTTATTGGCTTTAATGAATCTAATTGCTATATACAGGATTTACATCAAAAAAGGATTGTGGGGATTGGTAAACAATGCAATGGGTTATATATGTTTGATATTGATTCCACATGTAAGATTGCTTCTAATAACTGCATTTCTGTTTGTCATGTTTCTAGAAATCTCTGGCATCAAAGACTTGGTCATCCCTCTGACCAAGTCCTACATATACTTAAGTCCACACTTAATCTTGATGGAACCTCTGAATCTGACCATCTTTGTGATACTTGCAATAAAGCTAAACAAACCAGGGAACCATTTCCTTTAAGTGAACATAAATCAACTAAAATTGGTCAACTTGTTCATCTAGATGTATGGGGACCATATAAAGTCACTAGCAGAGATGGTTACAAATATTTTTTGACCATTGTTGATGACTATTCTAGGGCAGTCTGGGTTTATATGCTTAAGGGAAAGGATGATGTTTATGTTTTCATTGTTAACTTTACTCATATGCTATCAAATTAATTTGAACACAATGTTAAGATATTCAGAAGTGATAACGGGACAGAATTTGTCAATAACAAACTTCAACACTTCTTTCATGAAAAGGGAATTTTACATCAAACCTCTTGTGTTTACACACCTCAACAAAATGGTATTGCAGAAAGGAAACATAGGCATCTCCTTAATGTGGCTAGATCCCTTATGTTTCAGGGGGAATTACTTCTATATCTTTGGCCTGAATGTGTTCTAACTGCTGCTTATGTCATAAACATGTTACCCTCTTCTGTGTTGTCTGGCAAGTCTCCCTTCTTCCTTGTGTATGGGCATGACCCTTCACTCTCTCTCCTTAGAGTCTTTGGCTGCTTATGCTATGCCACCATTCTCAACATCTCTGATAAATTTGGTAGTAGGTCTGAAAAAAGTGTCTTTATTGGCTATTCAAATGAGAAAAAAGGTTACAAACTCTTGAGCTTAGAAACAAAAACTATTTTTTATTCCAGAGATGTCAAATTTTATGAAACTGTTTTTCCCTTCAAAATGAAAATTTCTTTGTCAAAACCTTTTGTTGAAACTTATGTGCCTAAAGATTTAAATCACAAAAAATTTTTTGACTCACAAATAAGTCCCAATGATGAAGGGAGAGTGACATCCTATGATGATGGCACTGTGGTAAGTCATCCTACTAGGATTGATGAACCGGTTGCAACATCTATAGATGATAATACACACCCTGAGGGCACCATATCACATGAATCACATCCTGCTGATGCATCTTCTGATTCTGCTGATACATCACCTGATTCTGCTGAACAAGAAAGAGGCTTGCCAGCCACTACTGTTAGAAGGTCAACCAGAGTTTCTAAGTTGCCCAGTAATCTTAATGACTTTATTGTAGAAGGGAAAGTCAAATATGGTGTTGAAAAGGTTGTTAATTATTCTAATTTAAACAAAGATAATTACTGCTTTGCTTCTAGTCTTAATAAAAGTATTGAACCTACCTGCTATGAAGAAGCTATCCTTGATAGTAATTGGGTTGATGCTATGAACTCTGAAATTAAGGCCTTAAATGAAAATCATGCTTGGGATATAACTGATCTCCCACCTAATAGAACTCCCATTGGTTACAAATGGATCTTTAAAATCAAATATAAAGCCAATGGTGAAGTTGATAGATACAAGGCTAGATTAGTTGTTAAAGGTTATAATCAAAGGGAAGGAATAGACTATGATGAAACCTTTTCTCCTGTTGTGAAAATGTCTACTGTTAGATGTCTTATTGCTTTAGCTTTGAAAAACAAATGGCCTCTTTTCCAACTTGATGTTAACAATGCTTTCTTGTATGGAGATCTTGATGAAGATATCTATATGACCATCCCTAAGGGGTTCTGTAATGAGAACAATAAAAATAAAGTTTGCAAACTTGTCAAGTCCCTATACGGCCTAAAACAAGCTCCCAGGAAATGGAATGAAAAACTTGTCAGTGTTTTAAAGGAAAATAATTTTGTTCAATCTGTCAATGATCATTCTTTATTCACCAAAACAGAGAATAACAAGTTTATTGCTCTGCTTGTTTATGTGGATGATATAGTCCTCACTGGAAACTGTATTGATGAGATAAACTTATTCAGAGAGTTTCTAAAATCAAAATTTCATATCAAAGACTTGGGAAACTTAAAATACTTTCTTGGCATTGAGGTTTTAAGAACTGGGAATGACATTTGTCTCTCCCAAAGAAAATACTGTCTTGAACTCCTCAAAGAATTTGGTCTTCTTGGGTGCAAACCTGTGTCTACTCCTATGGAACCCAACTTTGTCCTTCCATACATTCCCACTGCTGATGATCCCCTACTTGTCAACATCACTGGTTATCAGAAGTTACTTGGGAAACTTATCTATCTCACCCATACAAGACCTGACATCTCATACTCAGTTCATTGTCTGGCACAATATATGCATTCTCCATTAAAATCTCATCTAGAATGTGCCCTCAATGTTCTGAGATATCTAAAAGGAGCTCCAGGAAAAGGTCTAAGGTACAATTTCAGCAACTCTGAAAATCATCTTGAAGGATATAGTGATGCAGATTGGGCCAAATGCAAGAAAACCAGAAAATCTGTCACAGGTTATTGTGTTTTCTTTAATGATTGTTTGATCTCATGAAAAAGTAAAAAACAAAACACTCTTTCAAAATCTTCCACAGAAGCAGAGTATAGATCTATGTCTACTGCTGCCTGTGAAATCATTTGGATTCAAAAAATCTTAAAGGATCTAAAAGTTGATATCAATCTTCCTGTTAATCTTTTTTGTGATAACAAATCTGCTTTACAACTTGCTGTCAATCCTGTTTTTCATGAAAGATCAAAACACTTTGAAATTGATGTCCACTTCATCAGGGAAAAAATTGCAAGAGGGGTTATAAGTGCCAAAAAGATTGGCTCTTCAAACAAAACTGCAGACATACTTACTAAAAACCTCCCTGTTTATCAGCATAAATTCTTGTGTGAAAAATTGATATTGTTTGATATGTTTGCTCATCAGATTAAGGGGGAATGTTAAATTTTGGGGTATTAATCTGTGGCAAACATGTCATTCTATCAATTGCTAATGGCTTTCAAGTTATGTTCAGTGCAGGGTTATTACAGGGGTTAATCATGGACAAAGAATAAAAGGTTTAAAGTTCCAAGATGCTCGTTTCTGTTGGAGCTATTCTCATTTCTGCTGATGAGTCATTTATAGCCGTTAGAGGGGTCTTAGTGTAACTTAATCTCCTATTTAATAAGTCCCTTAATCTAGGGTTATCTACACTTGTGTGTGCAGTCATTTCTCACACACTATTCTCTTCTCTTTGATCATTTCACTGATCTTGTCTCTTCTTTGTATTTGTATGATTATTGTCTCATTGACATTAATCTAATCTTGTAACATTTTGGATACTATTGTTGATATAATCTAAGCCGACTAGTGAGGCTTAGGTTTGAATAAAAGTTCTTCTGTTTACTTGTTGTTGATACTTTCGTACACGCCAACTCAAAAATGGACCATTTTTTAAATTGGCTCAAAAATTAAAGTCTTTTTCATGTAGATGAATAGATGATGTATGATTCATTCAAAAAAGAGTAAACTGCAAAATACATCCCTGTGGTTTACAGTTTTTGAGACCTTACATCCCTGTCATAAACTATTGGCTAGCTACATCCTTCGTTAGCCAAACGTTAGCCATTCTACATCCCTGGTCACTAACTCCGTTAGTTTTCTTCGTTAAGTGCTAACAGGAGGGCTGTTTTGGTCTTTTTACTCATACGAGGGATGTATTTTGCAGCTAACTCTTTTACATAAAAGAGAGATGTATTTTGCAATATACTTTTATACTTTACTTTTTTTTTTTTTTTTTTTTTTTAATTATTATTATTATTATTATTATTATTATTATTATTATTATTATTATTATTATTATTATTATTATTATTATTATTATTATTAGAGTTAACTATTTATATAAAAAAAATTTTGTCGAAAATATTATAAAATTTCCAAAAATTTTATAAAAATTCCAAAAATTTTATAAAAAAAATTCCAAAAATTTTATAAAAATTCTATAAAAAATTCCGAAAATTTTATAAAAAAATTTATAAAAAATTCCGAAAATTTTATAAAATATTCCGATAAAATTTTTATAAAAAAATTTCGACAAAAAAATTTCTTTTTTCTTATTTGAATACTTTTTGTCGAAATTTTTTATAAAAAATTTTCGACAAAAAACTTTCTTTTTTCTTTTTTGAATACTTATTGACGGAATTTTTTATAAAAAAATTTCTTTTTTCTTTTTTGAATACTTATTGACGGAATTTTTTTATACAAAATTTTCGACAAACAAATTTTTTATAAAAAATTCCGTCAAAAAGTATTCAAAAAATAAAAAAGAAATTTTTTTTTCAAAAATTTTTTATAAAAAATTCCGTCAATAAGTATTCAAAAAAGAAAAAAGAAATTTTTTTGTCGAAAATTTTGTATAAAAAATTCCGTCAATAAGTATTCAAAAAAGAAAAAAGAAATTTTTTTGTCGAAAATTTTTTATAAAAAATTCCGTCAATAAGTATTCAAAAAAGAAAAAAGAAATTTTTTTGTCGAAAATTTTTTATAAAAAATTCCGTCAAAAAGTATTCAAAAAAGAAAAAAGAAATTTTTTTGTCGAAAATTTTTAATAAAAAATTCCGTCAAAAAGTATTCAAATAAGTAAAAAGAAATTTTTTTGTCGAAAAATTTTTATAAAAAATTCTGTAAAAAAGAAAAAAGTTTTAAAAACAAATTTTTAACGGAATTTAAAAACAAAATTTTATCGGAATATTTTATAAAAACAAAATTTTTAACGGAATTTAAAAACAAAATTTAAAAAGCAAGTTTTTTACGGAATTTGTCTTTTATAAAAATTTTATCGGAATATTTTATAAAATTTTCGAAATTTTTTTATAAAATTTTCGGAATTTTTTATAAAATTTTTATAAAAATTTTATAAAATTTTTGGAATTTTTTTATAAAATTTTCGGAATTTTTATAAAATTTTTGGAAATTTTTATAATATTTTCGACAAAATGTTTTTTTATATAAATAGTTAACTCTAATAATAATAATAATAATAATAATAATAATAATAATAATAATAATAATAATAATAATAATAATTAAAAAAAAGAAATAAACATATAAAACATTATAGTATTATCATTGTCATTAACAAATATTATTATAAAGTGTATAGACTCGTTTAATGAGCTTAAACCAATACCATGAATTTCAATAATCGCCGAAAGGACCCTAAAATGCACTTAAGTGAAACAACACCAACGTTTTGCAACCGTGAATACCAAGGAATACATATAGCATATAACCCATATATGGACATATATTAGCTATATACTAGGTTAACCGTGAAATGAAATCACATAAATCTCAAACAAACACAGAAACACATAAGAAATCGAAAGTTCGGTCAAACGTCAAAGGTTGATTGTCCTGAAAAGGTGACGGTTGCCACAATGTTTATTTCAAATGCAGGCCTGTTAGCTGAATATCAGATAAAGGTAGACCCATTGCTGCATATTATGGGTAAAGATACTTATTTTTGTTTTTCGCATATATAATTCTTTATATAAGCCGATGTTGACATTTTTGAAAAACAACTTGCTTAAACGACTGTGACTGCAACATTGACCGAAAAACATTAAACACTAAGTCATGTTCATACCAGCAAGAACGAATTGGAAGATTTGACCGACATGTTTATTTTCGCAAGGCAGAGGTTCCAATCTCAGGTAAATTGCATCAGATGCTTAACCGAACCTTGGCATTTGCTTATGGATTCGATAATAGATCACAGAACCAATATAGTTATAAAAGAGTCTGATTGGTTCATTTTAATTTTTATTTCATCTCAAATAGCTAAACAACGTTTCCTTTAGCTACAAGGAGAATGGGTTAAATTAGTTGGAGTCCAATTCTAACAAAGATATACCCTACTGCTAAGGTAACTTCTGGAAACAATTAACTTACTAGGAACAGACATTTAGATTATTGCTAAGGCAATTTATTTTTTTTTGCAGAAATACCGTCTCTCAAAAAGTTTTTACTATATTTCCATGAGTTCGTGGTTTACAGGACTATAAAGACAATCGCGTATCTAGTGGTACCTATTAATACAAATAAGCCGTAAAAACGTTTATTTATATTTTACGATCTTCTAATGTTTTGTCGATAACAAACGTAAAATCATTTTAACGAAACAAATAAAATACGTAAATAGTTTGAGTCAATAGTTTACTAACACACTTACGTTTTCACATAAAACACTAAAACAAGAATAAGTGATTTTATGATTTAGTAATACATATGTACAACAACTAGTGTTTACATATTGGGTAAATATATACATAACTAGTATGTATTATAATGGGTAATATAAATGGGTAGAAACTTAAGTATTTGACCTTTTGACCAAATACATTGAATATAGTTAGGTATAACCCAAAGTCCATGACCCATACCCATGGAGCATGACCCATAACCCATTGCATGACATCATGCTTAAGTCATATATGGATATTATCCATGACCCATGGTTTTAACCCATGACTCATGGACTAGATGCATTGCATCTTGTAGATACATTGTATCTACTTGGATACCCATGATCCATAACCCATGACCCATGACCCAAAACCCATGGGCAAAAGGGAGCGTCCCATGGATCCCCAGTTATACACTGGACGGATCCCTAAAGTGAGGGATCCGTGGAACAGTAGCTATTTTCCTCTATAAATAGTGAGCCAATTCTTCATTGTTTCTTACCCCCTTTTCACATATATTTTCTTTTTGAGTTATAAACTCTCTAACCTCAGATCCAAGTGATCTATGTATGTAGTTTTGTTTTTGTGTGATTCTCTAGGTTCCTCTTAAAGGCGAGATCACCACCTTTTGAAATCGAGCAAGCTCAAGTCCATGAGTTGCCATGCTTCGTTATCATCAAGACTACTAAGGTTCTCTTGTTGATAGTTCTGTTCTTTCTCATAAGAAGTGTAGTGCGAAGACATAAGTGAAAGATGTCTAAAGGGTTAAGACGAAGAAATTAGTGAAGGGTGTCGAACGTCCGTATTGAAAGCACTAGTAAAGGGTGCTTAGAAATCAAGGCTAAAGGCATTAGTGAAGGGTGCCTAGAAGTCAAGTCACAAGGCATTAGTGAAGGGTGCCTAGAGATCTAGTCAAAGGCATTAGTGAAAGGTGCCTAAGGTGTACATTCGATATGGTGTGTTCGATGTACAAGATATATTAGTATTTGGTCAAAGGATATTGATATCCTTGTTGATGTTGTTATAAGGAGTGGATCTCCTTTGGGGTTAGGATGTTGTTGTAGTGTTAGGTAGTAGTTCCTCCATTGTAATGGAACTCGGTATCTAGCCTAATACCGGATAAAGGATAGGCGACGTTGTGATAGGTTTGGTTCTACCTCGTGGAAGAACCCGGTATCTAGCCTTGTACCGGATAAAGAGTAGGCAACGTTGTGAAGGCTTCTCCGCCATAAGGAGTTGGTGTCGTGTAGTGTTTACGAACTCTCGAGTAGGTGACTCGGGAAGTGGAGTAGGGCAAGGAAGGTGTCCTTATAGCCGAACCACTATAAATACTCGCGTTGTGGTTTTGTGCTTCTTACTCCTTATTCTTTCATAACATATTTATATATTCTTGTCTATCAACATCGAACACACATGTTCAAATAGATTGACATAAGTCGATCTAAATAGATTAAAAAGAAGTTTTAATCGGTAAAACTATTCAACCCCCCTTCTAGTTTTCAGTAGTTGGCATCAGAGCTTCGTTACCAAGTTTCTTAGAGTATGTTGTACTTTAAAAACTTGATACGATCCATGTTTAATTGAAAACTACAAAGAAGGTCTTTTACAAAAACAAACACCATGTTTTTAAAACACTTTTGTAGGATGTTGATTAGATGACAACATTTTCCTTACTAAATTGCACTAACCTTCCTTGTCATTTTGCTTAGTAGAAGCTCATACTTATCAAGCCATAGGAATTGCTTGGTAATAAGAATACCTTCCCTAAGAAGGTATTTTATACACGAAGGAATCGGAGTTGTCTACTGACATTTTTTTTGTCATTAGTAAAGACACTCCTAAGTGCATTGGAGGTATGATTTCCCACTTATCTCTAAATAACATTAGCTTAAATAATAAGTATGCTTACATAGGAGTTTATATGATTATCTTTTCACATACTCATATATTACATATTGCTTCGTTAGGAAACTTTTCTTGCATACGTGTTACTTTTTCGTCTAAAGTCTAGGTTTATAGAATTTGTGTTTTATTTCACTTAATCCAAAAATCATATCTTTCTAATAATAAAACAAAACACAAATCTCAAAAATTCCTCCTTCCCCATAAATATCCCTGCGATCGCTTCCTCCACCAAACCCTCATTTTTCAAATCTTCCACTTTCAAAAATTACCTCTCATTCAAACTTCATTTCCCTTCTCATCTCATCTCATTTCAAACCAAAACCAAGAAGGATCTTCATCAACATGGTGTACATCGCCTTCATACTCATCGCCTTAACACTCATCACTCTCGTGTTCCTCATGATTAAGTTTTCTTATGGAGACATATACTTTGTGTTATTAATCTACATTGGTGTTATATACCTAATCCTTTGTATCGTTCTTAGCATTGAAATGAAATATTACTAATGTTCTAGTTTATCTAGTTTATTTCTCATAATATGTTTGTCTTTTCGTTTACTTTTTATCTTTCGTATTTTTTTGTCTTGAGATACATTAGAAACCGACAATGCATGCTAAAGTAAACATTGGCTAAAATATATATTTTTGTATAAACATATAAGATGCAAAACTCTTTTTTCGTCAAAATATTGTGTCTGTCACTACAGATCCACGGATCCCTGTAGTTCTACTAGTCGGATCCCTCATGGAAGGGAACCGTGAGAATCGTCCTTCTGGAAAACCGTTTTTCATGCAAATTAAAAATCGTTTCCTTCCTAAAAGAAATATTCCACTAGAATGTCAAACATTAAGTGAGTTAATTATCATTGCTAATAAATATCTAGTAAAAACATTAGGTAATCATTGTTTTGCCTTAAATACGTCTCATCTTATTAACTCTTTACTTCTATAGGTTTCGTCATGTCGCATGAGTATGAGTTCGACTTTTCACTCACTTGCGTTTACACCCTAACATCTCTCTTGAACCCAACACACCTGGCAATCATGTCTGTGGGTTCAATAATATCGAAACCCGTCACTTCCATGAAGGACGTATTGTCGACACTCCTCTACAATACGAAGAAGGTATCAATACCTCCTTCCAAACTATAGGACTAGAATGTCTTCTCGAAATTAATGAGAAAATATGTCCGAGGTTTGTATTGGAATTCTTTCGTCAAGTTGAAATTGTTCGTAACGAGGATCGCTCTCTATCTCTTTGGTTTTGGATCAAAAACCAAAAGTTTGTTCTAACCCTTGGGCAATTTACTCACATCCTCCAAATTCCAAATCATAGACAATGTGCCTTCACTGAAGATTGGTCTCTTGATTCTCTCTTCAACTATCCTGAAGAAAATAGTCCATATTGTTCACACATACCTTCCCTTCAAGACTTGACTCGCATGTTATGCAAACCTCGACCCTATTACTCTGATCCAAACATTATCTATACACGGGATATCCGAGAAGAGTACAAGCCTCTTGCACTCATCCTACGTGAAAATGTTTGGAGTATTAGGGGAAATCAAGAAATCCTTCCCGCTTGTTGTGCTCACATAATGTATTGCTTGCTAACACAACAACCATACAATCTCGCTTATTTCTTCGCAAGGCGAATTGTAAATCTTCAAGGCTCCAAGAACAAACTAATCCCTTATGGAATGTTCTTGGCACGCCTTTATCATCACATCATGTACTTCCACCCTCAATTTCAAAGTCCGTTGTACGTACTTGTGAACAAGATGATGGAACCTCTAAACACATCTCTCATGAAGACCTTCTTCATCCCTGAATCGGAGAATACTCATCAACCACATTTGATGATCCATCTAGCGAAAATGCTCAAGAAACTTAGTTTCCTTTCAAAATAGGGTCAATCCTTAGTATTCATGCTCTTTCAATGTAATACAATTTCTTTCATGAAATAAAACATCTAACATTTGATATCTCTAGTGTTGGAACTTCTTAGAAAACACTAACTTTGAAATATAATGCTTTTGTGCAACCCTTGCATACCTTTTGTAAAGGTGCTGTTTAGCAGGAAGACGGATCCCTAAGTTTGTGCTAGACGGATCCCTACTCTTAGGGAACCGTGGGATCCAGGAAAACAGAAAAGCAGTTGCAATCTTTGTACTTTAAACCATGTCTTTAGATCACTTCACACTAGCTAAACATAGTGCCTTAGGACCAATTAAGTCCTTATCAAGCTGAGTAAAAAGTTTCATACTCACTCATAACTCACTTAGATCACACTCAAAGGCGCTTGTAGATCTATTGTTTCACCAAAACTCATTACTCTTCCCCTCTTATGCTCACACATCATCCCTCACATGTTAATACATCTAGCTCTAGAAATCCTTCAACTTTAGCAAATTGATTTTAGTCATCCTTACCTCAAAAAGGGTCAAATTCGAGTTTTTCAAGTTTTTATAAATCTCTAAGATATCTTCCAAAATATTATCTTAAGTTACTATCTGGTCTCTAGGATCATTTAGCTCCATTTGACACTCTCATATTTTTAGTGTCATCTTTGGTCATCCATTGGTACTCATAAAAGTTCCATTTTCTTCCATAAAAGGCAATCATTAGCTACATCACTCATTGCCCTTGAACATTTATGTACCCTTTCATTTAAGATACTTGAGAGGACTGAAACACTCAAAACGGTATAGGCATTAGACCTTACAAACATCATTTTTACCCTTTCCTAGCTGCTGAGAGCCGGATCCCTAGAATTAGCCTAGACGGATCCCTCATTGGAGGGAACCGTGGGATCCGGGTGACAGATTCATGTCAACTCTAGCTAAAACAATCATTTCAAGCTCATCTTACTAACTTGAACACTCCATCTTATCTTAATTAAGATCCTAGATCAGTACAACTCTGAAGTTGACTCTTGTGCATGCTAATCATCACATTCCAAGGGATCTTAGTGGCTTAAGTCTTGAATGCACTTGCCAAATCTCTTTCTTTATAAACCACATTGTTAAGACTCTTAAAGTAATCATCTTCATTCTCATTTTTAGCACTTAGAAACCTTTACAAATCTCTTTGAATCATCTCATCATGAGGAAAACTCCTAGTGGCAATTCATCCAACAAAGGACCACCCAAGAAAATTGCTCGTGCTGTACACGAAATTTCCTCAACTGAATCTTCTCCCATTAAATCCACAAATTGTAGGATCTCCCCTCCACCTATCAGGCCAATCCCAAAAAGGATTGTTCCCACAAAACTACCAATGCCAAACACCACCATACCTCCCAAACCAAACAACCCCATTTCTAATAAACCATCACCATTGGTGCCTAGAGCCCTATCATTCACCACTCCACTCTCATCACCACACCTCTACAATCTAGAGGAGTTGCCTCCTAGGCCATCTCATCCTCCACCACTGACAACATTCTCCTCTTTAGGAGGAATAGTGGAACAAAACCAAGGTGTTGAGTCAAAACTAGCTCCGGCTTCCTTTTCTCCGTCACCATCAAATAATCCCTTTTGGATTATAAGAAATCATCAAATTCAACCACCCTACCACATGGAAGTTGACACCTCTCTACTACCACCATCATTCTTGGTCGAGCCATCCTCGAATGCGCCTCCGCCAATCCCTCCTTCTTTTGAGGTTCCTCAACCCGCGCCACTTGATCCTTCACATCAAGCAATTTCCTTTCTTCTATCACCACTACCAAGCCATGACAAAGATTGTTATCATTGTCAACATGTTGAAAGTTTGATACATGAAGTACGTGAAGATCAACATTTCATGTTTTATCACCTCCTTGAACGTTTCGACGAGATTAAACCTAAACAAACTTGAGCTAGAAGATTCTAGTGGTGTCCTAGTATCAAGCGCGACTTAGATAGTCTAGTATTGTTCATTTTCTTATTTTTTAGAGTCATGTATATCATATCTCTAGCTTTATTAAATGAAATTACATGATATTTGCTATATTGTTCTGAGTATATGATTATTGTTCTAATACATATCTCATTTTGATGCTAACATCTTTTGGTACATCACCTTTGCTGTATTTTAGTTACAGACAGACGGATCCCTACATTTTGCTTAGACGGATCCCTCCAAGGATTGAACCGTGGGATCCGTGCAACTGAAGACTAGTTTTCTACTAACTTGAGTCTTATTTACAGGAATTATGCATTATATACTTGTTTTCTAACCTTTGTTTTGTAGATTTTTAATTTACACATGAAGACTTTGACACACTAAGCTAGCGGGGGCTTTGTGTCAAAGCAATACATTGCAAAATCACTTGCAATATTAGGATTACATTTCATGACGTCCCCTTGCAAAGTTGCAATCATCAAGGGGGAGCATATTCGTCACATAGAAAACATCTTTTGCGAACATAGATGCAAATGAACTAGTTTTTTCTTACTTGACGCCCTCACAAAGGGATGGACTCGTCAAGGGGGAGTTAAGACGAGAACTCTTCTCATTACTTGTTCTCTACTTCTTCTTATTATATTTTTTTCTTCACATAGGTTTTTTTCTTAAAACAATGTGTTAGTTTCTCTTCGAAGCTCTTTTTGTTTCGACAAAAATAGGGAGAAAAAAGTAAAAACTACAATTCAAACTTTTACGAATTTTAGTTTTTCCTTAAAATAATCTTATGTTTTGTCATCAACAAAAAGGGGGAGAGTGTTAATACAAATAAGCCATAAAAACATTTATTTATATTTTACGATCTTCTAATGTTTTGTTGATAACAAACGTCAAATCATTTTAACGAACCAAATAAAATACGTAAATAGTTTGAGTCAATAGTTAACTAACACACTTACATTTTCACATAAAACACTAAAACAAGAATAAGTGATTTTATGATTTAGTAATACATATGTACAACAACTAGTGTTTACATATTGGGTAAATATATACATAACTAGTATGTATTATAATGGGTAATATAAATGGGTAGAAACTTAAGTATTTGACCCTTTGACCAAATACATTAAATATAGTTGGGTATAACCCAAAGTCCATGACCCATACCCATGGAGCATGACCCTAACCCATTGCATGACATCATGCTTAAGTCATATATGGATATTATCCATGACCCATGGTTTTAACCCATGACCCATGGACTAGATGCATTGCATCTTGTAGATACATTTTATCTACTTGGATACCCATGATCCATAACCCATGACTCATGACCCAAAACCCATGGGCAAAAGGGAGCGTCCCACGGATCCCCAGTTATACACTTGACGGATCCTAAAGTGAGGGATCCGTGGGATCCGTGGAACAGTAGCTATTTTTCCTCTATAAATAGTGAGCCAATTCTTCATTTTTTCTTACCCCCTTTCAAATATATTTTCTCTTTGAGTTATAAACTCTCTAACCTCATATCCAAGTGATCTATGTATGTAGTTTTGTTTTTTTGTGATTCTCTAGGTTCCTCTTAAAGGCGAGATCACCACCTTTTGAAATCGAGCAAGCTCAAGTCCATGAGTTGCCATGCTTCGTTATCATCAAGACTACTAAGGTTCTCTTGTTGATAGTTCTCTTCTTTCTCATAAGAAGTGTAGTGTCGAAGACATAAGTGAAAGATGTCTAAAGGGTCAAGGCGAAGACATTAGTGAAGGGTGTCGAACGTCCGTATTGAAAGCACTAATAAAGAGTGCTTAGAAATCAAGGCTAAAGGCATTAGTGAAGGGTGCCTAGAAGTCAAGTCACAAGGCATTAGTGAATGGTGCCTTGAGATCGAGTCAAAGGCATTAGTGAAAGGTGCCTAAGGTGTACATTCGATATGGTGTGTTCGATGCACAAGATATATTAGTATTTGGTTAAAGGATATTGATATCATTGTTGATGTTGTTATAAGGAGTGGATCTCCTTTGGGGTTAGGATGTTGTTGTAGTGTTGGGTAGTAGTTCCTCCATTGTAATGAACTCGGTATCTAGCCTAATACCGGATAAAGGATAGGCGACGTTGTGATAGGTTTGGTTCTACCTCGTGGAAGAACCCGGTATCTAGCCTTGTACCGGATAAAGAGTAGGCAACGTTGTGAAGGCTTCTCCGCCATAAGGAGTTGGTGTCGTGTAGTGTTTACGAACTCTCGAGTAGGTGACTCGGGGAGTGGAGTAGGGCAAGGAAGGTGTCCTTGTAGCCGAACAACTATAAATACTCGCATTGTGGTTTTGTGTTTCTTACTCCTTATTCTTCCATTACATATTTATATATGCTTGTCTATCAACATCCAACACACATGTTTAAATAGATTGACATAAGTCGATCTAAATAGATTAAAAAGAAGTTTTAATCGGTAAAACTATTCAACTCCCCCTTCTAGTTTTCCACAGTACCGTTATCGTGGCGCAACGCTGTTGTACATTGGTTGATATGGTTGGCTTGAGCTAGGAACAATAGTGACTGAAATTCGAGCTTTGAAGATGTGAGGACGAGGAGACGTGATGATTTCATAAGCTGTGTACAAGTTGTATAAGGTGTGTATTAATTGTGTAGAAATACATAAGTTGTGTATGGAATGTGGTTATAAGTTGTGGTGTGTATAAACTACGGTCATAATTATGTGAACTGATTTTTTAAGCTGCTATAATTAGTTGTGACTGCTGATTTTATAAATGGTACAAACTGTGTACAAGTCCTGATCATATGATATTATAAAGTTGTAGAATTCGCTGCTTGAAATTAAAAGTCAGAATAACCTGTCGTCATAGCCTGTGTAAAAGCTTTGAATAAAAAATTATGCGGGATGCTTTCGCCCCTGAGACTATAGTGTTTTCCAAAATTCATATATGGTTGCAAAGAAAATATGATAAAATAATAAATTAGTTCTTTGAATAGGATGATTAGGCAGCGTTTTACTGTGAGCATATAGACTTTCAGTGGGTTTTTAAATCATCTGAACCGTATGAGTTTAAGTTGGTAGTATTAATGGTTACATATTTGAAGGGTGTTTGGATTATTCGCTTTTCCGCTTATTTGAAATTAGAACGGCAGATAAGCACATAAGCTTAAGGTCAAGATAGTGGTATCACTATTTTGAGACAAAGTTTATTTATGTCAAAAGTTTGGGTAGTAAATAGGTTTTAACTTTTATTTTATTTTTCCACTTATAAGGTAAGGGTTGAAAAAGTATGTGTGGGCTGGTAATCTTTCAAGGACATTAATGTAGGAAAGATAAAATGTCAAAGTGAAAGTATACTTTGTACTCATTGTTCTTTCTCGGGCCAATACTAGACCTTCAAAAGTTGAATTGTCGTCCCGATATTATATCCTACAGCCTGAAAGCTTAGTGGTGCCCGAATTTGTTAAAAATGTCGATCAAATACTAATCAAGGCTTTTAAGTTAGATATGAGTAAAAAATTCATTTGTATACATGTCATTTTTACACAGGTAGCTGAAGGAGAAAAAATGCAGATCTATGCAGCAACAGGTGGGGTTGGATCTTTGTTGTGCCAAGCTTTGCCAGCCAAAGAAAAGATGGATGCCATAATGTTATTATGTCTAAATTCTATCGTCAAAATATATTTTTTAATGTTTCATCATTTGGAACGCATAGTAACAGTCATGTGTAATAGTGTATATAAATCATTTATAAGAAACACGTATGAATGTGATACTTAAGTTCCACAGAAAAGTGTAGCAAACATCCCCGTCGCAACGCGGCGGGTTCTTTCACCTCGTTACAATCATGTCACGGGAGTACCTGACCTTCGGCAACCTAAATTCACGGTTCGAGCCACACGAGCTCAAACCGAGAACCAACAAACAAGCCTTCTTGTAAACTATTTAAAGAGACTTATCCCTCTGCCACTGGCCCCAAAAAAATTCAAATGCAAGGGACCTAAGTTAATGTGAAGTGGGGGTTCAATAACTTTGAAACATCATTGCAAATAGAAAAAAGGTTCCGTC
The DNA here is from genome assembly GCA_019973895.1 of Chrysanthemum seticuspe. Lineage (NCBI taxonomy): Eukaryota > Viridiplantae > Streptophyta > Magnoliopsida > Asterales > Asteraceae > Chrysanthemum > Chrysanthemum seticuspe. Next base: position 152,164,023 of record BPTQ01000007.1, read on the forward strand.
ACATAAGGGCGAAATACATGATGGAAGAACTACAAAAGAAAGCCACATTGATCATTTTTTAGGGGTGACATTTTGAGTTAAATTTGAAAAATAACAATACCGTGCTGCTCCAAAATGGACTGACAGAAAAGAAGACATCTAGGACCAAAATGGACACAATGCCTTATATGTGTAAGAAATAAGGTGGGGAATGGAAGTCACCACCATGCTAATTAGAGATTTTCTTGTCGAATAAAATGATGGATGTCAATGAGAAGAAAAATAAAATCCATCAAACCTAGATGACGATGCAACATTAATTCCAAACGTTCAGAATAATATTTAAAAATAAAAAGTAAAATAAAGAAATAAAAATAATAAAAAGTAAAATCCCCACACATATACAACTATCCTGACCGCGGACATGCTCCAACAATCCAGCAATATATGGAATTCATAAGTGTCTACAACTGTTCGTGTATAAGAATTTACAAAGATAGTTTATTAAACCTCATTTCTTGGAGCGTTTCTGGTAGCCTTTTATTTCATTATGTGCTTTACAAATACTCCATATTCACTCCAACACTTGACTCTTTTATTTGAAGGAGCTATTTTATGACTAGGGCTAATGGCACCATAAGGCTAAACACAGTGGGTCGGTTGCACCATCGGTCGACCGATCAGTTGTAGCTAGTCGTCCCACTGTGGGCATTCGGTTATGTTTCGTTGTTGGGGGAAGAAGGCACAAACTAGGTCGTATAGTCGACCGAGTTTCATACACAAAAAAGTCCAAAAATTCTATCATTTTACATATATTTGATATCAGTTTAAATAAATTAAGGTGTCATGTAAATACCTGAAGTTATAAAACTAAGAAAGTGAGGAGCGGCTATTATGGATAAGGAAAAAACCCTAAGAAGAAGCATTTTATATAAGACAAAAAGATTATGAAAATTGATTAAACTGGGCTCCTGGGCTTATGCATTTCGACTTAGTAAACGTAGAGATTGGGCTTATGGATTGCACTAAACTTTATAGTTTCTACCTTGTGGAAAACTAGAAGGGGGGGAGGGGTTGAATAGTTTTACCGATTAAAACTTCATTTTAAAATATTTAGATCGACTTATGTCAATCTATTTGGTATGTGTATTGGATATTGATAGATAAGCATATAAGTAAGTAATGCAAAGATAGAGAGTAAAGGAACACAAAACCACGACACAAGTATTTATAGTGGTTCGATACAAGGACACCTTCCTTGCCCTACTCCACTCTCGAGTACCCCACTCGAGAGTTTGTAAGCACTACACAACACAAGCTCCTTAATGTGGCGGAGAAGCCTTAACAACGTCGCCTACTATTTATCTGGTACAAGGCTAGACACCGAGTTATTCCACGAGGTAGAACCAAACCTATCACAACGTCGCCTACACTTTATCCGGTACAAGGCTAGATACCGAGTTCCATTACAAAGGAGGAACTACTACCCAACACTACACCACAACACAACTACCCCAAAGGAGACACACTCCTTGTTACAACACTAGAAGGATATCAATATCCTTTAACCCAAACTATCTAACTTGTACATCGATGCACCATATCGAATGCACACCCTTGGCACCATTCACTAATGCCTTCAATACGACACTTCGACACCTTTCACTAATGCCTTCAACACAACACTTCTATGGAGGGAGGAAAGAACTATCAACAAGATGCACTTCAGTGGTCTTGATGATGACGAAGCTTAGCAACTCATGACTTCAGTTTGCACGTCTTCAAGAGGTGGTGATCTCGCCTTTAAGAGGAACCTAGAGAATCACACAAACATAAAACTACATAGAATGTTCCTTTGGATAAGTGGTTAGAGAGGTTACAATACTGGGAGAAAGTGTATCTAAGTGTGGTGGTGAGCAAGAGAGAAATGAGTCACTATTTATAGACAAAACTTGTCTACTGTCCCACGGTTCCCACGGATCCCTCCCCAGAGGGATCCAGCTAGTGCAAAACCTGGGATCCGGCTACTGGGTCAGTTTAGTCTGAATTTCGGGTTGCAAACCAGGTTATGGGTTATAGACCATGGGTTATGGGTAATGGATTATGGATACCCAACAAGATGCAATGTACCTAGTCATTGGGTTATGGATCTTGGGTCATGAGTCATGGATCATGGATAATACCTAACTTGACTTCTTGCATGATGTCATGCAATGGGTCATGGGTTACGGATCATGCTCTATGGATATGGGTTATGGACTTTGGGTTTTACCCAACAACATTCATTGTACCTAGTCAATGGATCATGGGTCATGGGTCATGGACTTTGGTTTTTATCCATTACTTACACATTACAATATATACAAAGTACATATACATTTTATTACTATGTAAACACTAGTTGTTATACATATGCTTTTCTATAAGATGTAAACAATATTACTTGTTAGTGTTATATAAAAATGTCTTTGGTTTTATATAACTTATTTACTAAGAATGTTTTGAGATAGTTTTAATATATTTAGTAAAAGTGTGTTAGTAAACTATTGGCTCAAACCTTTTACGTATTTTATTTGTTTCGTTAAAATAATTTTACGTTTGTTATCGACAAAACATTAGAAAATCGTAAAATAAAATAAACATTTTTATGGCTTATTTGTATTAACAATCTCCCCTTTTTTGTTGATGACAAAACATAAGATTATTTTAAGGAAAAAATAAAATTCGTAAAAATTTAAATTGGAGTTTTTACTCTCTTCTCCCCCTTTTTGTCGAAACAAAAAAAGCGTCGAAAATAAACTAACACATTGTTTTGAGAAAAATTTGTGAAAAGTGACAAAATGAAAAGTAAAAAGTAAGATGAGAGAAAGATTCTCGTCTTAGCTCCCCCTTGACGGATACTTCCTTTTTTTTAGGGCGTAAAGTAATTAGGAAGGCTAAACGAGTGTGTTGCAAGTATTTTTGCAATGGTTTCGTCTTTGACGAAATGCTCCCCCTTGACGAGTGCTCCCTTATGAGGAGGGCGTCAAATAATATAGAAAACCTAAGTGAATGTATTGCAAGTGTTTTTGCAATGCTTTGTTTTGACAAAAAGCTCCCCCTTGTTTGAGGGTTTCAAAGTCTTCATGTGTATTTTGAAAATCCACAAAACAAAGGTTAGAAAACAAGTATATGGTGCATTGTTTCCTGCAAATGAGATTCACAGTAGTTATAAAATTGCTTCTGTTGGACGGTTCTGGCAGATCCATCCTGTGAGGGATCCGTCTAGGCTAAACTGTGGGAACCGTGTACCTGCATTCTATTTGCAGCAAAGTAGATGTAAGAAGTGACGTAAACGTCCAGATGAGTTATGTATTGTAGTACTAAACATATTCGCATAACAATATAGCATACAGCATGTATTTTCATTCAACAAAACAACAGAAATGATACAGATATCTCTAAAACTAAGAAAATGATACAAACATGTAGTACATTTCCTAACAATTCTAAGTTGCTTCTTAAGACTAGATGAGAGCACCACTTTTGCTTGGGTTCCTAAGTTTTTAGGGATGAGTTGATTTGTTGATTTGTTGATTTGGTCAAATTGTTCAAGAAGGTGATGGAACATGAAACGTAGCTCATTTAGCACTTCTTGAACTAACCCTTGGGTATGTTGACAATTAGAGCATGTATTGTCATGGCTAGGAGATGGAGCGGTTTGAGGTAAAATGTTGGGTATGAAGGAAGGTGGTTCCATAAAGTATGGAGGGATTTGTGGAGGTGAGTTAAGTGAAGTAGGATGAGGTTCAACTAAGAATGAAGGTGATGATGTATGTTTGGTGGTGGAAATAAGGAGGTATCCATATGGTCCGGTGTTTGAGATTGGTGATTCCTTGTACTCAAAGATGGACTATTTGATGGTGAATGTAAGTAGAATGCGGGTGTTGGTGGTGTTCCAACATCAATGTTTTGGTGTGAAGGTAGTTCCTTATTTAGTGAGAAGGATAGTGAATGAGGAGTCGTAGGGGGTGATTCTTCTAAGGAGTAAAGGTTTAGATGTGAAAGAGGTGTGGTAAAAGAGTGTAATCTTGGTTATAGAAATGAAGGTTTAGGTGTCTTACTGGAGCTAGGTGTGTTTGGTTTAGAGGGTATGGTAGTGTTTGGTGAGAGTCTTTTCAAAACACATGGTCGGATGCTAATTCGAGCGGTTCTCCTAGCTTTAGTTGGTTGAGTTTTTTGGGGAGGAATTCTAGTGTTTGAGGTCTTGACGGGTGATGACTCGGTTGAGGAAATTTCATGAACAACACGAGTGTTATTCTTGGAGGAACCTTTGGTTGATGAAGTTGTACTAGATGCTTTAGTCATAGTGAAAAGTGGGAGGGAAGAGATGCTTTAGCTACTGAGTTTGAATGATGGTTTGAATGTTTGAGAATACAAACTTGCTTGGTTTATAAAGGATGAGATTAGGTTAGTGAATTAAAGTTTAGACCATTAAGGTTCTTTAGCATGTACTAAAGTTAACTACAGTGTTGTTCTATCCTAGGGAGACATTTAAGACAAAGTAAAGTGTTTAGATTACCAAAGAGAATTTGAAATTGATGAGTTGAGTGGAATTTAACTGTTCTGTAGACCCGGTTCCCACGGATCCCTATCATTGGGGATCCGTCTAGTTGAAATCCAGGGATCCATCTTCAGAGAGAAAGGAAATGAAGTGATGATGTTCTACCAAGGTCTAGTACCTATATATCTTGAGTTTTTAAGTTCCATATGGTGTCTTAAATGGTATAGGACTTAAATGTTCAAACATAATGAGTGAGGATATCTATGATGGTTTTTATAAAGGGATGGAGTTTTCATGTATAAACATAAGTGGTTAAGCATGAGAGAAACAATGTGTAAGCATCGGAGCGGAAAAATGGTGAGTTTTGAAGAAGTGATCAATCAAAAACACCTTAAATGTGATCTTAAGTCATCCATGAGTGAATGTGGCATCATCTGAGCCTAAGAAGGACTTACGTGATCCTAATGTATCATGTTTAACTAGTCTAATAAGGTCTAGAAGGTTGGATTAATGTGAAGATGTTAAATATCCATTTCTGTCCACCCGGATCCCACGGATCCTTCATGTGAGGGATCCGGCTAGTTGTAGCCCAGATATCCGGCTTCTGGGACCATTTCCTTCACAGAACACGTGCAGAATTTTGCACCAAGCATCAAATTTCAAACCTAGTGATTTATACATAGAGCATTCATGTATGTAAATAAAGCATAGCAAGCATGGCATGTAAAAGTGATATATAAGAATGCAATTAGGAGAAAGACCGACTTTTTGATATGATATCAAAGATTTGTAAAATTTCTATTATGTTATCCTAGGTTAAGATTTTCATGTTTATCGCCATACCATCACATACTACTGAGTTCTAAATAAAAGAAATATTGTTTAAGATGTTACATCACATTGTTCAAATCAAGGTCATTAACCTCACCTCCCATCACCCTCAAGCTTCTCCTTCAATCCCCTCGAGCTTCCATCTCATTTCTTCTTCTTCCCCATTAGAAAATTGGCAATGCATTTGAACATCCCCTTTGTTTGTTGGAGCTCGTAGGAAGGGCTTGGAATGTCCGGTAATTGGTCAATGTAGGACACGGGGTCGAGATGGTAGTTGTCCACGGGGTTGCTTCCTTCTCCCTCCGTCTCCTCGGATGAGTCCATTGGTGGATGAGGTCTTTTACCTTTAACCATGAACCTCGACGTTTTCTCTTCGGATAGAGGTACCATGACTTTGTTGCAAAAGAAGTGGTCATCCGTATAAGGATAGGGTTCTAAGGAAAAGACAAAGTTAGCTAGGCTAGTAAGAAGCATAACATATGGTAGAACCATCTTATCTGTCTTAGTAACACTAGCCATCCACTTGACCATGTAGTATGCAAGTTTGAAAGGAGTTGAGTTGACGAGGCAATAAATCATGTACACTAGACATGCATTAGGACGATCCTTGTTTCCAACCAAGCAAAGGACATTCTCCCTAAAAAATTGTTCCCATTTCTTGTAGAGGGGGAACATCTCAAAAAGTTCCATTTGGAAGGGATCTCGGTGAATGACTTTTGAGTTCCTAGTTACTCGAGTTTGGGAGGCTCTTTGAATAAATACGGCATCTCTCACGGTGGTCGGTTCATGGAGGGGTGCGAAATGAACCTCATGATCATCAACCATGTCATGAAGCTTGGCTAATGACCAATCGTTGGAATACATACACACTCCATGGTGAGGAATGCGGAGAATCCAGGAAAACTCAAGAAGGGTTAAGGTGTAGTTGTGCTCATTGATGATGAAGGCAATGGAGATGGTTCTGTCATCATTTCTTATGATCCGAATGCTTTTCTAAAACTCAAGAACAAATACAGGGCATATTTGTTCGTTGATGTTGAGGAGAAACTGAAAATTGATTCTCGAAAAGACCTCGGGAATGTCAATGTTATTGAGAAAGTATTGACCAACCACACGGCCTTCATGAAACAACCGCTTTTGTAGCATTTTGAAAGCTGTTTGATCTTGAGGGTCAAGACCATCCTTTCGGTGGTGCATTGGTAAGTAATGAGCTGTATCTTGGTAGTCTTGTTGTTTGGAACTTGGCATGGTTGATCCTAAACACCAAAACCACAATGTGGTGTTAGTTAAGTGAATAGTTCCTTTTTGAGGTTCATCACATCTTTTGCTCAACACATCTCTTTTGAATTCATTATGAGTTCTAATTTGTTAACAACATTTGTTCTTTGATTAATTATCTTAGAAAACAATGTGATATCAAATTGTGACAAACCCACTTGAATCAAAGTTCTCAAGATGTAAAAATTGTACGACTAGGAACTAGAGAATGGAAATTACAATGTAGTGAAGATAATACTTACACAGGTAATTGAATTTATTGAATTGATGATGAAAGAGCTTCTAGGAACGGTAATTCTGAGTTTATGGTCGTGTGTGAAAGAGTAAAGTGAGGAGTAGAAGTGTACATTGATCATCAAACACTTATTCTGTTTTACTGATGTGCCATTTCCCACAGATCCCTTCAAAAGGGATCTGGCTAGTTAAAGTTTAGGGATCTGGCGGTTCAGCAGAGAAATAGTTTTAGTGGGTTTGATAATTTTGACACGGGAGTTTTTGATTTTGATTTTTGCCAATGGTCTTGATTTATATCTTAGGGTTTGTCTATGGTACAAGGTTTTGGCGAGTCTTCCTGTTTACAAAACACTTTTGACGAGGTTCCTTTTTACGAATAAGCCATAAGTCGGGAAACTAAGAATCACGTTGAAATACTATTTTATCATGATATAAAAAGTTTCGAATAGAAAATATTGACATAGATTACTAATGCAATGCCAATATTTCTATGTAAGAAATAATGGATCAAAACTTTTGACTAGCCAAATTTCTTTACGAGGTAAAGATGTATATTGACTAGTTTATAGTATTATCTATGGAGATCAACCAAGAATACTATTCCTGATGATGTGTTTAATATGAAGAACAAATTTATTTTTGGAGAAATTGTGATGATGTGTTTAATATAATTTAGAAGCATATATTATTATTTTATCTACAAACAATTAGCATGTTTTTAGATTAACTAATTATAGTTAGAAGAACATACCTTTGCTATATACTCCATTTATGATTTTTGAAAATCACAGACGCGAAATACTTCAGGAGCTTTTAAAATACCTAATCATATTATGTAAAATCAAATCGTAACTACTTTGGATTCTTCCTTGGGTGTTGACTTCATTTTTCCTTAGATGGAGCGAAGTCATTGAACAAATCCTAGCATGAAGAATTCTTAAAAGAAAATGTTAGAATGATCTATCACTATCCAACATTTAAAGTATAAAAATTTCTAAAACATGACTTTTTGTTTTAAGAAATTTCCTTCTTTGTAATTTTCAAAAATACACGGATCGTATCAAGTTTTTAAAGTACAATATACTCTAATAAACTTGGTAACGAATCTCTGATGCCAATTGTGGAAAACTAGAGGGGAGGGGGTTGAATAGTTTTACCGATTAAAACTTCGTTTTAAAATATTTAGATCGACTTATGTCAATCTATTTGGTATGTGTATTGGATATTGATAGATAAGCATATAAGTAAGTAATGCAAAGATAAAGAGTAAAGGAATATAAAACCACGACACAAGTATTTATAGTGGTTCGGCTACAAAGACACCTTCTTTGCCCTACTCCACTCCCCGAGTACCCCACTCGAGAGTTTGTAAGCACTACACAACACAAGCTTCTTAAGGTGGCGGAGAATCCTTCACAAAGTCGCCGACTCTTTATCCAGTACAAGGCTAGACATCGAGTTCTTCCACGAGGTAGAACCAAACCTATCACAACGTCGCCTACACTTTATCCAGTACAAGGCTAGATACCGAGTTCCATTACAAAGGAGGAACTACTACCAAACACTACACTACAACACAACTACCCCAAAGGAGACACACTCCTTGTTACAACACCAGAAGGATATCAATATCCTTTAACCCAAACTATCTAACTTGTACATCGATGTACCATTTCGAATGCACACCCTTGGCACCATTTACTAATGCCTTCAATATGACCCTTCGGCACCTTTCACTAATGCCTTCAACATAACACTTCTATGGAGGGAGGAAAGAACTATCAACAAGATGCACTTCAGTGGTCTTGATGATGATGAAGCTAAGCAACTCATGACTTGAGCTTGTACGTCTTCAAGAGGTGGTGATCTCACCTTTAAGATGAACCTATAGAATTACACAAACATAAAACTACATAGAATGATCCTTTGGATCGGTGGTTAGAGAGGTTACAATACTGGGAGAAAGTGTATCTAATTGTGGTGGTGAGCAAGAGAGAAATGGCTCAGTATTTATAGACAAAACTTGTCTACTGTCCCACGGTTCCCACGAATTCCTCCCCATAGGGATCCGGCTAGTGCAAAACTTGGTATCCGGATATTGGGTCAGTTAGTCCGAATTTCGGGTTGCAAACCGGGTTACGGGTTATGAATTATGGACCATGGGTTATGGGTAATGGATTATGGATACCAACAAGATGCAATGTATCTAGTCATTGAGTTATGGATCTTGGGTCATGGGTCATGGACTTTGGGTCATGGATCATGGATAATACCCAATATGACTTCATGCATGATGTCATGCAATGGGTCATGGGTTACGGATCATGCTCCATGGATATGGGTTATGGACTTTGGTTTTTACCCAACAACATTCATTGTACTTAGTCAATGGATCATGGGTTATGGACTTTGGTTTTTACCCATTACTTACCCATTAAAACATATACAAAGTACAAATCCATTTTTATACAATGTAAACACTAGTTGTTATACATATGCATTTCTATAAGATGTAAACAATATTACTTGTTAGTGTTTGTCACACCCCCAAATTTCCTGTTTTGCAGCGGAATGGAATTCCTGGGGGTGTGACAGATTGGCATCAGAGCTTCGGTTATAGAGAACTAGGTTGCATCATTGACCCTAGACTATAACTACATCATCATAGCATCTCATCATTTCATCATAAGTGCATAGTCACTATACATGCGGTTTCATACGCACATTTTGCGAGTTATTTACTTTCATTTCAAATCGATTGTCACATTAATGCCTTCAGATACCCATCCCATCATACTCACATCACTTTGACATGGAGAATGCCCTGTCATTCCCTATCACAATTTTAACATCAGTTGACTCAACACCGATAACATCAGATGAGGAGACTGAACTCTTTTAGGAGGACGAAGTTGCACCTACACCTTCACGATCACCATTGATTCATTGTAGGATCAGGAAAAAAAATTTATCATTCAGTTGGGAAAGATTATACCATTTGGTAGAACTTATAGGCTTAGTCCTAATGAACCTATTTTCTTAACTCACCACAAGGATTTCCATTATCATCATTGTTATCATTTTTATCATTATCATTTTGAGCACCATCCGTACCATCACATCTCATACACAATACTCATACATCTGACTTGCAGCTTGGGAAGCGTGTATGATTTAACACACCATTACCATCTACCACTAAGACTACATAAACTACACTATCTTATAGGTTGAGGACTATGAAAGTTCTAGGGCTGTTGCTGCTAGAAAACCTAATACTTCTGCATTTGAAACATGATCATACCATCAACAGGAACAGATAATAAGTACATTTCTATTTAGTGTAATCTTTATCCTTTATTATCTCTATGATAATCACAACCTTTGTTTATTTCATTCCTTATTCCAATTGCTCAATTTTCAATCATTTCGCGATGATACCTCACTATCTTATTAGGGGTTAGGCCAACTTTATTCTTGACCAATTAGGAGACTATTACTACTCGATGAGGTTCTCCCATGTATCCTACAAAACCATTCAACAAATTTTATTCCAAGTTATTCTGCTACTATGATATGAAATTATTTCACTTGATTTATTTCGAGCTATTTTATCACCATCTTAGAAACGTTGTTTCATAAAGTTTTAACGCAAGTTGTTTTATTACCAACTTATCAATTGGTTTCAGTCATTTTATCAACTATTTAATACCATCATTTTATCAATTGTTTCATTATTTTACAAAACAAAACGTTGAATACCATCTAAAACTTCGGAGGAACATAATACCAATTCAACAAAACCAAGCATCACATCATTTGTCCTTGATTATACATGGCCTGATCACCTATGTATGATTCAGGAAGAATTATGTCATGAAAGAAACAAGCATCTTTTCAAACTTCCAAAAGCAATCTTCACTCAAAAGCAGAGCTTTGTAAATCAGATAAATTGTTCATAAACATTTCTTTTTGCTAACACTCTATAGAAGCCCACGCCATTCATCCCTCACTCAACCGATAAGTTAGAATTTGACGAGTTACTTTTCTTAGGGAAGGCTTCCTATACCATCTATGAGGAGGATTCCTCAATACAAGAAAACAATGAAAGGATTTCGGAATTACCAACAAGGACTAGAAGTAAGTAGCGAGATCTTTCAAAACTCAACAAAAATCTTAAGACATCACGAGACATTCCGAAACACTATTTTGGACTAGAAGCCAAATTTTATTATTTTAAAAGTACTAGCTAGACCGAGTTACAAGATTTAGTACGAAGCGAATACACACTAAGCAACACTATAGGGACAAACCAAGTCTTCTAATCAAGACTACAGAACATTTCATTAAACATGGCCTCAACAATATGTGAATTTCCCTACAATGAGTTTGCCTTAAAGGAAAAATTGGTTAAATTTAAGCTATCAATATAAACTTTCCCTAAGGCATTGTATTCTCTAGAAATTACGAATAACTTCACTTTCACATCAAGAGATGCAACAGGTTTGAACATATCGGACAATCAATGACTATCCATTTACAAGTGAAATTAGAACAAACATTCTTCGACATAGTATGAGCTGATATCTATTTTCTTACTAGCATGATAACAATCTAAGTGATGAATTATTTTAGAAGTACTCAATATTGAAACAAGTCTTGAAAATCAACCATCACCCCATCTCACTTGAATATTTAAGGTTTTGTGATTTTACAACATAGAGCATGGAAACACTTCGATAATCAAACCATAAACATTTTAGTCATGGAGACTAAGCACCTTAGGCGAGGAAGACTCAAGTCATGACATCCGCTAGAATTAGAAAAGCGAGGAATCACAATTGTTACCCACAATCTATTCTTTTCAATAAGGTCATTTTTCGACAGAAGTAACATTTTGAAATTTGGCACAGGACACGTGGTATCAATTTCAGTTGTACCTATTATAAGCTATTCGATTCACCTTAGGCTCCTGATAACCATTTCAATTTTTCCATGGAACCTATCAGGACATGAGTACCGCCTATTATCCTCAGCTCAATGGTTAGAGCGAGAGAACAATTCCGACATTACAAGATATACTCAAGGCATGAGTAGTTTTCTAGAAATGATTAGGTAAATCATTCTTCATCGAACAAGTTGCTTTACAACAACAGTTAGCACCCGAACATATTGACTACACCAATTGAGGCACTCTGTGGTTGAGATGTCAATCACTTATTTACGGACCGAAATCAGGAAAGTCCAACTCACTAGTCAATGACTCATTCATGAAACAACATAGTGATCATACAAATCAAAAATCAGTTACAAATAACCACATATAGCTAGATAAGCTACGTCGATGTACGACGCAAAAGATTGGAAGTATGTTCCATAAGTCGCAAACCATTAGAACTTCAAATTGGCAACAAATTTATATTCAAAGTCCCGTCTTGGAAAGGCGTGGTACGATTCAGAAGAACATTGGACGACCCAATGCGACTCAAATATCCTCACCTTTTCACAAGTAACATCGTAGAACCTAACATGGACTGAATTCAGGGACTAAATTCCTTTTTGGTTGGGCGAATGTGACAACTCGTAATTTCAGATCATTTTACAAACTTTGAAAATCACTATTCAGGTTTCACTATTTCATCATTTTTCGTAAACTACGTTTACGAGTATCAAATTCGCTTAACCTTAGTGGTTTAGCTGCGAATTCATGAACATTTTATCAAGGACATTTCATATAGACTAGATTTAGTCTACATATCATCAATAACATCATTTAATATCGATTCATGCATGGATTTGCATTTTTCATTAAACGTTTATTTTCCTATTAAATAAACGCTATCGCGTAAATATTTATTTTGAATATTGATCCAACACTTCCAAAAATATTCTTAATATATTTTTATACTCCTCTTAAGACTATAAAAATTATATTATTAGTTTACCCGATGATTTCAATTTATTTTGTATATAAATTGTTATATATATATATTCACGAAGGTTTTTGTAAATTCAACACAATAATTATTATTTCACTCAACTCATGTAAGAAATGTATTTTTATAATTTTTATGACTTCAATACATTTTATATTGTTCCGTTAAAATCTATTTTTAGTTAACGCTACACTAAATACCTACCTATACTTACAAATTACGCATTATACTTAACTTTTAATACACTTAATTATCAAAAATATAAAATATATTTTCCCCTCCCCCTATGGCCGGCCACCCCCATGAGTCATAACAAGTTATCAATTTGATTTTTGATACTAAAGGGACACATACACAATATTAGAAAGATATTTGTAACATATACTAGATATTATTGCAAGAAACACATAGTAAACACTTTTCAAAAGGTGAAATGGAAAGCTCTCTTTTTTTTTTCTCTTGTGGTGAACGTCCAACCCATGGATCAAGGAGGAAACCATAACTTTTCAAGCTACAAGTAATTTTACATTTCCTACTAGTAATCTATTTCAAGGTTTTGAAATAAAAACCTAAAGATTGATTAAGGTTTTCATCAATTTCATCCATAACATCATTCAAGTAAGCATTTCATGATCATCATAATTCTTTTATATCCATTTTTATGTTATTTCATCATTTTTGCAAGAATCATGCATGTTACATATGAGTTTATACCACTTTTAGTGTTTTTATTACTTATTATTAATTATAATCATCCTATAAATTATCCCGTGAAACATATCACTTTTGGTGATGTTTAGGAACCCATGACACCCTAAGAAGGTGTATGGTAGGATTTGGATAGCTTCGGAGTTGTTTTGAATTGGTTAGAATAGGTTTTGCGCGAGAAAAACTCATTTCGACAACTTTATATAGTGGTCTGATCTTATTTGTGAAATCTGGAAAATCCGACAGTTTGTAAAGTATTTTGGGCCAGATATTTGGAAAATATACTTTAAAACGAAAACGTGGCCGCTTGAACGGGTTAAAACGGAGTTATAACGAAGAAGTTGTGCTATTTTCAAGTTAACGACGAAACTATTTTTCCGGAAAAACTGACCTGCTGTTACTAATCGTTGAACTGATAAAATTTTATAACCAACTGACCCTTGAAAGTATTTTTACATGAAACTAGACTCAATTATCTTTGAAATGACGGGTGGCTCGACCCGTGATGATTTACGGTTAAAAAGATATGATTTTTCAAAGTTTGTTCTCCAAATTTGTTCTCCAAAAATTAGTTCTCCAAATTTCTTTTCAAGTTTGTTCTCCAAACAGGTCATGAAATGATCAGGTTGAGGGTCGTTTTTAACATAGATGGGATACTTATTATAAAGAGATGTCTTCTAGTAAAAGTAAGTTCACCGAGCCTATTTTCCAAAATGTCAAACCGTTCGTCAAACGGAGTTGTAACGAGTAAAATACGGTCACTCAAACTTTGCCGAAAGTTACCTTCAGCAACATTTTGGGTACAAGTACCCTACTTCACCTATGTTTTTCTCCATGATCGAGACCTCTATGATAAAAATTTAACACTAAAACTTTGAGATATTGATACAAGCTTCCCAAAACCGTTGAGTTCGTTTCCTAATGCTCGACGTGCACCATTTTACGACTAGCTTTTAGAGGCCATTTTAGTCACTTTCATGAAAATTTCAACGACATTATTTTACGACGAAAAGTTATAATTTCATCATAAATCATTAAATGACTATCGTAAGATATCATTTCAACGTAAATACTTGTAAAGTATTTTATAACATGACGAGATGTCATAAACATATATTTCGACGATAAACATTATTTTCAAATGTACAAGTGGTATGGATTTCATATGAGTTTGCATGCACGACATTGTTTCATGATTTACATTAGAACATATCATTCATAATAGGTCATGGTCAGAGGTTGCTCCTCATTTCAGTATTGCCATTACATCATCATTATCATTGCAACATGTGAGTTTTCATAGCCCCGATTTATTCAAGTTTTTACTTATTTCAAACCTACGGGGGAGAATACATTGTACATCATTTTATTACGATGCCAAGTATATTAAATTCATTACATTGCTTAAGTTACCTCATTGCCAGTTAAATGTCCCCATTTCATGAACATGAACCGTTAATTTCATAGAAGCGTGAGTGAGTGGATAGATCTATCGAGGGTGACACCTCCATCCGGGTTGGTGGATCCCAACTAGTCATACGGATGCATTTCATGTCATTATCATTATTTGAGTTGTTTGGCAAACACTCTGTTGGGGCGAACATTAGTCAGAGCTTCGGTGTCATGGACTTATAGCAATTGTATCATTTTTGTGACGACATTGTCATACATAATTTATACTTGTGGTAGTCGTATTTAACATTTTCAACAACTCTATGAACTCACTCAACCTTTGTGTTGACACTTTTAGCAATGTATTTTCAGGTAACTAAGGCATTCACTTCATGGCATGCATGTGGACATATCATAGAGTCGTGGTGACGACGCGTCTCACATGGGATTTATATACTTTAAAAACATCGTTTGACTTGTACCAAACTTATTTTCCGCACATAGTAACTTTCATTTGGGACCTATCTTTGTAACTCTGAATGTTTTTATTAAATCAAGCGATGTATTTTTCAAACGACACTTTAGGTCGTTCAATATAACTGTGATTGTGATGCTATGACAGTCAACCCCCAGGAATTCCATTCCGCTGCAAAACAGGAAATTTGGGGGTGTGACAGTGTTATATAAAAATGTCTTTGGTTTTATATAACTTATTTACTAAGCATGTTTTGATATAGTTTTAATATGTTTAATAAAAGTGTGTTAGGAAACTATTGGCTCAAACTTTTTACGTATTTTATTTGTTTCATTAAAATGGGTGATTTGTTTGTCCAACTGTATTTTGAACATGGGTGATTTGTTTGAATTAAAAAAAAATAGCTGGGTCACCACTGTGGCAACTAGGTCGTCGTCAAGTCGTCGAAGAGAGAAAGCTGATGTGACAGGGGTGACCTAGGCCACCACTGTGCATAGCTTAATGTATCATACTTGTTAGTCGCACCTTTTATATGTATCGAACAATTTTTTTTGCTATTCTATTTACTAAACTTGTTTTTATTGTATTCTTTGTGTACTTTGCCCCTCATTTTTTTCGACTATATGTATTATATTTCTCATAAAGTGCACAAAAAATACAAAAAAGTCAAGTTTAGTACATAGAATAGTAAAAAAAAGTGTTCGATACATATAAAAGGTGCAAATGACAAATATGATACATTATGGTGCCTTTAGCCCTTATGACTATGCAGGGGAGCAAACCAAAACCAACGGAGCCTTCTGCTTAATTTTCTTCATATAACTTCCCTTAACATGTAATGCCTTTAGAATTAGATATTGTTATAGAACATGAGTTAAGATATGTTATTTATGGGTCGCACATAAAGTTTCCATCTAAACTGCTCGAAGTCAGTCAAGTCTTGACCTGGTCCAGTCCGGGTTATGTTTCGGTTAACACAACAATTGTCTCAAATAGTGACTAAAAGCCAATCTCGAACCACTATTGGTTTTTTTTCTTCTCTAGGATTCTGGATCCGTCCATCGCGAAAAGCGTGTGAATGAAAACAAAACAACCTCCATATAAATATAACCATATAACTCAACTTAGACTAATAATAATAAGATCACACCAAGCACAAATCAAACACTGTCACATCAGTGTCATCTCAGCTTTCTCCTTTTTAGACCACCCAAGACCAAATGCTCGTAGTAGGAGACCACACTCACAACCAAAAACATACCTCACAAAATTAAATTAAAAGAAATCAGACACACACAAACACCCTCAATTTATTTGGTCCACTGACTGACCAAACAAATGGTTCGGTCTAAGGGGACATGTTCGGGTTTGGTCTCCGTAGTAAGGGATACGCGTCTACAATGAGTAGACCAACTAAATGGTTTGGTTCTATTACGTTTAGTCTTAACAAGCAAATTTGTCTTGTATATTTTATTATATAAAATAAATTTTATATCCCAACAAAATTTCAATATTGAAATCCTTTCTTGATATCTAACATTTTTTTAAATGATAATTTTAACTATCTCACAATATTTATAATACAAATCTATCTCAAATATCTTAAGCAGTACTTAACCCATAACCATTTGATTGGAAATCTTATGACACAACATGAAGTACTATTGAGATTTCTTAATATCTAACATGATTCACTAGATCCATTTTATTTTCTTACCTTTTTATTTAATTCTTAATCCACGACCGATATCACCATCTAGTGTCCGCAACACTTTGATTGGGGCACACCCCCTACTACAAGCATAGATCCGCTCCTGAGTATCCATATAGCAACAACAAACCAAACATTCATAAGCATAAGTCTAAGCAGTCCCAACAACAGTCACAAAGAAGGGACAACAAAAGAGGAATCATCCTAATAGACAGCCTCATTAAAAACATTACCAAGAAAAACCTAATAAAAAAACTTGGTGAAAGAAAAAAGAGTGAAGTACACATTTCAATTAGTAGAACAAATGACAATCAAACAATGGTGCAAAAAACATCGAGCAGTATCACTTTTCATGACACACATCAAGATTGCTTAAATGAATGAAACCTAAAGCATTATCACATTCTCATACACCATCTATTTCTTCTAAACCTGCAAAAATTATCCGTATACCTACTTGATAACGTCAAATAATCCTTATTTTTAAGTGTCAATTTCTTCCGTTTATGCTCATATTTTATGTTGTTTATATGGATTTGTACTCTTTTTCCTTTACATTTCATTTCCAGATAATATATGACCATTGGAGCCTAGAGACCTGGTTTTAGAGATATTCTTAATGATTTTCACCTTAGTATGCTTTTATTGAAGAAGCTACGGCGTAACTCCGACTCTCAGTTATGCCGTAGCTAGGATTACATTTATGAAGACCAAGTCAACAGAAGTTGCGGCGTAACTATCAACTAAAGTTATGCCGTAACTATCTAGGTCATGTGGAATTTCGTGCTTCCATCAACTACATCGTAACCGCCAAGCATGAGTTACGATGTAACCAGCACTACGAGACTTGAGTTTGGAGGATAATTAAGTTACGACGTAGTCAGTTATTATGTTTACGGCGGAGCTTAAAATTACGGTGTAACTGTTCTTAAGGTTACGCCGTAATCATCACTACAAGAGTTAAGTTTAGAGGATAATTAAGTTACGGCGTAACCACATTATTAGATTACGCCGTAACTATGGTCGGGCCTATAAATACAAGCCCTAAAATCTTCATTATGCATCATTCACTCACCACACAAAAGCATAGAACGTGAAGAGGGTTCCAAGGGCAGATCATATTCATCCTATGGAGCTATTTCCAAGAGAGAAATCACACCATATCATAGGTAACCTTTAGCGATTTCTATTTCATTACACTTTAATTCATGTCTTCATTCATTATATTAAACATTTTATTGATTGTGTGTTTTAATATGATCAGCTAAGCACCTTTGGTGCTACCCTAGTTATGATTCCTTGATTGTGTTGTTTATGTTTTCGTTCTTCCATTATTGTTTCTAGTGTATGCATGCATAGTTCGTTGGTAGTCACCCTAGCTTCGGTAGTTTTGAGTTGCGGTCGTATTTATTTGCTTAAGAGAATTGACCAAAGGACCCTAGGGAAGTGGGTAGAGAGGGTTGGTAAGAATTGACCAAAGGACTATCAATCCCTCTTGTGCGAATTGACCAAATTATCAACGTTCGAAAGGAGGAACTTAAGAAGTTAGGGATGTGTGTGTAAGATGCTAGAGCCCGGGCATACATTGTTTCGAATCTTTCATGTAGGGTACTTAATGACTTAGCTTAGGTTGCTTGAGATCATCGTCTCCCCAAAGGGTAGGCCTTTGACGTCGGGTAGGAACCTTTGTCTAATAGGCTATGACGAATTGACCAAAGGAGTCTAGCGAATTGAACCCCCACTTGAAGCAATAGGAAGTAATTAGAAAACATAGACATAACATGATAGGATGAATAATTAGGTTAGCACACTTTCTCTCTATTATTCACAACCTCATTTAATTTCCGCATTTCATTTCTTGTCTATTAGTATAATTGATCTTTCAACAATTAATCTCTAAAAACCGTGACATTAGACTTAATTAGGATCCTCATCTCCATAGCTCTTGGGAAAAACCTCGGCTTTACCACCTTCTATACTACGCACGATCGGGTTCACTGCTCGTTAGTGCAATAGGTAGACCTTAGGTAGACGAGACCTTATAAATTTAAATACTGGCCGGAAATCCTGCATCACTACTATTCTCTTGTAACTCATGTCCTTCTCTTCATTTTGTTACTTCTTTAACTACATGTTTTGGTTTATACAGAGCCATAACTGATGCTTTTCCTACACCTGTCTTTCTTACTATATCATTATTCTTTTCCATTACCATGTTTTTTCTAAATTGAGTAAACCCCTCATCATCAAGTCCATTTTTCTCTTTTTTCCACCTCTCCTTTTCCATAAAATCTTGACTAGACAATGGCCTTTTAGTACACATACTGGTGTTATGCCCACACATTAAGCAATTGTACATACTGGGGGTTTCCAAGAGTACTCTACTATAACATTTTTGACCCTCAAATTTTGATTATTTTTCCCTTTGTACACAATCTCAACAGTGTCCTTAAGTCACGGGTGCTTGATTTAATGTATTAAGGGGTGAGGAATAGTAAAGATAACGATTAGTGATGTTGGAAAAATGTTTTTTGCAATTTTTGACACTATTTAATATATGTAGATGTTATATATATTTATATTTCTTGGTAGCTTTGCGTTCTCCTTGATGAGAGCTTCGCAACGAGCTAAAATGTGTCAAAAATGGAGTTAATATGAATGAGATACCGTGTCTCAAAGTGAGGCACTTGAAACACAAAAAAAATGGAAAAGTGGGAGTATCCCACATCGCCCAAAACAAGAAATGAAATCTTGTTTATATAGAAATCTTGGTATTAACCTTCAAAATGAGTTGTTGGTTTTACTCCAACACCTACGTGCGCGCGCGCGCAGGGGGTGCAGACTTCAGGATTTCTGGGCCAAAATGGGTTCGAAGCTTCTGAACTCATGTGAGCCCGCGCGACCTGTGGACACGAATGCAGCTCTGATAATTTGCCTGTGAGCGTATCTTTTGCTGCAGATTCGGTGTATCAATTTATTTCAGGAATAGATTGAAACTTACTGAACAAGTGATACAAAATATTTTGTGTGTAAATAAAAGATATCAAATCGTGTTATTGTTTTAAAAGATTTGCATGCCAGTTTATTTTTTAGCTAATATTTTGTCTTGGTGACCAAGACAGGTTTAGTTTATAAAAATAATATTCTGTCATTCAGTTTCAATACACAGAGAAACGCAGCTCCAACAGATACGTTTTCCAGCAGTCCTTCGATCAGAAAAAACGCGCTTCGCTTCCGTGATCTTTCATGCAAGTTAGTCAAGTCCGGCTGTACTCATCTTTGGCAGTTGTACCCTGGGAAACAGACGACGAATCTGTTTTAAGGGAATTGTGTTATACACAAGCCTCGTGCCACGACCTTTATTGCTTTCATTTAGTTATCGTTGAATAGTGTTTGTCTTTTGCTTCTACCCCATTCTGTCTGTTATTTAATTTTCTGTTATTATTTAGTTTATGTTATTTAATATTTGTAATATAATTTTATAAATAAAAGTGTACTTGTTTCCCACAAGTGATGCTTGGTTAATTATAATGCAATGAACCACTATCTAGTATTAGGTAATCTTCCATCCCTTAATATTTTGAGGGTAATTATCATATTATGCTTCTTAATCTCTCTTTTTCTTTTTTCCTTGTTTCTTTCCCCCATTCTCCCACATCAACACTTCTTTTCCAACTATTAACGACCTTATGTAAATTTTTCAAAATCATTTTCTTCAATTAATTTTTTAAAGGCATCACTGGTATAGATTATCTAATCTCACTTTACACGTATTTTAAAACCTATATTTGATTAAGTTTTGTTTTAATCATTTTTGAAAAAAAGCCTTGTGGAAAACTAGAAGGGGGGTTGAATAGTTTTGCCGATTTTACGTTAGTTTCAAAAACTTTAGATTCGTTAATATGTGAGATCTTATGGATGTAGAGAAAGTATAGATCTAATGATAAAGCAAGTAAATAAAGTAAAGCGAAGGGAAAGAAAAGACACAACCGATGTATAGTGGTTCGGCTACAAGGACACCTTCCTTGCCCTACTCCACTCCCCGAGTCACCTACTCGAGAGTTCAAGCACTATGTCAACAAACTCCTTCACTTGGCGGAGAAGCCTTCACAACGTTGCTTACACTTTTTCCGGTACAAAGCTAGATACCGAGTCCGTAACACGGTGGACTAAACCAACACGACTATTACACAACAAATATGTGAAATATCAAATACAAGATCTTCGCTACAGAAATCTTGCGGAGTGGCAAATCAATCAAGGACCCCTTGCTTGGATGACTTGTAGAATGCTCGTGATCTCGCCTTAGAGAAGGACCTATATGAGGATCACAATAGAAAGAAAGAAGAACAACTCTCTAGATCAAGTTATCTATATGTTAGAAGAGAATGAGAGTGTTTGAGAGATTTAGTAAGAATAGGGGTGACTTAGAATGAAGAAATGGCTCTCTATTTATAGGCAAAAATCTTCACTGTTCCCCGGATCCCACCGATCCCTTCCACTTGGGATCTGTCTAGTGTAATCCTAGGGATCCGTGGAACGCTCCTCTTTGCCCATGGGTTTTTTGGTTATGGGTCATGGGTTATGGGTTGGTCCATGGGTTTTCTTTAGATTCAGTGTATCTAAGTATACATTGTATCTTGCCAACTTGAGTATGGGTTAAGATCCATGGGTTATGGTTTTTACCCATCCTAATAAACTATTACAACAAATGCTTAATTACTACATTTTTGTATTTAAATGGCTATATGTAAATGCTTTACAAAAATAACATGTATTCTTAAAATTATACTTAAGATAACATTATATTTGTTATCAACAAAACACAAACAGATCGCAAAATATTAATAAACGTTTTTACGGTTTATTTGTATTAACAATCTCCCCCTTTTGTTGATGACAAAACATAATGTTATGATGAGTAAAACTTAAGAATAGATGTAATTTTTTGAAAGCCCCTAAGTTTTAATTCTTCTCCCCCTTGTTGTCGAAACAAAAAGTTAACCCTTGGAAGAACTAAACGCTAACTCCCCCTTGACGGTAGCTCCCCCTTGTTTGGGGCGTCAAGTGAAGAAAAAAAATAAAAATCCTACAAAAAGAAAGGTTAGTAATATGCTTAAATAATCTTGTGATTGCCGAGAATCAAGATTGGGAGACAAGGTATGTAAAAAAGGCCTTGTAATAAAACAACAAATTTTAGTGGTATTTATGCCACGTACAAGCATGTAAAAATAAGAACAAGACTTGTTCTTGAAAATGACTTCAAAATAAAAAGTACTAAAAATAGAAAATAGTAGTAATGATTCCTTCCATGCTTGCATAAGGTTATGGATGGAGGTTTTGATGAGTGATGGTATTGATACGATCAAGGATGAGGTTGAGTATGAAACGCATTTCTTCCCTAACTTCTATTGCGATTTCCCTAGTGGATTTGCAACGTTCACAATGTAAGTGATGTTGGTAATGAGTGCGGAAGTTTTCCGGGTTGTTTTGATTTGAGTTATGCGGAAGATGTGGTGGAAAAATAGGAAAATATGGATCAACATCCGGAATGTTTGTAAATGGTGGTGGAAAAGAACCTAGATGTTCGTGTAATGTGATGGGAGCTAATGGTGGTGATGTTTCAAGATCTTGAAAAATAGTATTTGGAGATGTGGGGGGTGTTGAAAAGACTATTTCTTTTTGTTTAGGTTGTTTAGATCTTGTTGGAGTCTTAAGGAGTTCCAAAAGAGTGACTTTAGGTGGTGATGAATTTGGTGTACTTGTTGGTGATGAGGGAGGTGCTATAAAGGAAGCATCTTGTGGTGAGTTGTTAGTTGAGGAAGAACCATTTGAGGTTGGTTTTGCTAAGCAACAAGATCGGATACTAATCCGTGCGGATATCCTAGAGTTTGATTATGTTATTTTGGATGGTGGTAGTACAAAGGTTTGGGTATCATGAAGATGATTGTTTGTACTAAGTGATTCATCTAAAGGGTTTGTGGATGACATGGTGTATTGTGTTTGTGAGGATGAGATGGATTATGCAAGCATTTTGGGAGTTCTATATATAGAAAAACAAAGCATTGTAATGAGTGCTTGACCCAAAATGTGGATTAAAATCTAATGATTAGATATGAATTTAAGGCATGTGATCATGAGAACACAAGCCTTAAAGAGCATACTCCAAAAAATAAAACAAATGTGGATTTTTCATCCAAAGTGAGAAAAATAGCAGATAAAAAACAGCTTCTGTCTCACGGATCCCACGGATCCTTCCCTTGAGGGATCCGTCCAGCATGAAGGCTGGGATCCGTGGGTCTGGTGATTTAGGCAGCACAAAATTTTCCTTTTGAAAACATTTTTGCCTATTGTGTGCCTATATGCAAACTATTTGGAGTTTCGGTTATCTCGACCTCTAAAAGGAAAATGAAAAATAAACTAGAAGTAGAAAAAGCATCCTATTGAGATAACCCGAAAACACATATTTAGTACATAAGTACGTAATTGAGTGTTATCAATGCTCCTAATTCATTGTTGCCTAAATGAATGTACCCGAAAAACACATATTAGTTATGTGTCCCCTTTAGCATTCAAAAGTCATGAGATGCAATGAAAATATATTTTTTTACTTTGTATTAATAATGAAAAAGCGATTTGTCCTAGACGTGAGAAATTGCTTTTGTGAAATTGATACGGGAAGGTATCATTCTTTTAGAAAACATTTTGAAAAGAGTTTTTCTTTGAAAATGTGTATGTGTTTAAAAAATTAGAAAGCTATAAGTCGAAAACTTATCTTGGGTTTTGAAAATTCCCGTATTGTTTGTGAGTTGTGCGTGAAATAGAGATCCTAGACTCAGAAAGAAGAAGGCTAGTGTTTACATACCTTGTAGAGTCAAATAAGTTATGACGTTTGTTCCATTAGACCAAGACCAAGACGAAGTAGGTTGAATTATTCCCACTTCAACGGTTTGGTGAGGACGTCGGCTATGTTGTCTTCGGATGCTACCTTCTCAATAGAAATGTTCCCCTTTTGAACATTGTCTCTTAAGAAGTAATGTCGAATCTCTATATGCTTTGTGCAAGAATGCAATACCAGATTCTTGCTTAAGTCGATGGCACCTTTGTTGTCACATAGGATGGCTATGTCGCTTAGATGAATGTCGTAGTCGACTAACGCTTGTTTCATCTATAGTGCTTGTTGGCATGCTTTGCTGGCGGAGATGTACTCGGCTTCGGTTGTTGATATATCTAGTGTCGTTTGTTTCTTAGAAAACCAAGACGTTAAACAACATCCCATGAAAGTACACACCCCACTTGTACTTTTTCTATCAACGTAATCACCTGCATGGTCAGAATCTGCATATACAATTGTTTCTACTCCCGTGACCTTAGGATACCATAATCCTAATTGTGTTGTACCCTTAATGTATCTAAATATCCTTTCTACGGCTTCTAGGTGTGATGTTTTAGGGTCTTCTTGAAATCTAGCACATAAGCAAACACAAAACATGATATTCGGCCTACTTGCCGTGAGGTAGAGAAGACTACCTATCATGCCACGATATTTAGTATTATCTAAGGATTCGCCGTCTTCATCTTTTGTGAGTTTGGTGTCGGATGACATTGGTGTCCTAATTGGTTTCGACTCTTCTAGACCGAATTTCTTTAACATCTCCTTTATGTATTTAGATTGATTAAAGAAGATACCATCTTCTACTTGTTTAATTTGTAGACCAAGAAAGAAACTAAGTTCTCCCATCATACTCATCTCGAACTCGTCATGCATGATTTTAGAGAAATCATCACACATGTCTTGACAAGTGGATCTGAATATAATATCATCTACATATATTTGTACTATAATTATATGTGACTCTCTTTTCTTAGTAAAAAGTGTGTTGTCAACTAACCCCATGGTATAGTTGTGTTTAATTAAAAATGGCTTGAGTCTATCATACCAAGCTTTTGGAGCTTGTTTAAGACCGTAAAGGGCTTTCTTTAATTTATATACATGTTTGGGTTTTTCAAAATCGATGAAGCCCGGAGGTTGAGCTACGTATACTTCTTCATTAATTAAACCATTTAGAAAAGCGCTTTTGACATCCATTTGATAAAGCTTTAGATCATTAGCACAAGCATACGCAAGAAGTATTCTTATAGACTCTAATCTAGCCACGGGGGCATAGGTCTCATCAAAGTCTATTCCTTCTTGTTGGTTATACCCTTGGGCAACGAGTCTAGCCTTGTTCCTAGACACTACTCCGTTTGCATCTAATTTGTTTTTATAAACCCATTTGGTTCCAATTATGGTTTGATTACTAGGTGGAGGGACAAGCGTCTAAACATCATTAGAAACGAATTGATTTAGTTCTTCTTGCATAGCCAGTACCCAACTCTCATCTTTTATGGCTTCTTGTGTATTCCTAGGTTCTATGGTTGAAACGAAACAAAACAAACTACTTTGGTTTTGAACTTGAGACCTTAATGTTCGTTCGTTTAGCTTTCCTATGACTTTATCTACGGGGTGATCTTTGGACTCTTTAATGTTTATGATTTCATTATTCAAAGGTTCTTCTTCTTCATTTATCTTTTTCTTTATTACTATAGCATCACTTTCTATGATCTCGTCATCGACAAGAGGTGGAGAGGGTTTGGGTGGACTTTCATCAAATTTTATATTTAATGACTCTTCTACCTTCATTGTTTCTTTGTTTAATATGACGTACGCTTTGCTATTTGGCGAATAACCTA
Organism: Chrysanthemum seticuspe; assembly: GCA_019973895.1. Lineage (NCBI taxonomy): Eukaryota > Viridiplantae > Streptophyta > Magnoliopsida > Asterales > Asteraceae > Chrysanthemum > Chrysanthemum seticuspe. The sequence goes on from BPTQ01000007.1 coordinate 152,189,843, forward strand.
GAAAGATACCTTCGGTTGATTTAGGATCAAATTTTGTAAGGTAATCTTTAGTGTTAAGAATAAAACATTTGCTTCCAAAGACTCTAAGGTGATTTAACGTAGGCTTTTTGCCTCGGAGTAACTCATATGGAGTTTTACCTAAGATTGGTCTTATTAATACTCGATTGAGTATGTACGTTGAAGTATCAACGGCATTACACCAAAACTTTTGAGGTATGGATTGTTCATTAAGCATTGTTCGACTCATTTCTTGTAGGGTTCTATTCTTTCTTTCTACTACCCCATTCGATTGTGGAGTGCGTGGAGCCGAGAAGTTGTGAGTAATACCATTAGCGTCACAAAAGGCTCCAAATTGCACTTCATTATCGAATTCCCTACCATGATCCGTCCTAATGGACACTATAGGACTTCCTATTTGTCTTTGGATCTTTTTGCTTAATATTTCAAAATAATTAAAGGTTTCCGTTTTGTCCATATGTAGTAATTCTAGACACCTAGTTTTTGACGCCATGTTTTTAGCTTTATGACTAGAATGAGCTTGTTTTCCTACATTACAAGCATCACAAAAGTGATGTTCATATTTTAACTTAGGTAGATCTCTTACTAGATCTTTGGATGATAGTGATTGAAGAAGTCGCATATTGGCATGACCCAATCTTCGATGCCATAAGGTCGAAGTATCATCCATAGAGGTAAGACAAAGTTTGTCTTTAGGTTCATTACCAATTTTAATGACATAGACTCCATGTTTCCTAATTCCTCTTCCTATGGTTATGCCATTTTTTAGTATCTTACTACCGGTTTCGTTAAAAAGTACATTGCACTTTTTATCACATATTTGTCCTATACTTAAGAGATTAAAGTTCAGGTTTTCTACGTGACACACATCATTAATGGTTAGAGATTTGTTAGAAATCGTACCTTTACCGATGATTCTACTTTTGCTATTTCCAAACACCACATTACCTCCATTTACGGATTCATATGTGGAGAATAGATCCCTATTGCCGGTCATGTGCCTTGTGCACCCGCTATCCTTGACCCATTCATCGGGGTCTAGATCGACCTTTAAGCATACCTAAAACAATAATAAACTCAAAAGTTTGGTCCCCATTTGTTCATGGGTCCATTACTGTTAAACATTCCATTCATGTTAGACATGTATGAATAAGATGAATATGCATTCCATGGAGCAAAGTTTTGAAAAAGAAAACTGTTTTGCATATTCGGGTTCCATCCCATTTGATGGTTACTTCTTGGATAAACGTTATTTGGTCTCCTAAATGAATTAGGTTTTGAAAAAGATGGAGCTTTGTTTCTTGCAAAAGTAGGATTATATTTTGGAGGTGGTTGTCTAGTGGTGACGTGAGTTGGTTTCTTCCTATTAATGATAACAAAATCAGTTCTAGATGAAGATGCTACGTTATTACTACTGTTTGCTACAGCAGGTTCACGGATCCTTGTTTGTACACTAGTCGGTCCCCTTTTTAGGGGATCCGTGGGATCTGCCACAACAGTGGCTGGTTTTTCTAGCGCCTTAACAAATTTTGTTTCTTTACTTTCACTAGTTGATGGATCAAGTTGTTGAATACCTAAGCCTTTTAGGTTGTTACCGGTTTTAACACCATCTAGTATTGTATCTAAGGTGTTCGTACTCATTATAGCAATTTTAGAATCTAGATGATCAACTAGTGTTTGAATTTGAATGCAAAGTTCACATTCATCACTTGCTATTTTACCCTTTTCTAAATGTTTTAGTTTTGCTTTTAATTCTCTGACTTCTTTATCTAAACGTTGGTTTTGACTCTTTAAAAGCTTATTTTTGTTAATTAGTTTTAAGCTAATGTTGCATAGTTTGTCATATTCATTATGCAAAGAGTCGTCATCAAGTGATGAACTACTATAGTATTCGTGACATACCTCGTCATTTGCCATGAGACAAATTTCTTCGTCCTCCTCGTCGCTCATTCCCCACGTACCGCTCACGAACGCTTTATGATCATCCCGTTTGGGACACTTACTAATAAATTGGTTTGGGTCCCCACATTTAAAGCAAGTACGATCATCCTTTGGCTTTTCGTCCTCTTTGCTTTTTCGAAAGCCTTTCTTATCGTCATATGGTTGTTTGACGTATCTTCCCTTTCTTCTAAAGAACTTTTTAAAGTCCCTTACCGCTATAGCGTACTCCTCGTCGTCACTAGTTGAAGAGGAGTTCTCTTCATCGCTTGAAGCCTTTTTGGCTTTAAGGGCAAGAGATTTGTGTTTCTCTTTTACCTTTGAGGCTTCGGAGTCTTTGGCAAGGACAAGCTCGTAGACTTTTAGGTTGCCTATGAGTTCATCGAGGCTGAGGATTGTCAAATCTTTTGACTCTTGGATCGCCGTCACCTTGGATCTCCACTTTGATGGAAGTGCCCTTAGATATCTCCTAACATGGTTACGGCTAGAAAAAGATTCATCAAGTGCTTGTAACGATGTAATAATAGTATTAAAGTTAGCAAAAGAATGATCTATAGTTTCCTCATCCGATATTGAAAATTGTTCATATTATTGAAGAAATAGATCAATTTTATTATTCTTAACTTGTTGGTTGCCTTGATGAGTTACAACTAAAGAAGTCCAAATTTCTTTAGAGGTTTTAAGCATAGAAATTCTTTCGAATTCCTTTTTCGGTAAAGCATTATATAAAACCATTTTTGCTTCACTATTTTTAGAAAGCTTTTTCTTCATTTCATCATTTAGTTTATCATGAGGTATGTTAACTAAATTCCCTTTATCGTCTTATGAGGTAGCCTCAAAGTCGCCTTCAACAATAATCTACCAAAGATCAATATCTTTAGATTTCACATATGTTTCGAATCTATTTTTCCAATATATAAAACCATTAGTTTCAAGTAGTGGTGGTCGTTGCATAGATTGCCCTTTCTTATAATTTTCAGAACCCATAGTGATCGAAAAGTTTTTAAAATACAATTTTACTTTAAAACTTTTATAAACTTAGCTCTTGATGCCAATTGTAGAAAACTAGAAGGGGGGGGGGTTGAATAGTTTTGCCGATTTTTCGTTAGTTTCAAAAACTTTAGATTCGTTAATATGTGAGATCTTATGGATGTAGAGAAAGTATAGATCTAATGATAAAGCAAGTAAATAAAGTAAAGCGAAGGGAAAGAAAAGACACAACCGATGTATAGTGGTTCGGCTACAAGGACACCTTCCTTGCCCTACTCCACTCCCCGAGTCACCTACTCGAGAGTTCAATCAATATGTCAACAAACTCCTTCACTTGGCGGAGAAGCCTTCACAACGTTGCTTACACTTTTTCCGGTACAAAGCTAGATACCGAGTCTGTAACACGGTGGACTAAACCAACACGACTATTACACAACAAATATGTGAAATATCAAATACAAGATCTTCGCTACAGAAATCTTGCGGAGTGACAAATCAATCAAGGACCCCTTGCTTGGATGACTTGTAGAATGCTCGTGATCTCGCCTTAGAGAAGGACCTTGTAGGATATTGGATTTCACATACACATCAAACCATAACACAAAGTGGGCGTATAAAGGTAAGTTCTGGAGAGAGAAAGTTAGAGGTTTAGGGAACTTAGTGAGAGAAAGAAAAGATCTTATTATGAGCTCCAACTCTCTACCTTGGAAGGTAGAGAGTATTTATAGTCTTACAATAAAACGCCACACAACTGGCTGTGGATCAGGCATACAGTGGGTAAAGACCCGTTCGTCCTCCACGGTGTTACGTAACTAAATACTACTTAACTTAAAAGAACTACGACTACGAGCTTTCTAACGATTACATATACTTGAGGTGACCGACTCTTTAATACCTGGAATTTCTAATTCCTAACAATCTCCCCCTAAGGGAGGTCACCTCAAACATATACTAAAATTACATTGAATACAAACAGATATTACATTAACAATTGTTCTTGCATTCTTGATGTAGTACTTTGCTCCGAAGCTCGTAGTCATTGATTCCACTCATTGCATGTTTGGTTAATCCAAGTGGAGGTCTTTTACTGATCCACGTGATAATAATTTTGAGCCAGCTTTTGAGATCATCAGCTAACAAAAATCTCTGAGACATCCATTGTGGTGTTGGTATTATGTGATGTTGTGACATTCGGACCGACATGCTCACATTCTGGATCATGATATCTTCTCATCAGAGTAGTGGAAGCTTTCGTTGATTCATGATATTGGCAGCAGCGTAGCAGAAGTATGGAGTGAAAATATCAGAGTCATTGATGCACTTATCATGATTTCTTTTGAGATGAATGTGTAGTGTGAGCATGCGGCTATGGATTGACCGCTTCATTCTGATCAGCTGCAAACGTCGAGTGTACCTGCATAAAACAGTTAGCAATAAAGCGCACGAAAGTGTCTTTGATCACTTTCGTTGAATTGAGGTACACGGCCCACGGTTCCCCGTTGATCAGTACAAGTACTGCCTGTGATCAGGTATAATTCCGAATAATTTCCTTGACAGGGTTTCGCAGTTGCTCTAGTTGTTCTCAAACCGGAACGTCTCAAAGAAGACAACACGGAGTGAGTGAACCAGCGAATAGAAATTCACTGATTGATGAAAAGAGATTTGACAAACAATCGTGTATTGCTCAATAGAAATTGTTTTTGCAATACAACGAAGGTTTTATTGAAAATCAATTATCAATCATAAAAACACCTTTTGATTTGAAAAATTAGTACACGGTCGATGTGCAAAAGAAAAGAGTTTTTAAGCACAAAGACCAGTTTTTCAAAGGTATCCGTCAATCCATAACCTGAACCAGGATTGATTCAAGAGATTGAATCGCCCCATTGTTTCTGTTCAGTTGTCACATGGTTGACCTATTTGATAGATCTCACATGCCACCCACCAGGAGCTTGTTTGATGTTGGCTCTAGAAGGCTTTCCATCTTCATTGTGAGTATGTTAGCATATCACTCAGATGTTCTGGCAATACCACAAGGATAATGCGTAGGACTCAAGATAAAATCTCTCTTTCCACATTGTGTGAAACAGAGAGTCTTCAATGAAAGTGTCCTAATGAGATTTATTGATGATCTCGTGGCTCTAGACTCAATATGTGCATATTTGGTTCCTGTGCCGGAGACTAGGGAGAGGGTCTCCTTCGTCAATATCAACAATCTCTAAGAGAAATTCGATAGATTATGTAGGTTCCCCGTGAGAATGAAACAAGCCCTTTTAAGAGGAACTTGAGTGGTTTGGGAAGTTGTAGTGCAGTGCGTCACTGGGTCCATGACGTCTTGTCTTCAATACCAATGTTACCATCAGTAGCATATGAATTGTACCCGGTTTCTGCCCTATGGTTGAATAAATGGAGGGCTATTTCTTTTCACCCTTTTCTCATTCAATTCTTTTTCATTCTTCAACCCCTTCAGTGCTTACCGAGACTTCATAGCAAGAACCTTGTTGGGTTTGTTCCAGTACTCGCTCTGTCTCAGTCCGCACTCTTCCCATATCTCATTTTTCTCCTTTTATCATCATACCTAAGGACTTCTACACTAACTAGTGGATTTTCCCTGGGTAGATCCCTCCAGTTCTGGCGGATCATGGGAACAAATACCTAACCTTATCATCCTTATATCACCGTACATAAAGTAAATTTGGTCGGTCTATTTGGTATTGTTCATCTGCCATTTGAACCAATTGAAAACCATTTGAAAATCAATCCAGATACTTGTGATATATTATCAAAACATTTTGTACCTGAATTGTTTTTGATATTTTTAGAACAAGTGCTCCCCCTCAACATGTGCATCAAATATTTGAAATCGTTTTGCACACGGAGGCAAGAGGAAGAATTAACTTCTTTGATTACCATTTTCTAAAAGATATCAGCCTCACTTCCCTGATCAAATCAAGTAGATAAAGCATTTTGGAGAAGGATGAGATTTTCATAATTTTGCTCCCCCTCAATATGTGCCTCGAGATTTGAAAAGAGTTTTGCACATACTAGAGGGAACCTGCACATTGAGATAAGTGATCACGTTTCAAATCATAGGTTTAAGATAGATGCTCCCCCTCAACATGTGCATGGAAAATTTGAAATCGTTTGTCACATGTGGGAAGGAGAGCTTGTACATCCTTATAAAACCATTTACCGAATTATCAGTTTAAATCCAATTTAAATCACACATTCTCCCCCAATCACAATTATCAAATCATTTGAGATTTGTGATCTCTTATAGATTTAAATTGATTTTGAAATCTTTTAAGGAGAATTGTGACTTGATTATGAAAGCGTTTTAACTGATAAGGATCGGATTTTAAGACTTAAAACTCCATTGATAAAACATGCATGAATATCTTTTGAAAAACAATTGAATGACAAATAACTTTTTAATTTAATTGAAATCATTCTTCCCCTCAATCAATGACATAGGTTGTTGATTGAGAGATAGATATTTTGACAAATAAGTCCAGATGATTATCAAAAATAGAGTCCGAGTTATTTTTCAAAGCAGTTAGTTTTCAGCAGATAAATGTTTATAGAATCAGAGCATGAAATTTTGAAAACATGATAAAGTATGGCTCTGTTCTTTCTTTGAAAAGCGGTTACTGCCTAAAATGACAATAAACCATCGTTTCTCTTTCTCCCAAAAATATTTTTTGATTTTTTTTTTTTTTTTTTTTTTTTTTGTGAAAATTCGAACAACATCTAAAGTCCCGTATCATTCTTTGAATGACAGCATCAAGACCGTAGATATTATCGAATTGAGAAAAATATGACAAAATGACAATATTTTTTTGAGGATTTTTCGAATTTTTCAAATTTTTATGGATTTTGAAAGTTTTATATTTTTCTATTTGATTTTTTAATAGATATATACAAGAGATAGATGAAGAAAACCTTTTACTCCTCGTCTTCCTCCTGAAGACGTTTGAGTGTTTCTGGTTGAAGGCTTTTCAAGCCGAGTCGTGGAAGAATAAACTCAAAACGTTCTCTTGGAAGAGCTTTGGTGAAGATGTCTGCTAACTGGTATTCAGACCTCACAAAATAGAGTTCCACCACACCTTTTTCCACTTGTTCCCTGATGAAATGATGTCGAATGTCGATATGCTTAGCTCTTGAGTGTTGAACGTTATTGCATGAAAGAGCAATAGCACTTTTATTATCACAGTACAGAGGGATTTTGTTAAATACAAAGCCATAGTCAGTTAATTGAGATCTCATCCAAAGGATTTGAGCACAACAGGATGACATGGCTATGTATTCTGCCTCTGTAGAGGAAATAGAAGTACTCATTTTCTTCTTTGATGACCAGCTCACAAGCTTATCACCCAAAAACTGAGCACCTCCAGACGTACTTCGACGAGTATCTTGACATCCTGCATGATCAGCATCTGCATAGGCTGTTAGTGACATACCGGTGTCCTTCGGGTACCAAAGTCCCATATTGATGGTTCCTTGGAGATACCGAAAGACCCGTTTAACCGCTTCAAGGTGCTTTTTAGTAGGCTTATCCTGGTATCTAGCACACATGCAAACAGCGAACAAGATGTCTGGTCTACTAGCAGTGAGGTACATCAAGGATCCAATCATACTACGATATTTTGTTTGATCAATCATGATCCCTGAGTGGTCCTCATCTAGTTTGGTTCGATCAATCATGGGAGTGTCAACAGGGTCACTTGAATCAAATCCAAATTTCTTTAAGATCTCAGTTGCATATTTAGATTGATTTATGAAAATGCCTCCGGGACTTTGTGAAATTTGTAATCCCAAGAAAAATGACATTTGTCCCATCATTGACATTTGAAATTTTGAACTCATTTCATTTGAAAAACGGTCACACTCATTGGGGTCAGTCGAGGCAAAGATGATATCATCAACATAAATTTGAACATGAATTAAATGTTTGCCTGACTTCCTGGTGAACAATGTTGGATCAACTGCTCATTTGCTAAATCCGGTAGATAGAAGAAACTTTGACAGTGTATCATACCATGCCCTTGGAGCTTGCTTTAAACCGTAAAGAGCCTTCTTCAAACGATAAACGTGAGTAGGATGCTCTTGATTCACAAATCCTTCAGGTTGGCTGATGTAGACGACTTCTTTAAGATCTCCGTTCAGAAATGCTGTCTTTACATCCATCTGATAGACTACCATGTTCTTACTAACAGCATTAGCCAAAAAGATTCTGATTGCCTCGATTCGAGCAACAGGAGCAAAAGATTCTTCAAATTCAATACCCTCCTCTTGACGGTATCCTTTAGCAACTAATCGAGCCTTGTTCTTCAACACATCACCATGCTCATCAAGTTTCACTTTGAAGATCCATTTTAGAGCAATAATCATAGCACAATCTGGAGCAGGTACTAACTCCCATACATCAAGTCGATCAAACTCATGAATTTCTTCTTGCATGGCATTGAACCAGCTATCTTCATTCATGGCGGTTTTAACATCTTTTGGTTCGATCTTAGAGAGTATGGAGTTGAAGAAGCACCATAAGGCATCGGTTGCAAGTTCTTTCCGTGTGGATACTGGACGAGAGGGATTTCCAATGATGTTGTCTAATGGATGATCGTGAGTCCATTTTCTGAGGTGTTCATGTGGTAGTTGTTGAGGGACTGAAGTAGCAGTGTCGATGTCTCCTGAGGAAGATGGTTCTGATGGAGATTCAAGAGCAAATATGTTTTCAAATGGAGCATCTTCAGGAGTAGCAAAGGGATTAACTTCATTATTGATGCCAGAAACAGTTCCATGATGTACATTTGAAGAATGATGATTTGTTGATGAGACTGAAGGATCAGCAGCAGGCGCTTCTTGACTTAATGATATTGAGACTGAAGGATTGACTTCATTCACAGGAATATGAGCAGCCTCTGTTGTAGAAATCGACACCTCATTAGTACTTGGCTCATAAAGTTCATCAAACATAGGATCAAACAATTTCTTTAAATCATCTTCAGATGAAGGTACATATGGAGTTGCTGGAGAAGAATTAGGTACAAGGGATGAACCAACGGGACTGCTTTGAAGTGCGGGTCCTGAACTGGATTGTCCAGGAGCCATTTGACCGGTCAGCTCATCAAACGTAACGTGAATTGTTTCCATGATATCTCGGGTTCTCTTATTGTAGATTCGGTAACCTTTTCTGTTTGGTGCATAGCCTACAAATACTCCAATGTCTGTTTTGGCTCTCAGTTTTCCTAAGTCTTGACCATCATTAGTTGGATAACATAAAGCACCAAACACACGAAGGTATGATAGATCAGGTTTTCGATTGTGGACAAGTTCGTATGGAGTCTTTCCATGAGATGTATGAATTAGAGCTCTATTTTGAGTGTAACAAGCAGTGGCAATAGCTTCAGCCCATAGAAACATTGGAACCTTTGAGTAGATCAGCATTGTCCTTGCAGCTTCTACAAGAGTTCGGTTTCGTCTTTCAACTACACCGTTCTGTTGAGGAGTTCGAGGAACACTTCTTTGAGAACTGATTCCAACATTTTCATAAAATTCATTGAGTACTTTATTAACAAACTCAGTTCCATTGTCAGTTCGGATGATTCGAATTGTTTTGTTGAGTCTGATCTGAAGTTGTTTAATGAGTTTAATGATGACATCTGGAGTTTTGTCCTTTGTCCTCAAAAACTTAACCCAAGTGAATCGGGAGTAGTCATCAATCACTACTAACACATATCTCTTCCCATTAATAGTTTGCACTCTCATTGGACCGCACAGATCCATATGAAGGGTATGAAGAACTTCCATTACAGAGTTTGTGGGTTTTGGTTTGTGGGCATATTTCGTGCTTTTTCCCAATTGACAAGCTGAGCAAAGATGATCTTTTTCATATTTTAATCTGGGTAAGCCTCTGACTAGATCCTTTCTGGAAAGGTTGTTTATGGTACCAAAGTTCAAGTGATTGAGACGACGATGCCATAACCAAGACTTTGTTTTAGAAGCCTTTGATAGCAAGCAGATTGGAGAGGACTTCATCATGTCATCGATAGATATGGTGTATAGGTTTGAACCTCGGGTACCTCTTAACAATTCTACACCATCAAGTTCTCTAACGAAACAAGTATGTTTTCTAAAAGCTACTTCTAGATCGGAATCACAGAATTGACCAACAGAGAATAAATTATGACCAAGACCTTCCACATAATATACCCTGGAAATTACACTTTTACCAACCACATAATCTCCATAACCCATAATAGCTCCAAAATGGTCGTTCCCGAATCTAATTGTCCCGATGAATTTGCTCACGAAGTTCATGAGCCGCGACCGGTCGCCAGTCATATGCTTGGAACAGCCTGAGTCCAGGTACCACAGAACGATTTGAACGATCTGCAATTGAACACAGACAAGAATGGATAACTGGATAATTGGGATCCCCATGCAAGAATGGGTTCCATTTGGTTAGTAACAATGGTTGGAACACCCACATCAGAAATAGAAGCATTCACATCAGAAATTAAGGCAATGGAATCATTATGAATAGATGCAGTACTAGTGTCCGTATTTGCCCTATTTAAAGTATGTTCACTTCTTAAGGGAATAGTTCTACCAGTAGGCATCCATTTTCTAGTGGGCATTGTCTGATTAACCTTATGGCCAACTGGTATCCATTGATAACCTATCTTACTAAATGTTCTTCCTGTGGGCTTCCACTGTTTTCTAACTTTCTTTCACCTTTGCCTTTTTGCCTTCTTAGCATGATATTTTGCATTAACAGAGTTAATTGGGGATTTGACAGCATTAGACAAGACATTCACACCACATTCATGATAAGAAACAGAATTCAAGCAGACATCATTACAAGGTTTGCAAATAGTATCAATTAATTACAGTACGCCTATGGCTAATACTAGAATCAACACGATTCTTTTTATTCGGCTCAAACTTAAGGTTCCTAGGTTGGTCTTCTACTCTCTTCCAATGCACATTCTTAGCTTGCGAGGTCCTGTCATTCCTTGTATTGTCTTGAGACTTTGACCTGCTTGCTTTAATGTCACTGATTACTCCTGTAGAGGGAATGTGAACATTAGTTGGTTTTGCTACTCTTTGCTTCTCCTGTTTAGATGTGCTGGGATCTGAACTACATGCAGGCACACTAAGGTTCACTTTCTTAACACTAGAAGTGTTGGGATTTGTAATTCTAGAAGGCACACAAGAGTTCGCTTTCTTAGCTTTAACAGATCTGGAATCTGAACTACTTGATGGCACACTAAGGTTCACATTCAAAACATCGGGCATCGAATGGATATTATACTTGGCACTAGGCATCGAACACGGAATCAAAGGATTAACTCTCTCACCTAAGGACTTAGGGCATATTGTGATTAAGCATTCTAGAATTTCTCTAGATCGTTTGGCATATAAACATGCATGCCCAATTGCATTGTCAAGTGGTTTCTCTAACTTATCTTCTTCAACAATCTCACTGAGACATTCTAGACAATCCTTAAGGGATGAGAAATATGTTTGAATAGCAAGTTTGTTATTCCTAAGATGAGGGGGGACATATTTCACAGACAAAGCATATTTATTACAAGAGTGAACCTTTGATACACCATTCTCCCCATTGGTCATTGGCATTTTCCCTTTTACCTGACTCTTCAGATTCTCAATTTCCTTTTGCAATGAAGCTATTTGTTCGTTATTTTTGTTATGAGTGACCTTTATTGATTCAAATAACTCATTGAAATGACGTTTAATCTTTTCATTTTCTTCTAGAAAACTTTCGTTTTCCTTTTGTAATGCATTTACTAAGTTTTGAAGATGAAACGTTTGAGAATTCTGAGAATCTAAAGGAGGAGGCATTTGGGAGCCTGTCATATTGTTCTTTTGACCCTTTAATTGAGAGATTTGGGCTTTCAACTTTCTGATCGTGTTGCAATGAGCTTGAATCTGTTCATCACGTTTTTTAATTTGAAAATCTGCATCAAACTCTGGAGCATCTAAGGATGTCTTGATATTTGAAGTTTTGACATTTTCTTTAAGATGTTGATATTTTAGTTGTAAATTAAAATGCTCAGCCTCTAGTTTAGAAAAATGTTTAACCAAATTGTCGTGATCATCCAGTTCAATTTTCTCAGTTAGTTTAGAATTAGTCTTTTGAAGCTCAATGACACGATCATGGGAGACTTTCAGGGCAACAGATAATTCATGAAATTGGGAAGCATTAATAGAACAATTTGTAGCAGTGAAAAACACATCTTGAGCAACACATTCAGTAATAAGAGTCTCATTTAATGTATGCAAGTTCTTCCTCTCAATCTCATTATATTTTAGTGCTCGCTCATAGTCACTAACCTCAACTATCATTGCATCAAACTCCTTTTCCATTTCTTTAATGTCTAAGTTCATTCCCTTTTTGAGACTTTCAAAATGATCTTTTAGCTGTTTAAAGAAAGGCATGACTTCAGTTAAGTAACATTCTTTCGTTTGCTCAAAACCCCTTTCCCCTTCAGTTATGCCAGTGGGTGTGATCCTTTTCTTACAAGTTTTCTCAAAATCAACAAATAGTTGAAAAATAACATATTGACTGATTAAGGTCTTGCTTTTAGTGGCAATAGTCCTAGGAACTAGATGCATTGGTGTATTGGGAGGATACACAGTCGCTTTAGGCATTTTCCTAAGGGGAGGGTTTGTTTCAACAATATTTTCCGCTTTCTGCTTATCTAAGTCCATTTTCCAGAACACTTGTTCGGGAGTCAACAATGTTTGAGGATTAAACATGTTCAAGGAGATCCAATTCTCCTTTTTGTAGTCATGGGGTGTGATAATTATTTTCTTCTCTTTACATTTAGGATCATTTAGTTTCTTGTTCATCTTCTCCCTAGTGACTTCATCTGATTTCTTATCTTCCTCTGTGCACTTAACGCAACTAGGTTTTTGTCTAGGTTTAAGAATCTCATTGCCATCATACATTACACTTTGAGCTGCTTTTGCAATCTTTCCATACTCAGGGTTGGGTTTATCTATAATGGGAACACTATGCTTATCGCTTAAAACTCTATGCTTAGTGATTAAGTGAGCAGTCTGAATGGTATTTCCTTGTACGTACAACTTATTTTCAATCTTGTTTTTCAAGGTTTTTAGATTAGAAAAATCATTCAAAAGTTTTGATTCCTTAGCACTGAATTCTTGCTTAAGCATTTTAACATTTTCTTGAAGTTCTTGTTTTTGCTTAGCAGTTTTAGAAAGCTTATCTTGTAAGGAGTTTAACTCTTGTTTTAATACTTCTTCTCTAAACCTACTTTTTCTAATAGTTGTACGCATTTGGTCATCCATTTCCTGCTCACGGGTGGTCACCTCAAATTTTGCACGTTGTTCATAAATAACAACACGTTCTTTATAGGCATTTAGTTCAGAAATTACAGAATCATCAGGGGCACATGCAGTGAATTCATCAAAAACATAATCATTATTGACTGCAGAAGATGCATCACTTGGTACAATCTCACTTTCACTTTGTATCACATATTGATCATATGGGTCAACATTGATATTACCCATATTTTCAATATCTGACTCAATAAACACAGTTGATTGTACTTCATTATGTATCTTTTGCTCATCAACTTCATCGTATAATTTTAATACCTCAGAAATGAGTTTGTCTTTGGATGGACCAGCTTGTGGTGATGAAGAGACTTTAGGAGAGACCATTGGAGAAATGCTAGCCATGAAGATGGTTTGTGCAGTGGGTTCTTCATCAACATCAGATTCGTATGCATCACAATCGGCTACTTGAAAGGCATTCTGATGATTATTACCTATCTCCTGAATTGGTTGCTCATCCACATCTGCATCATATGTCTTAGCATTTCCCTCAGCCAAGAACAACAACTCCTCTTCATCCAAAGCTGCACCATTATCCTGAGCTTGCACAAGCAACATCTTATCCCTGAAGTACTCGGCATTCTGAGGGCGTTTTGGCGATGTGCAGTTCCTTGCAATGTGTCCCTCACCTCCACAATTGTAACATTTGATTGGCTTTGCTTGACCCTGATTTCCATTCCTTCCTCTATTCTGATTTGCAGCATAACCTCTACCAACTCCACCTCTTGCTTGTTCGTACTTTCGTTCTTGAACTGGCTGCACCATAACCTTCCCATCTCTGACAGTGGCTTGATTATGTGGATTGGAAGCAGTTCTGAGATTGTTGTTGGTGTGTGGAAGAGAGTTCATGTTTTGACTAATCAGGAGAGCTAGTTGATTAATGATGTTTCCCACGTGTGCATCAGCATCAGCTTGTTTGAACATAGGATCAGGAATGAGTTTGTGATTACCATTACCCATGGGTATGACTTGTGAGGCTTTGGTTGTGATTCCGATGTTTGAGTAGAAGGCAGTTGAATCATTTGATGAGCTTGTTTCTCCCTGGTTGGTTTTGAACTGATTAAGAATCCTTTTTTCAAACATAGCATGTCTCTCATTCTGAAGGAGGAAGGCATAGAGTTGCTCAGAGTTTGTATTCTTCAATCCTTTAGTGAGCTTCACAGAAGTGACAAACTTGTGCCATTCGGGATTCATGTTGTTCACAAATTTTGAGTTCAGCTGAATGTTAGGCATAGTCATTCTGATGTTCCTCATATCATTAACAAGCTTGTGGAATCTCACATAGTACTCATAAACACTCTCATCTGGTTTCATCTTGAAGTGTTCAAATTCATCATAGAGTTGTGATTCTATGTCTTCCATAGTTAATTCAGAACCTGAGAGAAGCATCTTGACATTATCCCACACTGCCTTGGCTTCGGTGTTGTGATTGATCAGCTTGTAGATATCTTTTGGAAGACCTTGAAGTACGATGTTAGAAGCCCTGATATCAGCATCGAATCTCTTTTTCTCCTTATCATCGAGCTCATCATATGTCTTTGGTCTGTCAATTCCATAGATCATTGTTCCATCTTCAGCTGTATCAATTAAGTCTCTAGTCGTCTCAACCCGATATGGTCCTTCATCAATGGATTTGAGAATGTTGACTCCATTTTCCTTTCCAAGACAGTACAATCTGATTCGTTAAGCCCAAGAGTCGTAGTCAGTTCTGTCAAGCATGGGTGGACGAGTATCTGAACCAGCTGCTTGAACATCCTTGGCAACAGTGGAGATGATTGTAGGAACGTTGGTAGACATGATGACAAATTAAACGGGATTTTATAACTCTATGATTAAACCGGGAAATAGATTCTTTCACGGGATTTTACTGAATCAAGAGAAAACCGTATTTAAAGGAGATCACTCAAGTCGCTAGGAAAACTGTGAACCAAGTCGCTAAGTGCTAAGTCGCTAAAGTTCCAAGTCGCTAAATAGCAACTCGCTAGGTACCAACTCGCTAACACCAAGTTGCTAACAATATAAAGTACAAATCGCTAACTTAAACCAAGTCGCTACTCGTAGTGGGGAATCCACTAACTGTACTTTTTGTCGGCTTGTCTCAATAGACAAGTCGCTAGCTCAACTCGCTAAGGCGTTAAACAACAACTCGCTACGAAATTGTAAAGCAAGTCGCTACCAAGAAAACTTTTCCGTGGCTCAAGTCGCTAGCATGAAAAATACATAAACACCACTTTTCAATACAAAAACAACCCAACCACTATGATTCAAACCTTCTAAATCAAAACCTAAACACTTGAGATGATTCTAAACACAAAAGTACTACCAAAATCCAAACTTTAACACTAGAAATCAACCAAATGATGCAAAAATCACTAAACTTTTTCAAACTCAAAAACCACCTAAAAACCACTAGAAATCCGAAGATATGTAAGATATGATCTAACCATGGCTCTTGATACCAATTGTAGGATATTGGATTTCACATACACATCAAACCATAACACAAAGTGGGCGTATAAAGGTAAGTTTTAGAGAGAGAAAGTTAGAGGTTTAGGGAACTTAGTGAGAGAAAGAAAAGATCTTATTATGAGGTCCAACTCTCTACCTTGGAAGGTAGAGAGTATTTATAGTCTTACAATAAAACGCCACACAACGGGCTGTGGATCAGGCATACAGTGGGTAAAGACCCGTCCGTCCTCCACGGTGTTACGTAACTAAATACTACTTAACTTAAAAGAACTACGACTACGAGCTTTCTAACGATTACATATACTTGAGGTGACCGACTCTTTAATACCTGGAATTTCTAATTCCTAACAGACCTATATGAGGATCACAATAGAAAGAAAGAAGAACAACTCTCTAGATCAAGTGATCTATATGTTAGAAGAAAATGAGAGTGTTTGAGAGATTTAGTAAGAAGAGGGGTGAGTTAGAATGAAGAAATGGCTCTCTATTTATAGGCAAAAATCTTCACTGTTCTCCGGATCCCACGGATCCCTTCCACTTGGGATCCGTCTAGTGTAATCGTAGGGATCCATGGAACGCTCCTCTTTGCCCATGGGTTTTTTGGTTATGGGTCATGGGTTATGGGTTGGTCCATGGGTTTTCTTTAGATTCAATGTATCTAAGTATACATTGTATCTAGCCAACTTGGGTATGGGTTAAGATCCATGGGTTATGGTTTTTACTCATCCTAATAAACTATTACAACAAATGCTTAATTACTATATTTTTGTATTTAAATGGCTATATGTAAATGCTTTACAAAAATAACATGTATCTTTAAATTTATACTTAAGATAACATTATATTTGTTATCAACAAAACACAAAGAGATCGCAAAATATTAATAAACGTTTTTACGGTTTATTTGTATTAACAAGCCTTACAAGACTGACTGATCGTCATATAAGAGTTAATCGGTCACCAACATTTTTTGATTTGTGCAAATCGCCAAAACATCGGTCAACGATGGTCAAACATGTAAATCTCGCCGGAAATACCCAGAACACGCAGGAAACATGTTTAATCACTTTTAGTCGTTGTTTATATCTATTAAAAGTCGTATTTTTTTAAAGAAAATCTTGTCAGAAATACCTAAAAGTCTTCGACGATGCCAATTCGATTAATCACCGCCTTGACCCATGACAAACTATGAAAAAGTCAACCGACCGATTGCCGACACGTGATTTTTGCAACATTAATTCTTTTTACAATATGTTCTCTACTAATTTTGTTATGCTTGCTGGATGTTTCTTCCATTAACTAAAAAGATATTTATCCATACTACATATAATAGAAAAACGATCAAAAGTGAAAAGTTGAATTGTTAAAATTGGTCAAATGAGAGAGTAATGCATATTGTAATTAATACTCTTATTAAAACACCCCATTACTTAAAAGTACAATAATTTATTCACATTGTACAACCAATTAAAAACACATCTATCAAATTAAAAACAACCAATTAAGACAATCCTTACTAAAAAGTACAATAAAATTTTCATAACCTACAATTTAAAGAAGCTACAACACAATCCAAAATATAAAATAATTAAACACACTAATTAATGATATTTTTAAAACACCTTAAAATAAAAAGTACATGTTATTATACACATTATAAAAATTAATAAAACACACAAAACTTCATACAAGCTAACAAGTTGATATTACATATAGTTTTGAAAACCGGACCGGACTGGACCAACGTGTTCAACCGGGAACCGGTGTCGCCACCAGTTCGGCTAACCAATTAAAGCCATCCGAAAACGAACTAGAGAGGACCCGTTGAAACCGATACAAACTCGTGAATTAAGTCTCATCGAGATCTATTTCTGCGGTTAATCATCACAGGGTACCTGCCGCCAAAACGCGCGAGTACCCTGCTATATACTATATGTAAAGGAAAAACCAAAAAGTAAAAAGTAAAAAGTTGAAACTAAAAGTGGAAATGTTGAAGACATATATTTCAAAAGGAAACTATTTATATACATCAAAAACCAGGTTGACCCGGGACGCTTCAAACCCGGCGGGTTGACCCGATTTAATTTGACTTGTTTTCGACCCAACCGGTCGGGTTGACTCGGTTTAAATCGACTTGCTTTTTTGACCAGAATGGTTCAACCAGTTGAACCACCCGGGTCGAAACGGGTTTTAAATTTCACAAAATTATATGAGAATGATGAAGTAGTTGTGGAACCCGTGACAAATTTGGAAAAATGATAGACCAAGTAATTGTAGTTTTTTGTTGTTTATTTTGCTTTGACACATGTACGTTGTCATCTATATAATGTTATTTTGAAAAATGTTGGTCTTGCACCATTTAAGGGACTAGCATATATGAATCGTCTTTTAAAAGTTAATATATATATTGTATAGCCCTTTGTCTGGTATATCAATGATGTTATGTAAGTTTTTTTCCTTTTCTAAATGATATTAAATTTGTAAGGTTACAAGTTTAAAAGCCACACACCAAATAATAAACGCTACGCATGTAAAAAAATTGTTATCACTGCCTAAATTACTGACAAAACAAGAAAAAATGGTCACACACGTTGGCTATACATCTAAACTACAATATAATATTGCTAACTACATAATACCGTTTCTTTTTGCAATGCTTGAATCTATTAATACAAAAACTTAACAACTTAAAAGTTAAAACAATCCTATTAGAAATATACTCCCACACTTAGATCGACTCCACATAATTTTCTTGAAAACTGTACATTTTTGTTGTTATGCAACCACGCATCAGAATTATACTTATTCGAAAATGATTCTCTGACGCTACAAATACAGTTTGTTGAAAGAAACTTATGGGTCGTCGGGATTTTGCAGAAAACTAAACACCGTTGCCGCTAGGCGCTGGTACTCGACTAGTGTTTATAAATATATGATTTAGAAAAGGAAAAAAAAAAGAATAACATTGATTGTCATTGCTTAATATTTCAACCAAGCACCACCACACACCAATACAATGATAATACCTTATTGTATTCTTTTGTCATATCATTATCTTTCCTTTTTCTATTCTCTCATTTCAACCAAACAACCCCTTAATCTAGTTTCACCATTGTTTTGTGCGGATACCGATTTACATGTTTGTACGTCTTTTTCTATTGAAAGTTACCGAACATCAAAAAATTAATCAATTGTATGCGCACTGTTGAAGCAAAATCCTATCTCCGGCTATTTTGTTGAAGCAAAATCCTATCTCCGGCTAGTTCCAGCGGTCCGGCAGAAAGATTGGAAGTTTCCTGCACAATGTACAGACGCGTTAGCCTCGCCTCGGGTGTTATCCCGAGACCAAGCTCCGGCGTGAGGATAAGTAATAAATACAGTGATGAATACAGTGGGTAATGTAGGTGAAAAACTTAATGCAAAGTATTAAATGTGTTGGGGTATTTATACTACCCCAACTTCATGTTCATGCTACTATTCCTTTACTATTCAATCACTATTCCGCAGGCCTATATTACCTGCTTGCAGGTCTATAGCCACTCTACCTAGTAGGCCACGTAGGGAGAAATCCCCTAAAATCCGCTAACATGGTCGGTAGTTGTTATCCCTTGACCGGACGCCAGGATGATCATCCGGTCGATGAGTGGACCGGATGTTGGTCCGTCCGGACACATACGTCAAAATGTCCCCCCAGTGTTGTATTATTGGCGAGAGGCCGATGATGCAACACTTACGATTAGTTGGTCTGTCAAGGAGAATGAAGGTTCGTATAGGGTCTTGGGGTCAAACTGGTTGGATCCTACGAGCATGGGCTGGACATATGGGCCTGGTAATCTTCTAGGCTTTTCCCGCGCCTAAGTCGTTTCGCCTTCTGTCATGGACGGCCCACATAAGCCCACGTCATCCCTATTACTGACTGATGGGACGTTTTCGCAGTCAGCTAGGGTTTCCCTCACAGTATATTTATATACCCCTTTTTATCTCATTTGGTTTTTACATTTCACACACACATAGATTGCCTTCGTATCTCCGGACGTTCTCTTCTTCTCTCTTAAGGTTTGTCTTGTCCTCTTTCTATTAATATTTGTAAATTGTCTTCGGCATCTTTTAGAAATGGCCGAGATCGGAACCGAGGGGAATATTCTAGTTAGAGATAACACGTCCGTCCCTCAGACGGAAGAAACCAACGAGGAGACCATCCAACCTGTAGTTCCTAAGTTCGATATGCACATATACACTTCTAAATTAAAACAATCAGAGTTAGACGACATAGTTGCCGAATATGGTATTCCCATGGATCTACGTCCGGTGCTACCACCGGATGATATGACCATGGATCAATTGTCGGAAGATAAGATAGGCATTTACCCTAAGCAGTTAGAGACAGGGGGTTAGAATTCCTTTCTCCACCTTTTTGCTGAACGTGATTAGACACTTTAGGGTGCATATTTCTCAGTTGGTTCCGCTAGGATTGAACCGGGTGATTCTCTTCGAGATTAGATGTTACAGCCTCAACATACAGCCTAGGGTTTCACTCTTCCGAGCGTTCTACCGGCTGTGTAAGCAAGGACATTGGTTTTCCTTTGAGAATCGGACGGGGAAGGGCTCGTATAAGTGTTTCAAACAAAATGCCGTCCGTACTCTTTTGCCCACTGCTTTTCGTCGGCTATTCAATAGCGTGGAGTATAAGAAAGGTATGGCTAAGGTTTACAGCCTGACTTACCAAGCTTGGTTTGTAACCGGGGCGAGTATGGGTAGAAATGAAGAGGAAATTGATGAGGCTCTGAAGGATATTGCCAATGTCAACAAGGATGCTCCGAAGCTGTGGAAAGCCGAATACAACAATCTTTTTACGGCCGAGTACCCCTACATCAAAAAGCTAGCGGATTCATACCGGCTACCCTTAGGGGATCTGCTGAACATGGAACCCGACGCGCCTCCTTGTAAGGCCCCCGCTGGCCCCTCCTCTCAACCTTCAGGCACTACCACTCCTCAGTTAACACTCCGGCCACTGAGAATCCAGCGGGTGACGCTTAAAGCTAGATTTGTGCCGCATGTTTATGAACAATAATTTGAACAATTATGGTTGTAATAATTAACAATTTACCTTTTGTGGCTCATGTTCGTCATCTCTTGAGGCATAACCAAGTATTTAACTTAGACAAGCTTTGTATGTGTTGTATATTTTGTGCATGTTATTGTTGTTCTTTCCTCTTATCGTTTTACATCGACAAGCATCCTTTAGGTTTTCTAAAGGGCATCCGGCCGCGTAGGCCGTGCATCCGTGTTCCGGGCAACCTTATGTACTTTAGGGCATCCATTATTCGAGCATCCGGAAAGGATGCTCGAGCATCTGAGTGGGCATTCCACCAGGCGTCCATAGTATTATTCTTTACCTTTGGGCATCCATTATTCGGGAATCCGAACAAAGTTTTCGGGGCATCCGGTAGTATTATCCGGGTAAATTTTTAGCAACCATACTCGACGGGGGCCAGCCGCCGGAATAGCTATGCATCGTACAGTTTGTCACAGAAAATTGTTTTCCTTTTCGTAGGAAAACTTTCATCATTGATATAATATACATAAATAGGTCGAGTTACATAATGACGGTAGGATTCTTATCACAATAACAATTATAAGAAACAGTTTCTGAGGTTTATGGCGTGCCAGGTCCGAGGGACCTCCTTCTCCTCCATTGTTTGTAACTTATAAGAGCCATTCTGATTCGCTCCTATCACCCGGTAGGGCCCTTCCCAATTAGGTCCCAACTTTCCTTGGTTTTCTACTCGGCTAGCCTCATTCTTCCGGTAGACAAAGTCTCCCACCTTGAAGTTCATCGGTTTGACCCTTCGGTTGTAATACTGTTCGACTTGCCTCTTGTACTTAGCTTCTCGTATGGCAGCGTTTTCCCTTCTTTCTTGCAGGAGGTCCAAATTCAAACGTTGCTCATCCTCATTTTGATCTTCCCTGAACATCATTGTTCGGTGTGTGGGCATCCCGATTTCTGCTGGTATCACAGCCTCACTTCCGTATGTCAAGCTGAACGGGGTTTGATGAGTGTCTAAATACTCATCATTTTTATACTGTTTGAATGCCAAAAACATCTGAAAACACTCAGAAACACATCAAAATGATAAAAATATCACAAACAAGTGTTTTATATGTTTTAAATGCAAAAACATCAAAATCTGATGAAAAACGTATCAAGTTTGCATAATTGGCAGTTTTAGTCCCCCAAGTTACAAAAGTTGTCAAAATTAGTCCCTGGTAATTCAAAAACTTGCAAAATATCATTTTAGGTCCTTGAGATTCAAAAGTTGTCAAAACAAACCCTTTAAAGTTTAAAAATCACAAATTGACAACTTTAGTCCTTTAACTTTGAAAATTGTCAAAAATAGTCCTTGGTTAATTTAAAAAGTGAAAATTATCAAGTTTTAACCTTGTTCTATTTATAAATGACAAAAATGGTCCTTATGATAAAACTTTTTGAGAAATTACAATATTGGTCCCTCAAGTTTTAAACTTGACAGTTTTAGTCCCTGGATTTGTAAAAATGGAAATTAACAACTAAGGTCCTTGTACTAATCACTTTTGGCAGGTTTGGTCCTTGTAAGAGCTTTGGAGAGTTGTTAATATCAGTCCTTGAAGGTTTGGCCAAATTACATTTTTGGTCCTTGTGGTTAACTAAGTTAAAAACACCAAACGGATCCAATATAACAACCCAAGCCCAAATCCAGTCCAAACAGTGACCCGGCCCAAATTTTAAATCAGATAAACCGCGCTCACTGTTCACCTTCCACCCCCATCCCTGTAACTCAAAACCAGAGGTGGTTTTATCACCTCCACCTCACCATTTCCACCTCATCCACCCTTTCCACCTCATCCCCCCTCCTCTCATTAGCCCACCTTGCATTTAATGTATCCCCACCATTGAACCTTTACTGTTTATCTCACAATCCCTGTTTTCTCTGAAAAATCACCCTAAACCCATGCCTACTTCACAAATTGTCTCCTACACCTCACATAACACTCCAAACTTCTTTAATTGGTTTGAAACTGTCTCAAGCTACCTTATCTCAATTTTGGCGCCAAAAGCAAGTTTAATGGCTAAGATGTGTTTGACTGTTTCAATGGTTGAGATTGTTGGTGGGATGTGATCAGAAGCTTGTGGAGTATCTCAAAAAGCTATAAAGAGAGAGGAAGAGGCAATGGAAGAAAATATCTAGTGTAATTTTACTTTTTAATGTCGTTTAAGCTTAACTTTTAATTCAAGTGTATCTTAAAGCTTTTAAATCTTGTATTTCATGTTTCCAGTGTAACATAAACCTTTTGATATCATCAATTTCACTTTTGAGTTCTTATTTCATGTTATGCAATTTTTACGAATTCAAAGAAATCTCAATCTGTTAAAATGTTGTTAGAAATTGTTACTTTGGACTTAGAAGCTCATATAAGCTCCTCATAAAGCTTATCAAAGCTTTTAGATACTCTTAAAATCAGTTTATTAGCAAAAATCAAAAATTCACAAAAATACCACTTAATTAGTTAAAAAATAAAAATCCATGGTGCAAGGTTCAAGAAGGTTGGAGCAGGATATATAATGGATGGTCTTGGGTGTAGTGCTTATTGGTAAGCTATAGGATCTGTTACTTGGTCCTAAGTTCTCAGTTTTCAACTCAAAGCCATTTGTAAGCTTTTGCTCATTTCTTGCATTTTACTGTTTAAATCAGTCATTAGTTGTAATCTCTGTTTTTTATTGTTCACTAGCTCTAGTTAAGTCTAATTAAGCTTTAAAATCAGTTGTTTGTTAATTTAAATTTATAGTTTACAACAATCTCATTTTCACAGTTAATATTGCATAATCTTCAATCCTTGGTCTTATGTTGTTATTGCTGTCATTTAGTGTTTCTTTAGTCCTAGTAAGTGATAAGTTAAGGTCTGCAATTCATGGCATGTTCTTAATCAGTGATTCTCTTTGAAAATCCTCAAAACTGTCACATAAAGGTCTGTTTGGTTTTGTGTAGTTGACTGTGTTAAGGGTTGTTGCAGACCTTGTTTTTGGTTGTTCTAATTTACATTAGGTCCTAAGAACTCATTTCAGCAAGAAAAACTAGACCTCAGTTAGTAAAAAGTCAAACTTCTCTTTAATCTCACCTAGTTTGATCACTGATAGATTTTAGCTTATCAAACTCATTACAGTAGATTAATATCTGTTAATTTAGCTTAATTCCATCTCACTCTAGCTTAAAATTACATAACCAGTTAGTAGATTCAATTCAAAGTTCAATAAAGTCAACTTGGTTCAATTTCTTAAAAAGTCAAAACTGTCCCCTGTGCACCAGTTTTACTAGTTCTTTCACAAGCTCACACAGAGCTTGATAGTTGTCCATAGCTTGTGCTTTTTAGTTCTTTGGGAAGCCAATCTGGTCCTTTTAAAGTCCCAAGCCTTAATTTTCACCTTGAAGCTTGTTTGACAGGTCTGCATTAAGCTTGTAGCTTTGTCCATTTCTGAGTTAACTGCTTAAGCAGTTATTTGGACTCTTTTTCATAAGCTTATACAGAGCTTAATATTTGGTCAAATCCTGTGATTTTTGTTTCTTTGGATAGCTAACCTGGTCCTCTTTAGGTTCCAAGTTAAAAATCTCAATTTGGAGCTTATTCACCAGGGCTGCAAGTGCTTATCATTTTGACCCATTTTACTCAGCATTAACTGAGTCTCAAATCAGTGGGTTCTCAGGTTTTGAAAAAGCATCTCACAAGCTCATGTTAGCTTGTCTGGACATCATCTTTGGTTTATAGGTAGTTAACCAGGTCTTAAACAAGTTCTAATAATTGCTTTTCAGTTTTAGCTTAATTGGTGTTCTGTGCATAAGCTCAAAGTAGCCTCTTAAAATCTGTTTTGCTCATTAATTTCAAACATCAAATCTGTTGAGTTTGTGGTTCTGTGGGTTAGGATTTGTTGAAACCTGTTTTATTTTAGTTCTTATAGCTTAATATAGCTTCCTTATCAGTTTGGTGGTCTTTAGTTAACAATTGGCTTTTTCAAGTGCTTATTTATAAGCAGTCACAACTGCAGTTGCTTATTTCTCCACACAAGCCTGTGTTTTTCTATTTTTCCTAGATTCAGGATATTAAAATAGACTTTTCCTGAAAGTTTCATAATTTTTCATAACTGTTTGCTATTTTTCTTAATTAAAAACAGTTTTTAGGTATTTTTAAATAGCTTTTAATACAAATAAATTATAAAAAGTTCAAAAAAATGATTTTTCAATTTTCTTAGGTTAAGATAAATATAAAAGTAATAAAAAGTATTTTTCCATAATTTTCTTAGTTTAAAAAGTATTTTTTAGCATTTTAATTAGTTTTAAATAGTTTTAAATTAATAATAAATACATAATAAGTCTTAAAAATATATTTTTAGTTTTAAAATAAGTTTTATCATATTTTAGATTTTTCTAAGTTTTAATTTCATTTTTCTAGGT
The DNA here is from genome assembly GCA_019973895.1 of Chrysanthemum seticuspe. Lineage (NCBI taxonomy): Eukaryota > Viridiplantae > Streptophyta > Magnoliopsida > Asterales > Asteraceae > Chrysanthemum > Chrysanthemum seticuspe. The sequence goes on from BPTQ01000007.1 coordinate 152,215,132, forward strand.
TAATTTTGTATTTTCTTGTATTTTAGTGCAATTTAAATACTTAATAAATAGTTTTTAATTAATAATAATTAAATAAATAGTAATAAAAATAATTTTCTTTTTCTAATAATTTTCTTTTATTATTAGGATTGTTAAAATATCATTTTCATATTTGTAGCTCTTTTATTTCTTTAAAACTCACTTTTTATTTTGTACGTAGACGTAATTTTATTTTAAACGTAAGTTTTAAATTTTAGGTTTTAAACGTTCATCGACTTTAAAAATAGTGATAGCGTTTATTTAATAGATTTTAACTTTTTAATTTTCTTTAATTTGCATTTAAGTCGCTTTAATTTGTAAATCTTTTCTTTTAGTATAATTTTCCATCAAAAACCTTACTGATCGCTATCCTTAGTGATCATTCTACCATCTGATTAAGTGTTTTAACACCAATTCATCCTCCGTGGGACTTAACGACCCAGGAATTCCCTATATTCCTCTGATCTTAATTGCATTTGTGTTTAAGCTGTTTTAAGTCTATTTGACTTGACTGTTTAGCACCAATCAAATTTTGGCGCCGCTGCCGGGGAGGCTGTAAGCGTGTTTCTAGCATTATCAGACCCGTACTTGCACATATACCACAGTTTGTAAAAAGTTTTCTGTAAAGTTTATATAAATCAAAAAGTTCATTAACACTTTTCCTAAAGTGTTAAAAACCCAAAAACAATATAAAACAACAAAACAATCGTAACGTTTTCTGTCTTGTGTTTCTTTTAAGGTGATTCTTAAAGAGATACGATTTGGTTAAACGGGACGATACCAAAAATATTTGTCAAAAGTTTTTAAACCCCATCAGCACAAATCCAACCTACGTCTTTTCAGTGGTACTTAAAATATACATAAAAATCAACCACCGCAAATCAAGGCAGTGCACTACCTAACTGGGGGTGCGACCATTAATAAGTTCCCGAACATCAGATTTAAAACTTGCCTTTGTGTCACTTGTGATTTGGTGTACCTTTTTCAAAGAAGCCATTTCATTTGTGATTATTGGTTAAGTTCACTTGTGTTTTGCCTCATTTGTTTTGAAAATTGATTTTTATACTTAGTGCATGCGCACTCGTTCTTCCAGTTCTACAAGTCCACTTTCCGAACTTGGAAACATTCCTCGCAGACGTAGAGGACGTTCAGCTCCTTCAGCCGTGACTGAGGAACGTCTACCACCACCACCACATGTCGAAATGGCAGAAGACAAACCTATGAATGAGCTTCTCCAAGCACCCATCGAGGGTTACGGAGATGCCATTGTTGTCCCAGCCATTGTGGCTGATACCTTCGAGCTCAAAACCGGGTTGCTTAATCTAGTAACCCAAAGCCAATTCTACGGTTTTGAGCGGGATGATCCTCATGCACACATTCGATGGTTCAATAAAATTGCATCAACCATCAAGTACAAGAATGTCCCACACGACGCTATCAAGCTTCTTCTGTTCCCATTCTCTCTAGAGGGACAAGCCCGGAATTGGCTTGAGAAACAACCCCCTCGTTCTATTGAGACATGGGAAGATCTAGTTACCAAGTTTGTGAACGAGTTCTATCCTCCATCCCGAACCACAAGTCTTAAGAATGAGATAATGAAATTTTCTCAGAGATTTGATGAATCATTCGGGGAGGCATGGGATCGTTACAAAGAATTGCTCCGCAAGTGTCCACATCATGGTTTTACCGAGTTAATGCAAATGGATACTTTCTATAATGGTCTGAGACCAGCTGACCAAGACTCTCTGAATGCCTCCGCGGGAGGTAATTTCCTTAGCAAAACCACCAAAGAAGCCTTACAAATCATTGAAAACAAGTCCCAGGTCCGCTCTTTCCGCACTAAGACATATCAGAATCAGTCTAATGCCGGACCTTCTACTTCATCTCCTGTGAGTACATCTAGCACCGATGCTAAGATTGATAAACTCACAGACATTGTTCAGGCTTTGGTTCTTGCTAACCAAAAGAAAGTCACATTCACTCAAACACCATCACATGGTGAAGTGAAGAAAGTTGAAGTTTGTGTCACTTGTGGTGGTCCTCATGCATACTACAACTGTACTGCCACCGATGGTAGTCCGTTTGAAGCAAATGCTATAGCCGGTACTTCAAATCAAGGAGGTAATCAATACCGTCCTCAGAATGAACCAAGTTACCGTGCTAACACTTATCAGGCACCACCCGGTTTTAACCAGAATCCTAACCGGAATCAGAATCAACCTAGAATGAACCAAGGTTATCAAAACCAAGGTAATTTCTATCCTGGACCCAATCAAGGTTTCCAACAACAAGGAAACCTTCATCAAAACAATTTCAATCGAGGGAATCAATTTCATGGGAATGTGAATCCTAATCAAGGGAATTTTCAACAACAAGGTCATAATCAAAACATTCGACCTCAAAATTTCCCTCCTAATCCACCTCCCGTCATTGCTCCTCCAGGACCATCATCTGATGAGTTACTGAAGCAGTTCATGAAATCCCAAGATGAGATGAACAGATTGTTGGTCAGTCAGATCGCTGATCTCAAGAAGTCTTTAAATGATCAACCCTCGGGCTCAGGAAAACTTCCGAGCAACACGATCGCTAACCCGAGGGGCGATGCTAAGGCGATCACGACCAGAAGTGGTGTTTCATACAATGGACCCGCTATTCCTACTACCTCTTCTTCTTCTCTCCCAAAGGTAGTGGAAAGTGAACCTCCAACACATAATGGACCTACGACTCCAATGCCCCCTCCTCCTGTGGCAATGAGTCAAGTTACCAAGGAAACAACGGACAAGGTGCATTATTCTAGCCCACATAATACCGCACAAGTCCCACCTTCGGTAGTCCATCCTCAAGTTGTCCAGAAACCCAAGTCTAATCCAGGAGTTGTTTTTGAACCACCTGTAGCTCCCATTGAAAATATCAAATCCAAATCTTCTATTCCTTATCCATCACGTTTGAATGAGCAAAAGCTCCGTGAAAAAGCTAGTCATCAAATGGACAAATTTTTCCAAATTTTCCAAGAGTTACATTTTGACATAAGCTTTGCGGATGCTATCATGCTGATGCCCAAGTTTGCATCGACTCTCAAACACATGTTAAGCAACAAGGAAAAGCTGTTTGAAATGGCTAAAACTCCTTTGAACGAGAACTGCTCTGCAGTTATCCTGAAAAAGCTTCCAGAAAAGCTTGGAGATCCTGGGAAATTTCTCTTACCTTGTGTATTCCCAGGAATGGTTGAATGCTTTGCCCTAGCAGATCTTGGTGCAAGCATTAATCTTATGCCATATTCAGTTTGGAAGAAACTTTCTCTTCCGGAACTTACTCCTACATGCATGACTCTCGAGCTTGCAGATCGTACAATATCCCGTCCTCTTGGCATTGCCGAGGACGTATTTGTGAAAGTAGGAAAGTTCCATTTTCCAGCTGACTTCGTGGTTGTTGATTTTGATGCCGACCATCGGGTTCCTCTCATTGTTGGTCGAGGATTCCTGAGAACGGGCCGTGCTCTCATAGATGTATTTGAGCAAGAAATCACATTACGTGTTGGTAATGAAGCTGTCACTTTTAACCTTGATCAAACTTCGAGGTACTCCGCAAATTATGATTCTGAATCGGTTAACCGAATAGATATCATTGATGTTGCTTCTGAAGAGTACTCTCAAGAAGTTCTTGGTTATGATCATAATTCTTCGAGTGATAATCTCACTCATTCATCTCAACCTATTATTGCCAATTCTACCCCTTCTATCACCCCATTTGAGGAAAGTGACTTCATCTTAGAAGAGATTGAAGCCTACTTATCCAGTGATTCTGTACCATGGGAAATTGATCACGCTCCAATTGACATTGAGGGTGACATACTTCTCATTGAGAAGTTGCTTAATGATGATCCATCATACACCCCTCACTCTTGTGATTCAATTCCTGATGAGATTAATCAAAATGAGATTAATCTGGAGGGAGATTTTCTTCTTGAGAAATTGTTAAATCATGACATTTCTTCTCCTCTCCCTTCCATCAAACTTCATAACAAGGAAGTCAAGTCAGTTGAGAAAACTGAAGAATTTCCTGAGGTTGAGCTTAAGGACTTACCACCTCATCTCGAGTATGCATTTCTTGAAGGTGATGATAAATTACCGGTTATTATTGCTAGAGATTTGAGTAAAGATGAAAAAGCTGCTCTCATTAAAATCTTGAAGTCACACAAGCAAGCAATTGCTTGGAAACTCTCCGACATCAAAGGTATAAACCCTGAGTTCTGTACTCACAAAATCTTGATGGAGGATGACTTTAAGCCAGCAGTTCAACATCAGAGAAGAGTGAATCCAAAAATCCATGATGTTATCAAACAAGAGGTTATCAAACTTCTTGATGCAGGATTGATTTACCCGATCTCAGATAGTCCTTGGGTTAGCCCAATTCATTGTGTCCCGAAAAAGGGTGGCATTACTGTTATCACAAATGAAGATAACGAGTTAATTCCAACACGATTGGTAACGGGATGGCGTGTTTGCATCGACTATCGTAAGTTGAATGACGCCACTCGTAAAGACCATTTTCCTCTACCCTTTATGGACCAAATGCTTGAGAGATTAGCAGGGAATGAATACTATTGTTTCCTTGATGGTTTCTCGGGGTACTTTCAAATTCCCATTGATCCAAAGGATCAAGATAAAACCACATTCACCTGCCCATACGGAACTTTTGCCTATAGACGTATGCCTTTTGGCTTATGTAATGCTCCTGGCACGTTCCAACGTTGTATGATGGCCATTTTCCACGACATGATCGGGGAAACAATGGAGGTGTTTATGGATGACTTCTCGGTCATTGGGGATTCATTTCAATCATGTCTCTCCCATTTAGATAAAATGCTTCAAAGGTGTGAAGACACCAATCTTTGTCTAAACTGGGAGAAAAGTCACTTTATGGTCAAAGAAGGCATAGTCCTTGGCCATAAGATTTCAAAGAACGGGATTGAGGTAGATAGAGCAAAAGTCGATGTTATTGCTAAACTACCTCATCCTACTACCGTTAAAGGTATTAGGAGTTTTTTAGGTCATGCCGGTTTCTATCGTAGATTCATTCAAGATTTTTCCAAAATCGCCCGGCCAATGACCCATCTTCTTGAAAAGGATGCTCCTTTTATCTTTTCACCCGAGTGCATCGTAGCTTTTGAAACATTGAAGAAAAAGCTTACTGAAGCACCCATTCTCGTTGCTCCCGACTGGGATTTACCTTTTGAGCTAATGTGCGATGCAAGTGATTTTGCTATCGGCGCAGTCTTAGGGCAACGAAGAAACAAGCATTTTCAGCCTATTCACTACGCAAGTAAGACTATGACTGAAGCTCAAAATCATTACACCACCACAGAAAAAGAGCTATTAGCCGTGGTGTATGCATTTGAAAAGTTTAGGCCGTACTTAATCTTGACCAAATGTGTAGTGTATACGGATCACTCGGCTCTTAAATATCTCTTTACAAAACAAGATGCAAAGCCGAGATTGCTCCGTTGGGTTCTCCTCCTCCAAGAATTTGATATCATCATACGTGATAAAAAAGGAGCTGAGAACCTGGCTGCTGATCATCTGTCCAGATTAGAAAACCCTCACCAAGATGTTTTCGAGAAAAAGGATATAAATGAAACATTTCCTCTCGAGACACTCAATGCGGTTTCTTTTCGTGGAAACTCTTCTACTCCATGGTTTGCTGACTTTGCAAATTACCATGCGGGTAACTTCATTGTGAAAGGGATGTCGACCCAGCAGAAGAATAAATTCTTCAAGGATGTTAAACACTATTTCTGGGACGACCCTTTCTTATTCAAAATCTGTGCGGATCAAGTCATCCGACGGTGTGTTTATGGACAAGAAGCTCTTGACATTCTCAAAGCTTGTCATGCTGGACCCACCGGGGGCCATCATAGTCCAAACTACACCGCCAAAAAGGTGTTTGATTCCGGGTTCTATTGGCCCACAATCTATAAAGATGCCCACGATTTTGTCAAAACTTGTGACGCTTGTCAGCGTCATGGAAACATATCTCAAAGGAATGAAATGCCACAAAATGCCATTCAAGTTTGTGAGATATTTGACATCTGGGGCATAGATTTTATGGGGCCATTTCCATCTTCTCGTGGTAACAAGTACATACTCGTGGCTGTTGACTATTTGTCAAAATGGGTTGAAGCAAAAGCTTTACCTACAAATGATGCCCGAGTAGTTGTGAAATTTTTAAAAGCTCTCTTTGCCAGATTTGGAACTCCTCGTGCAATAATCAGTGATCGTGGTACACATTTTTGTAATGACCAATTTGATCGTGTCATGCAAAAGTATGGTGTTACCCACCGTCTATCTACTGCATACCACCCCCAAACAAGTGGGCAGGTGGAAGTTTCAAATCGTGGTATTAAAAGAATACTTGAAAGGACAGTAGGTGAAAATCGTGCATCCTGGTCGGATAAACTGGATGACGCACTCTGGGCTTTTCGTACAGCTTACAAAACACCAATTGGGTGTACTCCATACAAGCTAGTGTACGGAAAAGCATGTCATCTTCCGATTGAACTAGAGCACAAGGCTTACTGGGCCTTAAAACATGCAAACTTCGATATACAGACAGCCGGTGATCACAGAAAAGTTCAAATGAATGAACTAAATGAACTTCGTGATCAAGCTTATGAGAACTCTTTGATCTACAAACAAAAGACAAAGAAGATTCATGACTCTAAAATCAAGAACCGCGTTTTCAACGTTGGTGATCGAGTCCTTCTTTTCAACTCTAGATTAAAGATTTTCTCGGGAAAGCTTAAGTCCCGCTGGTCTGGTCTATTTACTATTGCTAAGGTTTATCCTTATGGTACCATTGAGTTATCTCAACCCGATGGTCCTAATTTTAAAGTGAATGGTCATCGAGTTAAGCATTACTTTGGAGAGGACATTCCCCCTGTGGTTGTCCCGGATTTACAAACATTCCCCATGAACCAATGAATGCGGGGATCGAGTCAAGCTAGTGACTCGGGAATCAAAAACATTAGCACACACAATATGGGTTTTCACCCATAATTCTGTCTTCTTACCCCCTTTCTACCACCCTAGTGTGGGGGAGTTTCCCCACACTGTTGTATATTCTCATTCTTTCTAAAAAAAAAAAAAAAAAAAAAAAAAAAAAAAAAAAAATGTGTACATATCAAAAACAAAATAATGGCCGTAGTATTTCCCTTTTATGTTCTTTGTTTCGGCATAACCGCCGGTACTTTGAATATTGAGGGCAATATTCATTTCTAAGTGTGGGGGGGAATTCTCACGAATTTCTTGTAATTATTTCACCCAATTCCCCCGTTTTTGGCCAAAATTTTTTTTGGAGTAAGTGTTTTTCACTTACTCAGCAAATGGTAATCAGTCCACCATGTATAACCCACATAAGGATTGGCTAATCCAGGAGCAAACGGCTCTTGGTAAAGATATATCAAATCCGTTTATATGGCTTGCAATTTGCCTAAAATTGTATGGTGTTCAACTCACCATATCTTTAAACTAGTGAAAAGTTGGCTAGCCCGCAAGTTTATGGCTTGTGGTAAAGGCAGTTGAAAATCCATAATTGGTAATCGACTCACCAAAGATAATATTTATAATTTATCTAAGAGTTGGCTAGTCCAGAAGGGTACGGCTTCTGGTAAAGACAAAACCAAATCCGTTGAAAGCTGGTGGTTTGCTCAAAATCACATGGTTATCGGTGTACCATGGTTCTTACTTGAACTGAAACAATTGGCTACTCCAGAAGTAATGGCTTTTGGTAAAGAGATTAAAATCCATTATATTTTCTCAAATCATTGCTAGGGACTAGCAATATCTTAGTGTGGGGGATTGATGAGTGTCTAAATACTCATCATTTTTATACTGTTTGAATGCCAAAAACATCTGAAAACACTCAGAAACACATCAAAATGATAAAAATATCACAAACAAGTGTTTTATATGTTTTAAATGCAAAAACATCAAAATCTGATGAAAAACGTATCAAGTTTGCATAATTGGCAGTTTTAGTCCCCCAAGTTACAAAAGTTGTCAAAATTAGTCCCTGGTAATTCAAAAACTTGCAAAATATCATTTTAGGTCCTTGAGATTCAAAAGTTGTCAAAACAAACCCTTTAAAGTTTAAAAATCACAAATTGACAACTTTAGTCCTTTAACTTTGAAAATTGTCAAAAATAGTCCTTGGTTAATTTAAAAAGTGAAAATTATCAAGTTTTAACCTTGTTCTATTTATAAATGACAAAAATGGTCCTTATGATAAAACTTTTTGAGAAATTACAATATTGGTCCCTCAAGTTTTAAACTTGACAGTTTTAGTCCCTGGATTTGTAAAAATGGAAATTAACAACTAAGGTCCTTGTACTAATCACTTTTGGCAGGTTTGGTCCTTGTAAGAGCTTTGGAGAGTTGTTAATATCAGTCCTTGAAGGTTTGGCCAAATTACATTTTTGGTCCTTGTGGTTAACTAAGTTAAAAACACCAAACGGATCCAATATAACAACCCAAGCCCAAATCCAGTCCAAACAGTGACCCGGCCCAAATTTTAAATCAGATAAACCGCGCTCACTGTTCACCTTCCACCCCCATCCCTGTAACTCAAAACCAGAGGTGGTTTTATCACCTCCACCTCACCATTTCCACCTCATCCACCCTTTCCACCTCACCCCCCCTCCTCTCATTAGCCCACCTTGCATTTAATGCATCCCCACCATTGAACCTTTACTGTTTATCTCACAATCCCTGTTTTCTCTGAAAAATCACCCTAAACCCATGCCTACTTCACAAATTGTCTCCTACACCTCACATAACACTCCAAACTTCTTTAATTGGTTTGAAACTGTCTCAAGCTACCTTATCTCAATTTTGGCGCCAAAAGCAAGTTTAATGGCTAAGATGTGTTTGACTGTTTCAATGGTTGAGATTGTTGGTGGGATGTGATCAGAAGCTTGTGGAGTATCTCAAAAAGCTATAAAGAGAGAGGAAGAGGCAATGGAAGAAAATATCTAGTGTAATTTTACTTTTTAATGTCGTTTAAGCTTAACTTTTAATTCAAGTGTATCTTAAAGCTTTTAAATCTTGTATTTCATGTTTCCAGTGTAACATAAACCTTTTGATATCATCAATTTCACTTTTGAGTTCTTATTTCATGTTATGCAATTTTTACGAATTCAAAGAAATCTCAATCTGTTAAAATGTTGTTAGAAATTGTTACTTTGGACTTAGAAGCTCATATAAGCTCCTCATAAAGCTTATCAAAGCTTTTAGATACTCTTAAAATCAGTTTATTAGCAAAAATCAAAAATTCACAAAAATACCACTTAATTAGTTAAAAAATAAAAATCCATGGTGCAAGGTTCAAGAAGGTTGGAGCAGGATATATAATGGATGGTCTTGGGTGTAGTGCTTATTGGTAAGCTATAGGATCTGTTACTTGGTCCTAAGTTCTCAGTTTTCAACTCAAAGCCATTTGTAAGCTTTTGCTCATTTCTTGCATTTTACTGTTTAAATCAGTCATTAGTTGTAATCTCTGTTTTTTATTGTTCACTAGCTCTAGTTAAGTCTAATTAAGCTTTAAAATCAGTTGTTTGTTAATTTAAATTTATAGTTTACAACAATCTCATTTTCACAGTTAATATTGCATAATCTTCAATCCTTGGTCTTATGTTGTTATTGTTGTCATTTAGTGTTTCTTTAGTCCTAGTAAGTGATAAGTTAAGGTCTGCAATTCATGGCATGTTCTTAATCAGTGATTCTCTTTGAAAATCCTCAAAACTGTCACATAAAGGTCTGTTTGGTTTTGTGTAGTTGACTGTGTTAAGGGTTGTTGCAGACCTTGTTTTTGGTTGTTCTAATTTACATTAGGTCCTAAGAACTCATTTCAGCAAGAAAAACTAGACCTCAGTTAGTAAAAAGTCAAACTTCTCTTTAATCTCACCTAGTTTGATCACTGATAGATTTTAGCTTATCAAACTCATTAAAGTAGATTAATATCTGTTAATTTAGCTTAATTCCATCTCACTCTAGCTTAAAATTACATAACCAGTTAGTAGATTCAATTCAAAGTTCAATAAAGTCAACTTGGTTCAATTTCTTAAAAAGTCAAAACTGTCCCCTGTGCACCAGTTTTACTAGTTCTTTCACAAGCTCACACAGAGCTTGATAGTTGTCCATAGCTTGTGCTTTTTAGTTCTTTGGGAAGCCAATCTGGTCCTTTTAAAGTCCCAAGCCTTAATTTTCACCTTGAAGCTTGTTTGACAGGTCTGCATTAAGCTTGTAGCTTTGTCCATTTCTGAGTTAACTGCTTAAGCAGTTATTTGGACTCTTTTTCATAAGCTTATACAGAGCTTAATATTTGGTCAAATCCTGTGATTTTTGTTTCTTTGGATAGCTAACCTGGTCCTCTTTAGGTTCCAAGTTAAAAATCTCAATTTGGAGCTTATTCACCAGGGCTGCAAGTGCTTATCATTTTGACCCATTTTACTCAGCATTAACTGAGTCTCAAATCAGTGGGTTCTCAGGTTTTGAAAAAGCATCTCACAAGCTCATGTTAGCTTGTCTGGACATCATCTTTGGTTTATAGGTAGTTAACCAGGTCTTAAACAAGTTCTAATAATTGCTTTTCAGTTTTAGCTTAATTGGTGTTCTGTGTATAAGCTCAAAGTAGCCTCTTAAAATCTGTTTTGCTCATTAATTTCAAACATCAAATCTGTTGAGTTTGTGGTTCTGTGGGTTAGGATTTGTTGAAACCTGTTTTATTTTAGTTCTTATAGCTTAATATAGCTTCCTTATCAGTTTGGTGGTCTTTAGTTAACAATTGGCTTTTTCAAGTGCTTATTTATAAGCAGTCACAACTGCAGTTGCTTATTTCTCCTCACAAGCCTATGTTTTTCTATTTTTCCTAGATTCAGGATATTAAAATAGACTTTTCCTGAAATTTTCATAATTTTTCATAACTGTTTGCTATTTTTCTTAATTAAAAACAGTTTTTAGGTATTTTTAAATAGCTTTTAATACAAATAAATTATAAAAAGTTCAAAAAAATGATTTTTCAATTTTCTTAGGTTAAGATAAATATAAAAGTAATAAAAAGTATTTTTCCATAATTTTCTTAGTTTAAAAAGTATTTTTTAGCATTTTAATTAGTTTTAAATAGTTTTAAATTAATAATAAATACATAATAAGTCTTAAAGATATATTTTTAGTTTTAAAATAAGTTTTATCATATTTTAGATTTTTCTAAGTTTTAATTTCATTTTTCTAGGTTAATTTTGTATTTTCTTGTATTTTAGTGCAATTTAAATACTTAATAAATAGTTTTTAATTAATAATAATTAAATAAATAGTAATAAAAATAATTTTCTTTTTCTAATAATTTTCTTTTATTATTAGGATTGTTAAAATATCATTTTCATATTTGTAGCTCTTTTATTTCTTTAAAACTCACTTTTTATTTTGTACGTAGACGTAATTTTATTTTAAACGTAAGTTTTAAATTTTAGGTTTTAAACGTTCATCGACTTTAAAAATAGTGATAGCGTTTATTTAATAGATTTTAACTTTTTAATTTTCTTTAATTTGCATTTAAGTCGCTTTAATTTGTAAATCTTTTCTTTTAGTATAATTTTCCATCAAAAACCTTACTGATCGCTATCCTTAGTGATCATTCTACCATCTGATTAAGTGTTTTAACACCAATTCATCCTCCGTGGGACTTAACGACCCAGGAATTCCCTATATTCCTCTGATCTTAATTGCATTTGTGTTTAAGCTGTTTTAAGTCTATTTGACTTGACTGTTTAGCACCAATCAGGGTTTCTCCGTTGCTTGTTTTGAGAGTTGTTCGGTGAGCCCATAAAACGTTAGGCAGCTCCTCCACCCATCCGGTTCTCTCTCGTCCCAACCTCGTCTTTATTCCTTCCATCAGACTTTTTTTGGCCCGTTCTACCAGACCATTGGCTTGCGGGTGTGCAACGGCTGTATTTATCTGTTTAATTTTCAAACCCTCGCACCATTTTTTGAACGGGTCATTGACGAAGTTGGTCCCATTATCGGTGACTATGACCCGCGGTAGGCCGTACCTACATACAATGTTTTCATAGACAAATTTTATGACATCTTTTCCCGTCGTTTTCACCAACGGCTTTGCCTCAATCCACTTTGTGAAATAATCAATTGCTACAATCACATATTTAAGGCACCCGGGTGCTTCTGGAAAGGGGCCCAACACATCCATCCCCCACTGGTAGAAAGGCCATGGGGCCATGATGGAGGTCAATATTGTTTTAGGGAGCTTGGGTACCGGAGCGTGTATCTGACAGGAGTCACACTTCCTAATTTCCTCTCGTGCGTCTCGATGCATGGTGGGCCAATAATACCCTTGTCTCATGAGCTTTGACACTACGGTTCTTGGTCCGGAATGCATCCCGCAGCATCCTTCGTGCACCTCCCGTATTATGTAATTCACTTGCAACGGACCTACACACCTCAACATTGGCACTAGGTAACCCTTTTTAAACAGGACTCCTCTTTCCATAACGTATTGTGGAATTTTCATTTGTAGACTCCTGGCCTCGTTTGGGTCCTCCGGCCAGATCCCTTCTTCCAGACACCTAATGATCGGCGTCATCCAGTTATCCGCCTCCTCTTCCACCACGGCGTTGATTCTCTCTTCCTCCCCCGACGGTTTTTCTAGAACTTCTACCAGTACTTTTTTAGTGAGATGGTCGAAAGCTACCGATGCTAATTTGCTCAATATATCTGCCTTTTGGTTTTGAGCTCTTGGAATGTTGCAGATTTTGAAGCTTTGGAATCCCGCTATGTGTTCCTTGGCCTGAGCCAAGTATTTCTGCATGCTTTCTTTGATAGCTGTAAATTCTCCGTTGATCTAGCTAGCTACTAGTTTGGAATCAACTCGCACATTCAAAATCCTAATCTTGAGTTTTTTGCGATCCGAAGGCCTGCTAGCAAAGCTTCATACTCGGCCTCGTTATTGGTGCTGGGGAAGTTGAGCCGTAAAGCATAAGTAAGTTCTTCCTTCTCCGAACTGATGAGGACCAAACCTGCGCCGGATCCTTTGCTATTGGACTCACCGTCAGTATATAACAGCCACTCTCCTTCCTCTCCTACTTCCATTATACCGTCATCTCTTCCCTTGCTATTAGAACGTTCGGATTCTACAGGTACTTCCGTGAGAAAGTCTGCCAGCACCTGACCCTTAACCGCATTTCTAGGGGCGTATATAATGTTGTAAGCCCCTAGCTCTACGGCGTATTTTGCCAGCTTTCCTGAAACCTCCGGCTTATACAATATCTGTTTAACGGGTTGATCAGTGATGACCCGGATGGGGTGGGCCTCGAAGTATCGTCGTAGCCTTCGTGATGCATGGAGCAGACATAGGGCTAATTTTTCCATCGGAGCGTAATTCCTTTCTGCTTCGTGTAAGGTTCGGCTTACATAATGTACCGGTAACTGCCTCCCGTCTCTTTCTACCACCAGAACAGCGCTTACGGCTCCCTTCGACGCTGCTAAGTATATGGATAACTGTTCTTTCGGCCTGGGGGTGGTCAATGAAGGTAATTCTAATATCAGATTTTTCATCTCCTGGAAGGCTGCTTCGGCTTCCTTCGTCCAGCGATATTCGTCCTTATTCTCCTTCGTGATGTTCTTTAATGTTTCGAAAAAAGGCAGGGACCTCTCCGCTGATTTTGACAGAAATCTATTCAGGGCCGCCAGTTTTCCGCTCAGACTTTGCATTTCCTTCAACGTCCCTGGGGATTTCATCTCCATGATGGCCTTCGTCTTTCGGGGGTTTGCCCTTATACCTTCGGATGTTACCATATAACCGAGGAACTTCCCTTCCTCCACACCGAACGAACATTTCCGCGGATTCAACTTCATGTTAATCCTTCTGAGGTTATCAAAAGTTTCCGCTATGTCGGCTATCATCTCTCTCTCCGTCCGGCTTTTTATAACTATATCATCAACGTATGCCTCCAAGTTTCTACCTATCTGTGATTGGAATGCCGAATCCACCAGCCGCTGGTATGTTGCCCCGGCGTTCTTCAACCCGAATGGCATCTTGGTGTAACAGTATGTCCCTTGTTCTGTGTAAAATGTTGTTTTCTCCTCGTCATCTCTGTACATTTGGACCTGGTGGTAGCCCTTATAAGCATCTAGGAAGCATTTATACTTGTAACCCATGACAGACTCGATCTTCCAATCAATTTCTGGCAAAGGGTAGTAATATTTTGGACATGAGGAATTCAGATTTTTGAAATCGATGCACATCCTCCAACTCCCGTCACATTTCTTTACCAGCACCGGATTGGAGATCCACGTCGGGTATCTGACCGGGCGAACTATTCCGGCCTTAATCCATTCTTCAACCTCCCTTGTAATTACTTGGTTTTTCTCCCGGGAAAACATCCTTCTTTTTTGGGCAACCGGCGTATCCGAAACGTTCACATTGAGGGAGTGTTGGACAAAGTGCCTTGGTACTCCGCTCATGTCCGTCGGTTCCCAAGCGAATACTTCTTTATTTTTCCTCAGGAGCTCAATGAGTTGTCTCCTACACTCCCGGGAGAAACCGGTCCCGATGGTCACACGTTGTTCAGGGTAGGCCGCATTAACCAATATATCTTCCGTCGGCCTTAACCCTTGAGCCTCCCGGTTCGTTGTCTCTGCCTCATTTTTCGGAGAGCAATTATCCCTGGGGTCCTGCCTTTCCTCCAGTCTCCTGCACTCCATGACTACCGCCCTCTTGGTGATCAAGGTGGCTACTCCTCCGGAAGTGGGAAACTTCGTCATGGCATGGATGGTCGAGGGTATGGTGCTTAACTCCCTTAGACCCGTACGTCCCAGGATCACATTGTAAGGTGAAGGTGATTTCACAACTGTGAATTTCATCATGACATTCCTGAATAGGCCATGATCTCCGAAGCATACCTCCAGTTCAATCTTCCCTAGAGGCTGGATGACTTCCCCGGAGAATCCTACTAGCGGTGAATTACTTTCTTGCAGCCTGGATTGAATGGATGGACTGAAGTTATTAAATCAGTGCTCATACATCACCTGGACTGAGGCACCCTCGTCCACGAACACCCTCCGGACAAAATAACCTTCGATTTCCGCCTCCAGAATCAGCGGTTCTTCCGATAGGTCGTCTGTGGCTATGCGTGGGAAGGATATGGGGACGTTCATCCAATCCTCATCATAGTACCGAGCCTTCCTCTTGCGGTCTTCAACATAATGATTGACCATGTTGATCACTTTTCCTTTCCCATTATTACCTCTCGGCCTTTCCCGCCCCCTTTGCTGCACATTTTTCACCAGATGATCCAACTTTCCCGATTCTAGGGCTATTTCTAACTGCTTTTTCAGGTGATAACAGTCGTTGGTCAGGTGGCCTTTCTCTCCATGGTATTCACAGAATATGTCCTCATTTTCCTTACTCGGTTTTCCCTGCAATGGTGGTGGTGGAGGTAGGTTCAAATGGTGTTCGGTAGCCAATATTTCCTTAGGCTGTTTGGATAAGACGGAGAGCAGGACTCTGTGATTATCAGGTTTGCTGAGATCATTGCACCGGAATTCGTTTCGGGGTCGGGCGTCCACCTTCGGGGTAACATACGGGGAGAATACTTCTCTGGGTCTGGAGTCACTTCTTTCCCAGGCTTTCCTATCATTCCTTCTTCTGTCACCGAACCCTCCCCTAAGGTTCCTATCTCTCGGGGCCTGGATATTCCCCCTCCGAGATAGCTCGTATGCCTCTCCCTTCGGCAATTCAGTGTTCTTATAAGCCTCTTCCGCTCGAATATAATCGTCTACCCTGGTCATCATTTCTTTCACGGATTTTGGGACCTGATCAGAAAACCTTTTAGCCAAATCGGGGCACCGATGAGCACCCATGAACGCTGATATCTTCATGAGTTCGGGAACCCCCGGTATCCTACTGGCTTCATCGGTCCAGCGCTCCTTAAAATCCGGTAATACCTCATTTGCCCTTCTTAGTATACGGGTAATCTCCGTGGGGTCTTTCATGTGTTTCTGTCGTAGGGCGAACCTTGTGGTGAATTGATCCCTGAGGTCATCCCAGTTGTCGACACTCCCTGGTTCTAGATTGCTAAACCATCCCTGTGCTGCTCCGTCCATAGTTTGCCCACACACGCATCGGCCATTCCCCTTGATTGGCTGCCCCTACAAAACGGTTGATGTGGTCATCCGGATCAGTCGAACCGTCATATAGTTTCAGGTTAGTGGGCATGACATGCTTCGGTCCGGCAAACTCTATGATCCGCCTTGTGAACGGTGACCGAGCCATCTCTTTGTGTGGTTTACTAAGGTCGTCTCCCGGGTTCGGCCCGACATCCTTTCTTCGTCCGTCTTCGTCATCTTCGAATGACAACCGAATAGGTGTGATGGGGCTGGTTCCGACGGTGTTGTATTTCCGAATGAGTGCCTCCAGTGATGCCATTTGGACTTGTATCTGTTCCGGTAATCCGGGTGGTTGGTCATTTGTGACCCCACTCCCGCTCGCACGTATCGGTGGGAGGGGAGGAAAGGGTGGGGGTGTATCTTCCGTCCCCGTCATCTAAGTCTCCGGTAGAATGAATTGTGGTCCCACGGATGGCGCCAATTTGTTGAAGCAAAATCCTATCTCCGGCTAATTTGTTGAAGCAAAATCCTATCTCCGGCTAGTTCCAGCGGTCCGGCAGAAAGATTGGAAGTTTCCTGCACAATGTACAGACGCGTTAGCCTCGCCTCGGGTGTTATCCCGAGACCAAGCTCCGGCGTGAGGATAGTAATAAATACAGTGATGAATACAGTGGGTAATGTAGGTGAAAAACTTAATGCAAAGTATTAAATGTGTTGGGGTATTTATACTACCCCAACTTCATGTTCATGCTACTATTTCTTTACTATTCAATCACTATTCCGCAGGCCTATATTACCTGCTTGCAGGTCTATAGCCACGCTACCTAGTAGGCCACGTAGGGCGAAATCCCCTAAAATCCGCTAACATGGTCGGTAGTTGTTATCCCTTGACCGGACGCCAGGATGATCGTCCGGTCGATGAGTGGACCGGATGTTGGTCCGTCCGGATACATACGTCAACACGCACCATCATCATAATATGTATGTATGTCTTTTTTCTATTGGAAGTTACCGGATGGAGAGGGGGGACCGAATCTAAACTCGAGCATATATAGCATTTCAAGTTTTAAGTTTTTTTAAACAGGTGAATTAATTTTCTATTAATTGTAAACATGTAAATTAATTTTCAACCAAGCAACCCCTTAGTCTAGCTTCACCATTATTTTGCGCGAATACCCATTTACATGTCTGTACATCTTTTTTCCGTTGGAAGGAAGTTACCGGACATCAAAAGAACAATCAATCGTATGCAAACCATCATCATTAATATGTATGGACGTCTTTTTTCTATTGGAAGTTACAGGGGGGGACCAAATCTAAGCCCGAGCATATAGTATTTCAAGTTTTACATTCCTTTTAAACATGCGAATTATTTTTCTATTCTTTCTAAACATGTAAGTTAATTTTCAACCAAGCAACCCTTTAGTCTAGCTTCACCACTGTTTTGCGGTGATACCGATGTACATGTCTCTACATCTTTTTTCTATGGGAAGTTACCAAACATCGAAAAAACAATCAATCGTATGACACCATCATCATTAATATGTATGTACGTCTTTTTTCTATTGGAAGTTACCGGTGGGTGGGGGGGGGACCGAATCTAATCCCGACCATATCGTATTTCAAGTTTTACGTTCCTTTTATAAAAAGGTCGGTTCATGGGAGAAAATTGAGAGCTAAGACACGAGAAACATGTGAATTAATTTTCTTTTCCTTCTGGGAAGGGATCCGGTAAGAAGAAAAACTAAAATAAGAATAATAAGAAGAATTTCTAGTCACAAATTTTAAATAAGGGAGAGATTTTCAACGAGAGATGCATATATTTTAATAGGTGCATCTGTGGTTGTGGTTTTTTCTTATCAATCTCATTTTAATTTTTCTTATCCTAACTCTTTCCTTTTAAACATGTATTAATTTTCTATTCCTTTAAACATTTAATTTTTTCTAATCAATTATTAAAAACTCGCGTTCAAACTCCTCAAAACACGAGAAACACGTCTGTGGCATATTTAAAGCAAGTAGAAGGCCACACTACTAGAGAGCTAAGACAAAAGAGAAATAAGCATGGCGTTGATAAACTTCCTACGCATGAAATCGGGTGTCGGAGAATCAAGCTATGCCAACAACTCATTAATGCAGGTTTATATGTTAATTCCAATTTATTTCAGTAATCGTATACCCCTGTGAATATCTGACCATGTTTTACGTTTTGAGTGCGAGCAATATATGTAACACATACCATTGATGAGTAGTTTATGATTTTAACAATTGTGTTTTAACATCTATGCTATTAATTATTTATTTATTTATTTTTCCAGGAAATGGGAATACTGAAAACGCTACCTGTTCTAAAGCATACAATCAAGGCTATTACTAATGATGATGTCTCGTTCAATCAATGTTTCAAGATAGCCGATCTAGGCTGCTCTTCTGGCAAAAATACACTATTGGTTGCATCTAACATAATAGATATAGTCATTGAGGTGTGTAAAGAAAATAAACGTACACCGCCACAAATTCAAGTATGCTTAAACGACCTCTTTGGGAATGATTTCAATAATCTTTTCAAAATGTTACCTGATTTTTATGAAAAGCATAAGAAGAAGGGAGAAAAGGTTGGCTCTTGTTTTGTTTCAGCTGTTCCCGGTTCCTTCTATGACAGACTCTTTCCGGACCAAAGTTTGCATCTTGTCTACTCCTCTTATAGTGTTCATTGGCTTTCTCAGGTTTGCTTAATAGCTAATTGCCAAAAATATAATTTTACAAACAGAAAATAATTTCAATGCTAAACTATAGTTCCTGCGAAATGTGATAGGTACCTGAAGGTCTTGAAAATAACACGTTGAATGTATACATGGCAAAGACAAGCCCACCAAATGTGATCCAAGCATATGGAAAGCAATTTATTACCGACTTCACAAAGTTTTTACAATTGCGTTCTGAGGAACTAGTATATGGTGGACGAATGGTTTTAACGCTTGTTGGTCGTAGTGAAGTGGATCCAACTAGTGATGATGGTTGTCGTCATTTGGAGCTACTTGCACAATCACTTCATGACCTGGTCAAAGAGGTAAACAATTTCTCAACTTTAAGTTCACTAAGAATAATTTGTTCGAAATATCTAGTTCTTCCGATTCTTACACAAGACTAATATAATTAAGCTTTCACAAATACCACAGGGGCGGGTTCAAGAATCAGATATTGATTCGTTCAATATCCCAATCTATTATCCATGCGAAGATGAAGTTAGAAACGTTATTCAATCTCAAGGTTCATTTTCTCTAGATAGCTTGAATGTTTTTGAAGTTAATTGGGATCCAAATGACACGGATTACACAAATATGAATGATTTAAATGAGTCCAGTCGCACACACGGGAAAAATGCAGCAAAAGTTGTGAGAGCTTATACAGAGCCGTTGTTGACATCTCAATTCGGTAATTCCATAATTGACACGGTGTTTAAGACGTATGAGAAGCATGTGGCTGAATATCTAGCAAATAAGAAAACAAGATACTTCAATCTGGTCATCTCGTTGACCAAAAAATGAACAATTCATCTGCTCATATCTGTTGTTAGTTTTCAATATGTTGATGTATGTATCGTAATGTATGCCTGTGACTAAAGTTGCAGCGTAAAAAAGGAAAGTAGCACAATAATAATATTGGGGTCGCACATACCACAAAACGTCACTTTTCCAAGTTTTTTATGCTTCGACTTAAAATCGGGTGTCGCCCGTGCCACACCCGGCTCCTAAGTCGCTCCGTCCCTCTGTCTGTCACTATAATTACCAGGAACACCGCTTTGAAGGTGTATATTTGTTGTTTCCAGTTGATATGTTTTAATATTTACGTCCAGGGTTTGTACTTGATTATCTTTTTTATTATTGCCAATGTAGAACAACAATGCGCTTTTTCATCCGTAATTACATTGGTGGCTGTTTTAAGGTTAAGTTATGATTTCACATTTATGGATCGGAGAAGTTTTTTTTTAAATGGCATTTTCATCAAACTAACAAGAAGCCGGAAAAAAAGAAGATTACAAGGTAATATTACAAGAAAATTTTGGATCACAAATTCAATTGAACCACACGAGATTTTAAACTCTATTTCTATTAACAATTCAAGAGTGTGAGAAAACCTTGATATCATCCATGAGAGTGTCTTTCCGAGGAGGTTTAAAACGAAGCAAACTCGGTTTCTAAACCTCCAAATAATCCAAACCGTAGTTTGAACCACCACATCAAAACAACTTTTTATCGAGTTGTTTAGGTCGGCCATATCCCCCACTTAATTAGCGAGACCACAGAGTTAAGAAAACCACTTAACCCCCACCAAGCAGCAACTGAACTCTGCAATAAATGAAAAGGTGTAGTTTCAATGTCCCCATCACATGCAAATCGTGCATCGAGTAGAGTGCACATTAATCCTATGAGCGTCCAAATTGTGTCTAGTTAGCAACCTATCCAACAAGAGTCACCATGAGAAAATATTAACCTTTATGGAGAGTGACCGATTATGCCGTATGTGATCTTCACTCGACAAGAGAGTATAAAACTCTTATGTTTTTTTTCTAAAGGATGATACAGTACGTGAACACTTTAGAGGGGTTTAATGTAGTTTCAGTGAAAACAGAATTACCAGTAACATACTTTCTTTTTTTAGCACTATTTTTTAATCAAAGGTCGTCTCAAAAACACATTTAAACTGTATATAAATTTAAAATATCTTGGTGCAAATTTTTCGGGTAGGAGTTTTTGTAGTGTACGTTGTTGAGTTGTATAATACATATTGATTTAGAGAAATGGAGATAGCTAGAGATATCAAGTCTCACTATAGTAATATATAGCTAATGAAAATGCTATTCCGACGTTATCTTTTCACTTTTACTCATGTCACTAAACACCGTACGTATTTCTTGTAGTGAAATATAAGGATAACGAGATGTGCTCTTGATCTGACTTTCTATTAGTTCATAGTGTTTCTTGATCTTTATTAATTGTTTCCTTCACAATCTCATATCCTATGATTTATTGAAAACACATGCATACGTACACATGTACTTCACATATTTAATTCAAGTGTCTAGCTAGCTAGTAATTATGCCAATTGCGTTACGCGAATAGCTTTAGTTGCTTGACATTGGAAGACGATGCAAGTGGAATCTATAGACCCATCTGTCGAAATAAACAATACGTACGAAAAGTCTAGAACCCGACTTAAAACAATTTTTGGACTCATTAAATGACGACGTGTCTGCGGACCACCCGGATCATGACAACGCATGGGATTGAATTCCTAGCTCCATCTCCCAATAATCGTATTATCGACACAAAGGCCTCCGGTGAGTTGGTGTATGGTGCGTGCCCGCTAATAGCACATGCCCCAGGCACTAGGGAATAAATATATGTTTTTTGGATTGACAAATCTTATACCCAGTCACACATTAACTGGCACCCTCCAGATCCCATCGTTCCATCTATTAGACGTTTCCCTTCGAATGAGAATTACAAGTCAGACAATGATGAAAAGGTTGCGTTTAAAAAAAAAAAAAAAAAAAAAAACTTTATCTATTTAACATATATTGATATATCGTTATGATCTGGTATTTTATATGATATGATTCAACTCTAACGTAGAATATTGCTAAGGGAATGGGTGTTATATACTCATCAATTGACATCAGCATATCATGTAATGGCCTGAGCTTTAGTTAAAAAATAAAATTTCTATGTGATGTTATAATTATCATGTACTGAAAAAACGCTGGGTGTGTTTGTTTCACTAAGATGTTTTAGGTCTGAATCTGACTACCACATCTTATTGGTAAGAGGTGGCTAAAAAGTCTATATGAACGAAATAATATTGTTTGTTTTTGTACAATTGTCCGTATAATTTTAAGTGCTCGTTTCTGCAATTTATTTATTAACCAACGCAATGCGATAATAAGTAACTTATATAAATATGAAACAAGACTTTTTATCATAAATATAACATAGTTAATTAACCATCATATATATTATATTAACACAAGTCTTCAATCTTTTATCGAGTAAGAAGCCATAAGACAATTCCCCCACTTCTTACTGAGTAAAATTTTATATGTCTGACCGGGTATGACTAAAAAAAAAAAAACAAACAACATTAATGTCTGACCACCTCTGACTCAATAAAAGTAAGAGGCTAGTAAGACATTTTTTCAAAAAACAAACACATCCAATAAGTACATGCCCTTGGAAATCTATCTGTGATCTTAATAAGTACATCTCATTATCGAATTTCAACCTTAATGATTCTTTCAAAAAAGTGTGAGAAACGGTTGCAATAACTTCCTTCTAGGACGAATGTAGGATCGGTTCTTCTAATCTCAAAAGTAAGTATCTAAGATTGTACCTACTTGAGATATATAAATCATGCACAAATGCACAATAGTGGATTGATGCAACACCTTTCATGGGCTTAAGTCTCGGACGTAGGCCTATTAGAGATACGATGAAGTAGATAATCTGGAAACAGATTTAAACTTGGGGAACCAGGAATGAGAAACTTGGGGAGCAAGGAATCCAAGTCACAACATATTTTTTTGTTTCGTTAGAAAACATTTCTTATGTTTATCTTTATTTGTTAATTATGATTATTATGCAATTCGGATAGCTTTACTTTTAGTTAATTTAGAATTATGATTCTTAGATCTATTTAAACTACATTCCAACATAGTTGTATGCATTCAATTCATTATTAAAATTTGAGTTCAATTTTTGTTCTTCTCTTGTGAAGTCCAATAACCAACAGGTTTAATGCGTCTGTAATTTTTCCTGTTCGCTAGCGTTTGCTGTGAACAAATCAGCGTTCCACTGTCCTACTTCAGGTGGTAATTAGAGCCACTTTCAATGTGGGTCTCTCCCTAATTGATGTCACAGGTCACCACTTTCTATCTTTATCTTTTATCAATTCGGGTTTTCCCCGATTGTTCTTTATATTCTTTTCATATCTTTTAGGTTTTATTCTGGTAAAAAGAAATATTGTTCATTGTAATGTTCATCGCACTGTTCACAAAAAAATCTTTTTTTTTAAGTGAGCATGACTAATTATACCGGCACTTTTGAAAGCCCTAAACATGAACACAACCTTAAATTCTCGAGGAACTTGAGAATATTAAAAATCGCGAACAACCAAAACATGGACACAACCTTTATGAGTCCTCTAGTGACGCAGACGAATAAGTTGGTGTTGTTGATCTCGTGAATCATCAAAGAAATCGAATTCCTAGGATAAAGGAAGACATATCAACTTTTTCAGGGTCATTAAACATTGAAGACTTTCTTGATTGGATTTATGAAATAGAAAAGTATTTTGAACTCATGGACATTCCCGAAGAATCTCAAGTCAAATATGTTGCTTATAAGTTGAGAGGAGTTGCCTCATCTTGGTGAGACAATCTTCAATCAGGTCGTCGTCGCCAATGACGACGACCGATTGGCACGTGGCACAAGCTGAAACGATTAATGTCTGTGCATTTTCTTCTAGTTGATTACGAGCAAACTCTTTATTTACTATATCAGAATTGTCGCCAATATTCTCAAACTGTATCAGAATATACTGAAGAATTCATCAGATTTGCTTCCCGAAATTAGTTAAGCCAGTCTGATGCACAACAAGTTGCGAGGTTCAACTGTACA
Organism: Chrysanthemum seticuspe; assembly: GCA_019973895.1. Taxonomy (NCBI): domain Eukaryota; kingdom Viridiplantae; phylum Streptophyta; class Magnoliopsida; order Asterales; family Asteraceae; genus Chrysanthemum; species Chrysanthemum seticuspe. The sequence continues at coordinate 152,239,001 of BPTQ01000007.1, forward strand.
AAAATGGTCTTTGTTATGATATTCAAGCCATTATATCTCTAGAAAAACTTGGAATCTTGATGAAGATTTGGGGGTGGTGTTGAAAGCAGAACAAACAATCAGTGCACAAGGAAAGTGCAACTTTAAGTTCAAAGGTAAACCCGATTTAAACCAACATTCGAACCAATCAAGAGAAAGTCACAACAAATAATTCCAATGAAGCAGATACTAAAAAGAATAAGTCGGCATATGCATGTAGTTCCTCACATGACACAAAGAAACTGACAAATCCTTATGCCTGACCCATTGGCAATAAGTGTTTCCGATGTCAAAAAACATGTCATACTTGTGACAACTCGTAATTTCAGGACATTTCATATAGACTAGATTTAGTCTACACAACATTAGTAACATCATTTCATATCAATTTATGCATGAGTTTTGCCTTTTTACATTAAACGTTTATTTTCTTATTAAATAAACGCTATCGCGTAATCATTTATTTTGAACATTTGGTCCGACACTTCCAAAAATATTCCTAATATATTTTTATTCTCATTTTAAGACTATAAAAAAAATTATATTATTAATTTACTCGATGTTTTCAATTTATTTTGTATATAAGTATAAATATTTACGACGGTTTTCGTAAATTCAACACGATAAATATTTATTCACTCAATTCTTGTAAGAAATGTATTTTTATAATTTTTATGACTTCAATACATTTTATTTTGTTCAGTTAAAATCTATTTTTAGTTAACGCTACACTAAATACCTAATTATATTACAAATTACACATTATAACATGACTTTATACATTTAACTACTCAAAATTACACTTAAACCCCCCCCCCCTAATACACATGGCCGGCCACCCCAAGTCATCCCAAGTCACCAATTTGATTTTTACTTCCTTCATGTACACCTACACATTTACTTGAGATATTTGTTAACTAGTAGATATTTGCAAAAATAAAAACATACATCACACATAACATAAGGTGTAAACTAGATTAATCCTCTCTTCCATATCAAGAAACATGGAGGAAATCCATAAATTTTTCAAGATTCATGTGTTATCAATCTCTATTAGTTGTATATCTTAAGGTTTTGAAATATAAACCTCTAGGTTGATTATGTATTTGTGATTTGTCATTTTCGTACATAGATATTTTCCGAAGAAATACAAAGGTATGTATTTCCCGGGTCGTTTTCCCAACGAGGGATGAATGGAGTTTGACAACTCACGTCGCGATTCAGGATTCGAATGGGAAATAAGGAATTTTGGGTTTTCTAATCTACAAGGCAAGGAAATATAAAGGAAAGAAATTATAACAACTAAATCTATGATTTAAATAAGGTAAAACAACTAATTACGAAAATTTAAACTAAAAACGCATAAAACGTAATTAAAGAAACGTTAATTAAAGCAACTACGCTAATTTAAACTCATAAAAATGAACTTCTATTTTTCTAAAGCTAAGAATGATATTTGAAAATTATTTGTGAATTAAAACTATTTTTTTTTTCTTGATTTATTATGATTTAAAAACTAATTTAAGACATTTAAAATAGAGCTAAAATACTAAAAATTAGGAAAACATGCAAGAAAAATACAAAACTATTTTTCAAAAATCTTAAATGACTAAAAAGAATTTTAGAAACTGGAATCACATTTTTTTGACTTTTTATGAATTTATTATGAATATAATACTAGTTAAAACTAATTAAAATGCTAGAAAATCTATTTTAACTAAGAAAATTCAGGAAAAATACTTTTTATGACTTTTTGAATATTCTGAAACTAAGAAAATTTAAATTGTATTTTTCTGAACATTTTCTGAATTTTTAGGATTAAATGCTAATTAAAAATGCTAGAAAATGACCTAAAATGCAAAAAAATAGCAAATGAACAGTAAAAATTATGAAAACTTCCAGATTACTATAAATAATATAGAGAACTAGGGAAAAATAACAGAAACCAATTTGGAGTACAAGAACTATGATTTGGACACACTACTAGAATGAATAAGCACTTGAAAATAAGCAAGAAGCAACAATAAGCTACACAAAGCTACCATAAGCTAAAACTAACCTATACTAACTGAGATTTAGCTACTGCAACTGAATTGGAACTAATAAGCACAAGCTATAAGCATTTAAGCACAAAAGCAACTTCTAAATCCATTATGCCAAACACCCCTAACTACCTACTTTAAGCACTAAAATAAGCTATCTAGAAAAATCACAAAAATAAGCAAAAATGGCCATGATGTCCACAACCAACCAAAGTGCTTAAGTCTAAAATTTCAGCTTAAGAGGACTAACGATGAAGAAATTAAAATTCAACAATTATAAGTGGTTTAGTGACATGAATCTGATGTGTAGTAACAGTTATGGCGAACTAGGGGGGACAGATGTGCAGCAAACAAACAACTGAAAAGTTCTTATTGCAGACTAAAGTTAAGCTAGAAAATGAGTTCCTAAGGCAAAGTAAAGGATAAACAAGTGAAATTCATCCTAGAGGGCAATTAGGAGACTAAGTTTATACCTAAGCCTACAAATGAGCAGTTAAAGCAAATAGGGGCAAATCTAGCTAAATCAATACTAAAGCTACTCAAACAAGCAACATTCCAGCAACAACTCTAAAAGATTTAACAGAAATCTTACTTGGAACACACCTGTTTGGACAGATTGGGTGCAGCAGGACAAAAACTTAGAACAGTTTTGAAAATGCAAAAGTTGACTCGAAACTTTGAAAAACAATGATTATCAATGATCTAAAAACATTTTATGAAATCACTAAACTCAGATTGAATACACAAAAAGCACTAAAACTCATAAAATAAGCTTTACCCAAACACTCTTTAAAATACCAAATGCATTAAGAACTATTTAACCAAGATGGAATTAAACTAAAACTGACTTGCATTGATCGAACAAACAGGTAACCCAACATTTTAACAAATAAAAATTCAGAAATTAAACTAAAATCAGGTTGACTCATACCTTTGACTTTTATTGACTTTTTGCTAAACTTGAGATTAAAACCAATTCAATTCAGAAGTAACCTCACATAAGCTTACATAAGCTTATGTGAGCTTGATGAGTAACAAACAAAGCTTCAAAACAGTTTTTAAAAAGAGAATGCACAGAAATTCGAATCAACAAGAATTTAAATGAGAACTTGACTTGTATTAAAATTGAAAACGGATTACAAGACTTTAAATGAATTACAAAGATTAGACTACTAAAGCAACTAATTAGACAGGAATAAAATGGCCAAAATTCCTTTAAGACTTAAGGAATTGGACGACTGAAATATGTGGGTGTGAGGGGTCTTTTATAGCCATGTTATGAAGCTCCTAGATGCCTTGGATCCCTTTTCAGCTAACAATCACCACCCTTCAATCTTTCCCACATCATCTCATTTGATTACATCCGTTGGATCAGTTGTATGAGGTGTCTTGGCCAATAGGAATGCTTCCTTTTGCCACTTTAGCAATCCATACGTGTACATACTTCTGACACGTGAGTCAGATGCTACTAGAAACTTTTTAGTATGGGTAAATGATGGGATGCAGGGTAAGAGTGAACTGGGAAGTTAAATAGTAAAACTGGTTTCTTTGGGCGCGTAGGAGATTAAGGGGAGGTTTTTTTTATTTTTGTTTGACTGTGAGAGTGAGGGAATGGTTAAAAGGGTTGTTTGACCGGGTGTGGGTGGTGTTAGACCGGGTCTAAGATGGGTTAAAGGGTAAGTAATTATATTGGTGGATGTGGGCTTTTAAGTGTAAAAGGGAAATGGGTAGATGGATTTTGGATAGTATTTATTTTGTACTTTTGGACTTAGGCTTAAATTTGATTTTAGATCATAAGGACCATTTATGTATTTTTGAAAACACTAAGTACCAAAAGTATAATTTTGAAATGTGAGAGTAAAAATGGGATAAATGAGGGTGAAAAGTGACATAATAGTAAACTTGAGGGGCTTTTGTGTAATTTTGGTAAAGGTGACAATTTGTTGTAAAAACTCCAAAATCATGTCCCGAATTCCGTAATTTGATCTTTTAAGCATCAAAGTCCCAAAAATAGCATCCCGGCATCGGCTTTTGCACTCTTCTTTCTCTCGTGCTCGGTTTTTCTTCGGTTTTGGCTTTCTTTTGTCTGTTTCGTAATATCCGTACCTGCACAAGCACAAACTCAAGAAAACAACAGATATTAGCAATAAACGGCTCTTTCTTGGTTATTTTGGGTCAGTTTTGATAATGAAAAGGTATGTGTTTTAGCACATACCAAAATACCCCAGACGAGTCCATTGTCGTGTCCTCACGCAATGCAATCAACTCACGCTTCTAAAACCAAGGATTTCAATCTCTTTCTACTAAACCTATGAAGAAGTAGCAAAGATTCCTCAAAAGAGATTAAGAACCCTTAATTCTAAAAACGCCCCGTTTACCTTTTAATTCACAAGTAGATATTACGATTAAGCACATTCCGGTTATGAATGACGGTTTGTTGAACTTTCATGTCGATCAATAACTCCAACATTTTTCAAACGACATGTAAGGATCACGGAGTAGAAAACACAACACAGCGTGAAGTGACCATACGGATAGAATACATCGTCCCTGATTTTTCACAAGTCCCAAACTAAGCGTAAAATCGAAATCATTGTTAAATATGATTCTAGATGCTAACACTACCCATGGAAGTTACTTGTGTAATTACCTTTTGCTCCCATTTTCTTATTTTCCTCTAGACTTTTTTTATTTTTGTGAGAAATGAATTTCTTCAAATTTCTCGTTTCGATAACTTTTATTCCGATAAAGATATAAAGCTAAGTCGATAATTAGTTGTCCATCTTCTCTCGAGAACCATTGTCCCAAAAATGAGGTCCACATCAAGGAATTTTTTATTCACTTATATTTTTGACTTCTTTTTTTTTTTTTTTTTTTTTTTTTTTTTTAAACACTTATACCTTTTATTTATATGAGCTATGAACTACGGAGCTTCACGGGGTAATTCCAAGACTATAGGCTTCATGAAATGAGGATCCCGGTTGGCTAGACTAAGACCTCACTCAATCCCGGCTAAAGATCCAAGGGTCCGATCTCGAACCGCGGCTCATAACTTTACTTATTACTTTTCATTTATCACTTGCTTATTTATTTATTACGGATCCTTGATGTGTACCCAATTTTTAAAACAAAGATTCTTTTAAGAAGATAAAGAACTAACTATCGCCAAAAACTCAACATCTCTAATTATTATTTAGACAGATATGGGGTGAAACAATTTTGTGGGAACAAAAAGCCATAAGTACCTTCGATGGGCTCTAAAAAGAACCAACTACTCCACGCTTAGCATCTAAACTCATAAGTAACTCTATCATTTCTCGATCTCCGCAAATTTAAAATACCAAATAATGAGATCCGCGGATGCTTAGCCGATAATTTTTAGATTATCTATGGTTAAGGGAACAAGCTAGGGCTCAACACGCCCGGTCAAGTCAGAATTCTATTCCTACTCTCACCAGCGGAAAGTCAACAAGGTGTCAAAACATATATTAACTTAGCAAATGCTTCGTCAAATAATCTCAAGTCTCGCATTTTCAAAGTCACTTATTAGAAACTAGCACATCTTTTCAAAGTTTCGCATATTTAAAATCACTTAGGGAGGCTTGCAAATTCTTGGCCTTGTGAGCTAGAATCGCATTTTATAGCCTCTTGTCTAAGCAATTAGCAAAGAATTTTTCAAGAAAACGCATATTTAAAGTAACTTCTAAGAGACTCGCAAAGACTTTTCAATCATAAAACTAGCAAAAGCTTACAAAAATTTTTGATTTTGTCATTTTTTGCACAATTTTTCATTTTCTAAGGAAAAACGGGGTTGCGAGAGTACACGACAAAAAATAAGCAAGTGCGGTCAAATCAAATCGAAGATTACCCTACCCCAGACTAGAACGAAACATTGTCCTCAATGTTGAAAACAAGGGTATCACGAAAATATAAAAGCCGTTTATTAAGTATGCTTAAAGATAAACGTTAGTCGATAAGATTAGGATATCGGATTTCCATAAGCAACGATCATGAAACTCGAGTGGAGAAAAGACAAACTTCGAGCACGAGAGTCTTCATATCGGGAAAATCCTACACACAACATCACAAACAACCAAACACGAGAAATCGAAGAGGCTAACCCCTTCACGTCACTTATTAGAGAAAATAGAAAGAAGATAGAAACGCTTGTTTTTATATCGAGTCGTTAGCTTGACCCGCCCCGAATTCATTTATCCTTGGGGAAGCAAGTGGAAAAGATAATCTCCATTGGACTTTCGTTCAAGAGGTTCGGATAAACATTGAAACATAAGAAAGTTCCACTCCGATGAGATACCCACGGTTCTTAAAAAGGAAAAGCGGTGATACCGGGGTCAAAGATGGTATCCTCACTCCCGCAAGAGTGAAGAAGAGGAGAAATCACATTTATGAGAGAAATGGAATAAAGATTTTGATAACAATTAGAATCCATTCTTCATCTTCAAAAGAAAATTTCATATAATCCTTAATCTGATTTTGATCATTTAAGCTCATAGGGTGATTTTCAACAAAATCTTTGGGAGGAAGAGGTGGGATGATGCCATCGATAACGAAACTCTTTTGAGAGAGCTGCTCTCCCCCCAAACTAAAATCTTCCTCAAGATCAAAATAGACACGATCATATTCCGGAGGAAATATGAAATGAGAGAGTTCACCGGAGAACTCCTCGAGATAATTATTATTAATCTTTCGTGGCGGCTCATTTACTGGATCTTCATTCAACAAACTTTCAATCTCTCTTAAATCGGCTTCAAAATCAAATTCATCGTCCTCACTTCCCGGTGGAAGAGGATCGATGCGAGCGAGTTCATCGGCGAACTCCTCGAGAAGTAAATCAAGAAACGAATCCTTGAGCTCGGGCTCCAGAGGATTACCATTAGACGGCTCTACTTCTTTAATTTCTTCAAGCAAGACAAACGAAAGTGGGATTTGTGCGGTACTTTGTGAGCTAGAAATTTGCACCTTTTCCATTATGGTCTCCGTGTCGGACTCATCACTTTCCTCGTCAAAGATTTGATTGTCAAAATTGAGAGTATATTCTGAATCGAATTCAAACAAAGGATTTGTGAAGGTCATTTTGAAAGTTTCTGAAATCGAATCGAAAGGTGTCTCAGATACCCTTGGGATTGGAACAAGGTCATCAACATTCTTAAGAGGAGTGCATTCAACTTCCTTATCCCCCATTGACAAGGTATCCGAAGGTTCGTTAATGAGCGGATCGATCTTTACGTTCTCTTCTTCAAACGGTTCATCGTCATCACTATCGTCAGAGTCAGAATAGTAAAAGGCGGATGGATAACTCGGTCTTTGTTGATAATGGTGACTGATATATCTTTCTTGCTCGCCAAAGACGTCAATTTGAGCACTCATAACGGAAATTTTCTCGGAATAATGATCACTTAACGTAGTGGTAGAATCGTAAGGAACGTGAGCATCCCACTGATAATAATGGTGTGTCATATTCTCGATCAAATCATAAGCTTCTTGAGGTGTCTTCCGCATGAGATTTCCACCAGCTGCCAACATGATTTTGTCTCGATCAATCGTAGTGATACCATGATAAAAGGTTAGGATTTGATCAAGAAGCAAAATTCGATGATCGGGACATTTCTGTAATAATGTTTTGAATCTTTCCCAAGCTTCAAATACGGATTCCTTGGATAATTGCTGGAAATTAAGAATTTCTTTCCTCAGCTGCATCGTTTTCGAATATGGAAAGTATTTTGAAAGAAACTTGCGAAACATCTCTTCCCAAGTATGAATTGAATGTTTTTCAAAGGTATAAAACCAAGTTTCGGCTTCGTGGGTTAAAGAGAATAGAAAGAGATTCAATCGGATATCATCTTGAGAAACGCCACGTTGTTTCATGGATTAAGTAATAGATAAAAACTTGTTCAAGTGTTCGTTTGCATTTTCATTGTTAAATCCATGAAATTGACAATGCTGTCGAAGAAGACGAACCATACGATTTTTCAATCTAAACTTCGTTCCCGGAACGATCGGTCCTCCTCGACCGATAAGCGATGGACGATAGAAATCCTCCATGGTCCGAGGATCATGGGGATCAAAGGGTGCGAAATCGAGCATTGTGGAGAATTAAACAATATAGAGGGTGAAGGGATAAGAATTAAACATTCAGAGGAAAACGAAGAGTATTTTTGGGTTTTTAAAAATAGAACAAGGAAAACAAATTTTGAAAAGGAAAATATTTTTGGGTTTTTATAAAAGGGAAATTTACAAAAACAACGGTAACTTCACTCGGGGAAGGATCTTCAAATACACGCGAATCGAGACGGAATCGAAAACTCACTACATGCCCTCCCCGGCAGCGGCGCCATTTTTTGATTTGTCGTTTTCGTACATAGATATTTTCCGAAGAAATACAAAGGTATGTATTTCCCGGGTCGTTTTCCCAACGAGGGATGAATGGAGTTTGACAACTCACGTCGCGATTCGGGATTCGAATGGGAAATAAGGAATTTTGGGTTTTCTAATCTACAAGGCAAGGAAATATAAAGGAAAGCAATTATAACAACTAAATCTATGATTTAAATAAGGTAAAACAACTAATTACGAAAATTTAAACTAAAAACGCATAAAACGTAATTAAAGAAACGTTAATTAAAGCAACTACGCTAATTTAAACTCATAAAAATGAACTTCTATTTTTCTAAAGCTAAGAATGATATTTGAAAATTATTTGTGAATTAAAACTATTTTTTTTTTCTTGATTTATTATGATTTAAAAACTAATTTAAGACATTTAAAATAGAGCTAAAATACTAAAAATTAGGAAAACATGCAAGAAAAATACAAAACTATTTTTCAAAAATCTTAAATGACTAAAAAGAATTTTAGAAACTGGAATCACATTTTTTTGACTTTTTATGAATTTATTATGAATATAATACTAGTTAAAACTAATTAAAATGCTAGAAAATCTATTTTAACTAAGAAAATTCAGGAAAAATACTTTTTATGACTTTTTGAATATTCTGAAACTAAGAAAATTTAAATTGTATTTTTCTGAACATTTTCTGAATTTTTAGGATTAAATGCTAATTAAAAATGCTAGAAAATGACCTAAAATGCAAAAAAAATAGCAAATGAACAGTAAAAATTATGAAAACTTCCAGATTACTATAAATAATATAGAGAACTAGGGAAAAATAACAGAAACCAATTTGGAGTACAAGAACTATGATTTGGACACACTACTAGAATGAATAAGCACTTGAAAATAAGCAAGAAGCAACAATAAGCTACACAAAGCTACCATAAGCTAAAACTAACCTATACTAACTGAGATTTAGCTACTGCAACTGAATTGGAACTAATAAGCACAAGCTATAAGCATTTAAGCACAAAAGCAACTTCTAAATCCATTATGCCAAACACCCCTAACTACCTACTTTAAGCACTAAAATAAGCTATCTAGAAAAATCACAAAAATAAGCAAAAATGGCCATGATGTCCACAACCAACCAAAGTGCTTAAGTCTAAAATTTCAGCTTAAGAGGACTAACGATGAAGAAATTAAAATTCAACAATTATAAGTGGTTTAGTGACATGAATCTGATGTGTAGTAACAGTTATGGCGAACTAGGGGGGACAGATGTGCAGCAAACAAACAACTGAAAAGTTCTTATTGCAGACTAAAGTTAAGCTAGAAAATGAGTTCCTAAGGCAAAGTAAAGGATAAACAAGTGAAATTCATCCTAGAGGGCAATTAGGAGACTAAGTTTATACCTAAGCCTACAAATGAGCAGTTAAAGCAAATAGGGGCAAATCTAGCTAAATCAATACTAAAGCTACTCAAACAAGCAACATTCCAGCAACAACTCTAAAAGATTTAACAGAAATCTTACTTGGAACACACCTGTTTGGACAGATTGGGTGCAGCAGGACAAAAACTTAGAACAGTTTTGAAAATGCAAAAGTTGACTCGAAACTTTGAAAAACAATGATTATCAATGATCTAAAAACATTTTATGAAATCACTAAACTCAGATTGAATACACAAAAAGCACTAAAACTCATAAAATAAGCTTTACCCAAACACTCTTTAAAATACCAAATGCATTAAGAACTATTTAACCAAGATGGAATTAAACTAAAACTGACTTGCATTGATCGAACAAACAGGTAACCCAACATTTTAACAAATAAAAATTCAGAAATTAAACTAAAATCAGGTTGACTCATACCTTTGACTTTTATTGACTTTTTGCTAAACTTGAGATTAAAACCAATTCAATTCAGAAGTAACCTCACATAAGCTTACATAAGCTTATGTGAGCTTGATGAGTAACAAACAAAGCTTCAAAACAGTTTTTAAAAAGAGAATGCACAGAAATTCGAATCAACAAGAATTTAAATGAGAACTTGACTTGTATTAAAATTGAAAACGGATTACAAGACTTTAAATGAATTACAAAGATTAGACTACTAAAGCAACTAATTAGACAAGAATAAAATGGCCAAAATTCCTTTAAGACTTAAGGAATTGGACGACTGAAATCTGTGGGTGTGAGGGGTCTTTTATAGCCATGTTATGAAGCTCCTAGATGCCTTGGATCCCTTTTCAGCTAACAATCACCACCCTTCAATCTTTCCCACATCATCTCATTTGATTACATCCGTTGGATCAGTTGTATGAGGTGTCTTGGCCAATAGGAATGCTTCCTTTTGCCACTTTAGCAATCCATACGTGTACATACTTCTGACACGTGAGTCAGATGCTACTAGAAACTTTTTAGTATGGGTAAATGATGGGATGCAGGGTAAGAGTGAACTGGGAAGTTAAATAGTAAAACTGGTTTCTTTGGGCGCGTAGGAGATTAAGGGGAGGTTTTTTTTATTTTTGTTTGACTGTGAGAGTGAGGGAATGGTTAAAAGGGTTGTTTGACCGGGTGTGGGTGGTGTTAGACCAGGTCTAAGATGGGTTAAAGGGTAAGTAATTATATTGGTGGATGTGGGCTTTTAAGTGTAAAAGGGAAATGGGTAGATGGATTTTGGATAGTATTTATTTTGTACTTTTGGACTTAGGCTTAAATTTGATTTTAGATCATAAGGACCATTTATGTATTTTTGAAAACACTAAGTACCGAAAGTATAATTGTGAAATGTGAGAGTAAAAATGGTATAAATGAGGGTGAAAAGTGACATAATAGTAAACTTGAGGGGCTTTTGTGTAATTTTGGTAAAGGTGACAATTTGTTGTAACAACTCCAAAATCATGTCCCGAATTCCGTAATTTGATCTTTTAAGCATCAAAGTCCCAAAAATAGCATCCCGGCATCGGCTTTTGCACTCTTCTTTCTCTCGTGCTCGGTTTTTCTTAGGTTTTGGCTTTCTTTTTTCTGTTTCGTAATATCCGTACCTGCACAAGCACAAACTCAAGAAAACAACAGATATTAGCAATAAACGGCTCTTTCTTGGTTATTTTGGGTCAGTTTTGATAATGAAAAGGTATGTGTTTTAGCACATACCAATTTGCAATAAAAATCCCTTCATCATTCAAGTAAGCATTTCATGATCTTCATAACTTTTTCATATTCATCTTATTGCTATTTCATCATTTTTGCAAGAAACATGCATGTTAAATATGAATTTATACCACTTTTGTTGTTTTTATTACTTATTATGTAATATAATTATCCTATAATGAATTCCTTGAAACATATCATTTTTGATGATGCCTAGGAACCCATGACACCCTAAGAAGGTGTATGGTAGGATTAGAATAGCTTCGGAGTTGTTTTGAATTGGTTAGAATAGGTTTGGCGCGAGAAAAACTCATTTCGACAAGTTTAATTAAGGGTCTGTCCATATTTTTGAATTCTGGAAATTTCGACAGTGAGTAAAAATTATTGGGCTAGATATTTAGAAAATACACTTTAAAACGAAAACGTGGCCGCTTGAACGGATTAAAACGGAGCTATAACGAAGAAGTTATGAATTTTTCAAGTTGACGACGAAAACTAATTGTTTCAGAAAATTCAGCATGCTGTCTCGACTTTTTACGAGTCAAAAATGAGTCTTAAGCGTTATAAAATGTGTCGACTTATCAAAAATATATTAGTATACTTTGATACGAATCTAAGGATATATAAAACGTAGAAAACGGACTTGTAACGATTAAATTACACGCGTTTAAACAAAGTTGCCGTAACTATATTATATAAGAAAAACTAATATATTTCTATTAGACAAATATTACGGTCACGAAGGACCATGTTGAGGGTCGTTTTTAACATCAATGGAGTACTTTTTATAACGTGATGTCTTCTAGTAAAAGTAAGTTCATCGAGCCTATTTTCCAAAATGTACAACCGTTCGTCAAGCGGAGTTGTAACGAGTAAAATACGGTCACTTAAACTTTGCCGAAAACCACCCTTAAACAATATTTTGGATACAAGTACCCTACTTTACCTATGTTTTTCTCCATGATCGAGACCTCCATGATAAAAACTTAAAAGCTAGAACTTTGAGATAATGCTACAAGCTTTCCTAAACCGTTGAGTTTGTTTCCTAACACTCGATGTGCACCATTTTACGACTAGCTTTTCAAGGCCATTTAGTCACTCTCATGACTTGTCAAATTATATTGTTTTACGACGAAAAGTTATAATTTCATAATAAATCATAAACGACTATCGTAGGATATTGATTCAACGTATATACTTGTAAAGTATTTTATAACATGACGAGATGTCATAAACTTATATTTCGACGATAAATTCTATTTTCAAAATGTACAAGTGGTATAGATTACATGTGGATTTGCATGCACGACATTGTTTCATGACTTATATTAGATCATATCATTCATCATAGGTCGCGGTTAGAGAGTTGCTTCTCATTTCTGTGCATCCACTTTGTCATCATAACTATTGCACCAGGTGAGTTCATACCCCGTTTTTACTCGTTTAAATTCTTACAAACTCTTTGGGGCGAGATACATGCTTATTTATCAAAACATTTAAACTCTTTTGCCAAACAACATTACTTATACTTTAGACTTGGTGCGTGAAGTGACTAGACTTAAACAAACATCCTAATATTTATATGTTGGAAGGCCATTTATTTGGATACAGCCCAACGTGAGTCGTTGGAGGAACATCCCAATATTTATATGTTGGAAGGCCATTCTTATGGATACAGCCCAACGTGAGTCGTTGGAGGAACATCCCAACATGAGTTGTTGGAAGACCCTTGTGGTGACATTTATACTTTTAACTACCTTGATGCGCATAATCATGATTGTCATTCTATTTTGGGCAATGGGTTGTAAACACACAGGTTGCAAGTTTTGTATGGGCGGAACTTGGAACTGAGTGGATTTACAATGCCTTTGCTGCATGAAAATTTTCTAAAGGTTTTTCATTTCAACACAAACTCTATGAACTCACTCAACCTTTGTGTGACAACCCGTACTTTCAGGACATTTCTAGACACGATTCATGTCTCAATATCTCAACATTTTAGTAAACTTGGTTTACTTGTTTCAAATTCGCGTAACCTTGGAGGTTTAGCGGCGAATTCATGATCATGACATCACGTACATTTCATATGGACTACGATTAGTCTACACTTCATTGACATCATGTGCATCTCATTAGTACATTCACGACATTTCATTTCACCCTTCAACGCGTAATTTTTATTTAATAATTTTTATCGCGTGAGTTTTTATTTTGATTGTTTAACCCGTTACTTTCAAAAATGATCCCGAAGTATTTTTAAACTTATATTTAGTTCATAAAAACTATATTTTTAGTTTTCCTAGTGTTTCAAATTTATTTGGTATTTTAATCGTTAACGTTTAATTATTACGTTGTTTTCTTAAAAATTTTACGATAATTATTTTATCAACCGATTTTCACGAGGAAAGTATTTTTACAATTTTTATCACCTCAATACAATCTATTTTGATTTACTAAAAACTTACTTGTACCACAAATTACCATTTACCTTAACTTACACTTTTTATACAAGTTTTACACAAATAATACACAAATTAAACACAAATATCTACAAGTTGCAAGATTTTGAGAAAAAAAAAAAAATATAATGGGTAGACAACCCTCCCCCAAAACCGGCCATAGGGGAGGGGAGTCTTAATTATGGAATGGTTCTATGTTTTCAATAATTCACAAGACTACTCAAAAGTCTTACACTCCAAGATTTTTTTCACATACTTCTCATTTTCCTCAAGGTGTAAAAAAGTTTTCTTCTCTCTTTTCTTGGCTCCCATAACCGGCCACATACAAGAACAACCAAGGGATCAAATTTTTGGCAAGATCAAGTGTGTTTTAACAATCTAGAACATATCCTTTTCATGGTTTTGAAATAAAAACCAAGGATATTTAAGAAAAACCTTTGTTACCTACACCTCTTCACTTGCACTAGTAAGCATATTCTCATCATTTTTAAGTTTCCTTATCATTTTCATATGTTTCTTATCATTATTGGAGCTTATATGCGTGTATTGTGATTTATACCATTTATTACATGATTTTAGAGGTTTTATATACTTATTAGTCATCCTATAATTATTCCCAAGTTAATCTTTGGTCTTGATGGTGATTAGGAACCCATGACACCCTAAGAAGGTGTATGGTAGGATTAGATTAGCTTTGGAGTTGATTTGAAGGGATTAGAATAGGTTTTGTCCGAGAAAAACTATTTTCGTAAACTATATTTTGTAATCTGTCCTTAAAATGAATTTCTGGAAAAACTCACTGATGGTACGACCCTTTGGCCTTGATTTTTAGAAAATATACTTTAAAACGAATCCGTGGCCGCTTGAACGGATAAAAACGGAGTTATAACGAAGCCGTGGTGAATTTTTAAAGTTTTACGACGAAAAGTATTATTTTCTGAAATTGACAGCATGCAGTTTTTACATATTTCGGGTCAAAAACGAGCCTTACGCTTCACAAATTATTTCGACTAGTCAAAAATATATTAGTTTACTTCGATACGAAGCTAAGGACATATTTTACGTAGAAAACGGATTTAAAACGACAAATATATGGCCGTTTTCATAAAGTTGCCGTAAGTATTATTTTCTGAAAATTATATTATTTTTGACGTAACAAGTTTTTCATTAGCTATATCGTCCATGTTTGCGGCAGTTTTTAACCATGATGCAAAACTTTTTATAACGAAGTGTCTTCTAGTAAAATCAAGTTCATCGGCCATATTTTTCAAAACAAAAAGCCGTTTGTCAAGCGGAGTTATGATTATTTATTTACGGATGTTCAAACATTGGCCGAAACTCATTTTCTGCACACAATTCACAAAAACCACCATCTTTAACCTTTGATATCTTTATGATCGAGACCTTTTGAACGAAAACTCCTGAACTGAAACTTTTAGATATCGATACAAACTTTCCAAAACCGTCGAGTTCGTTCTCTAACAATTGACGTACACCGTTTTACGACCACTTTTCCGGAGCCATTTTTGTTGATTTCATGGTTTTTTCGACGACATTGTTTTGCGACGAAAAATGGTAATTTCACCAAAAATCATTATAAAACCATTGTAGGATGACATTTTGACGTAAAAACATGTAAAGTCATTTTTGAAGGTTCAAAACGTCAAAAGAGTATTTTTCGACGAGTAATATTTTCAAAACCCGTAAATGGTATAAATAACATACGAAGTGCATGCATAACATTACATTGCAACTCATGACATATCATATCATTCGTCATAGGTCGCGGATAACGCATCTCATTATACCTCAGTGTACTCACTTTTGCCGTTATTCCAGTTTATCCAAGTGAGTTTCCATAGCCCCACTTTTCTTGTTTTAATGCTGTTATTAAACTCTTTGGGGGAGATACATGCTCAATAATGTTTATTGCATTCATGACTATTTGCAAATTACATGTTTAGCCGAATTGAAATGCTTAGTCATGCGTAGTAACAGTTTGGCCATACATAGTATTTACGTGGTATATTCATTGGACTGATGGTCTTGGTATATTCATTGGACTGATGGTCTTGGTACATTCATTGGACTGATGGTCTTGGTATATTCATTGGACTGATGGTCTTGGTACATTCAATGAACTGATGGTCTTGGTATAATTAGGTCAAGTAAACATCGATACATTAAGTCATGCACTATTATGGGAATTCATTTGACTTCATATGTTTGGAACATAAACTTTACACACTTTGGCAGTGGGTTGTGAACACACAGGTTGCAAGTTTTGTATGGGCGGGACTTGGAACTGAGTGGATTTACAATGCCTTTGCTACATAAACGATTTTGAAAGTCTTTACATTTCAACGATTTACAATGCCTTTGCGGCATAAACGATTTCTAAAGGCTTTACATTTCAAAACAATCTCTATGAACTCACTCAACCTTTGTGTTGACACTTTTAGCATGTTTTATCTCAGGTATCTAAGGCATGCACTTCATGGCACGCATCTGGACACATCATGGAGTCGTGGTGACGACGCGTCTCACTTGGGTTTTACGTACTTTAAAACATCGTTTGAATTGTAACAAACTTATTTTCATACAAGTTGATTCACATTTGGGACCTACTTTGTAAACTCTGATTATTTTATTAAATCAAACGATGTATTTTCCAAACGACACTTTAGGTCGTTCAATATAACTGTGATTGTGATGCTATGACAGTCAATCCCCAGGAATTCCATTCCGCTGCAAAACAGGTAATTTGGGGGTGTGACAGATTGGCATCAGAGCTTCAGTTATAGAGAACTAGGTTGCATCATTGACCCTAGACTATAACTACATTATCATAGCATCTCATCATTTCATCATAAGTGAATGTTCACTTTACATGCGGTTTTTACGTACATTTTTCGAGTTATTCACTTTCATTTCACAACGATTGTCACATGGATGCCCTTAAATGCCCATCCCATTATCTTTTCCCCATACTCTAACGTGGAGAATTCCTTGTCATTTCCTATCACAATTTTTATATCAGCTGATTCATCATCGATAACGTCGAATGCCGGGATAAACTTTTATATAGGGCGAAGTCACTCTCACTCCTTTGTTTCACCACTAACATGTCGAGTCACACTTTATTCACACACTAAGTCTCTAAACCATCATTCATTGAAGTGCTTACAACACCTCATAACCCATCTTTTCGGAAACCGACGATCATTTTTGAAACATAACCTCAAACTTATCATTTCTTATCACATCTCTTTAGAGCGCTTATTATTAACATCGGATTTTGCTACGTCTCACATTTTCTCTTGTTTTGAAGAAGATATGGCACCGAAGAAAGCTACAGTTGAAATGACCCAAGCGGCTATTCAGAAGTTAGTGAATGATAGCATTGCAAATGCTCTAAGAGTTGAAAGGGAAACGGTGGCTACTGCTGTTGCTGAGGCCATGGCTGCTGCTGAAGCCGCTAGACTAGCTGCTGCTACTGGTAATGCAGGAGGATCTGGGGTTAAGAAATGCTCGTACAAAGATTTCAAGAGTGGTGAACCTACTAAGTTCCGAGGTACCGAGGGAGCTACAGCAATGGTTAGATGGTTTGAAAAGTTGGAGTCGGTATTCTTGCTATGTAACTGTCGGGTTATCAAAAATCAAGTATCTTGAGGCAGAGGTTGAAAAAGTGAAGGCAAGCTCCTGTTTTGAAGAATCAGTGGTTTGAGAACTTAACGAGGGTTCATTCGAACTTTCGTAAGAGGTAAGGTTAGCCAACTCGCATACTTAAGGTGGTACTGTTGCGAGGTAGCTCATTTCATGAGCATCGTATGAATTGGAATGACAGTAGGCCTGTCAATGTATCGTTCTTATGGCTGAGGTTGAAAAGTTTGGTAGATTGGTAACGACATCGAGGGAGCCATGGAGCCTTGAATCATCCAAGTGGTGAGAACTTTAGAAACATGCTCGTAAAGAATTGGGGTCTAGGAGGACGTAATGGTCATCGTCGTCGATCAGATCGCCGAAGTCGTCGTCGGTACCGGAGTCGTTGTCGT